>CAMZMU010000053.1:31948173-32421138 GCA_947311845.1 Poa pratensis
CCAGCACCCATCTCCCCGGCGGTTCCTCCCCCGAGGTTGGGCGCGGCGGGAGCACCTCTCGCCGCCGTGAGCGCTGATGCGGCCGCACGCGGAGGTTGCGTTGTGCTGGTCTGCACCTCCGTCATATCGATGGATTGGGGATGGAGCAAATTGGGGATTTTTTTTTTCTCTTTCCCTGTCGCTCTGCTCTCCTTATCCGCTCGTTGACCGGAGCGATGTAGTACTAGACGATGGCTCTTTCTGCCCATGTGCATGCGTACAGCGTGCTGGCCAGAAACTATCCATGTTTGATGTTTGTTATTTGCTGTTTGTTTAATACAGCGCAGTAGCAATTTGCCTCAGTTTTCAGCTTTTTAGCATATTAGTCATCTAATCTAAAAAAAAAGCATATTAGTCATCTAGCACTAATTTCTAGCAGTGACTCAATTCCTGTTTTTAGATCCTGTTAATTCAGTACATATATCTTAGCACTGTTTTCTGTTGAATACCGATGTATTCCAGATCTTAAGTGGATGTATTATATTTCCACGTTTGCCACGTGTCGAGATTAATTGCATCTATTTGCAATTGAGATTTATAATTTCTTGCAAACATTAAATTGCTTTATAGTACTGAATCCGTAGAGTACTATGTATTCTAGATCATATGAGATGTTTATATTTCCATGTTCGTCACATGTCGAGATTAATACGTCTATTTGCAATTGAGGTTTTTCAATTTCTTGCGAATACGATCAATTCACCGTCTTAATTGAGCCTTTTGGCTTGATACGAGCACGAATTGAGATGCAAAATTCAAAGTGATTTTTCATATTGATGTTTTGGGATCACGAGGTAGTGTGTAGATTTATCTACACCTGCTATTTAAGCCTACATATTGTCATTTTTGACATTTGATTGCCTATTTGCTCTCCCACACATTTAATTAAGTTATGGCATAAGGCATTCGAAGCGTGAGTACCCTATACTCCGCTAATGCTGCTAGATCTACCCAAAATTTCTTTTGGAGATTATCTACAACGTGTCATACTTAACAATTTGAGGTTCACACACTAACGAGTTCAAGGCCACTTCTTGAAACTTCATTTATTTTGCATAGTTCATTACGACATAACCATGATGTATTTTAATTTACCGAATGTAAATTGATATTCTCTGGTTTACCATATAGATGAACGATGGCTCGAGAGTTTGATGCAATCGCTCTCAACGGCCACAACTATCCTATATGGGCCATGGACATCAGATCGCCCTTGCGTCCCATGGGTTAGTGCGTGCAATCCAGTTTCCGGATTTTCCACTCCCGGCTGGAGTCACGCCGCTAACAGATGAGTAAAAATATGCTGCTTTGTACATCATAAGGCACCATGTTCATCCAGACCTCAAGTTGAAGTACTTGGAGGAAGAATTCCCAATACCTTGTTTCTGGCCCTCAAAACGAGGTATGAACAGCAGAAGGCAGTTGTCATGCCTGAAGCACTCTGTACACATCTCCGACTCCATGATTTCACATCTGTCGGGGAGTACAATAATGAGGTTCATAAGATCAGTTCCAAACTGCGCTTTTGCGGGAAGGAACCTACTGATGCGGAGAAGATAGAGAAAACTCTGTCTACTATGCTCCATCTAACAGGATCCTCCAGCAGCAGTACCGTGCTCGTGGCTATCAAGTCTATTCCAATCTTATTCATATTTTACTTCAGGCTGAAAAGCATGATGAGCTACTCGCTAAGAATGGCTCTCAGCGCCGGTTGGTTCTCAACCTCTACCTGACGTTCATATGAATGTCGAGAACGGACGAAAGTTTGATGGTGCTTCAAGGAAAGCCTCGAACTTCAATGGTAAGCGAAAGCATAAACGGAACATGACGCCTAGAAACTCAGACCGTGGGAAAGGCATCGCAAAGCCAAGTTTGACAAAACTAAGCCTTGCGACAAGTGTGGTTGCTACACGCATCCCACTAACAAGTGCAAGACCCCAAAGCATCTGGACACTCTGTATCAGCAACCCCAACGATGCAAAGGAACTCAAGGGAAAAGGTTTGAAATTCACTTCAACCTTCATCCAACACCTAAGGAAGTTTTGGTTGTTCGCTAGATGATCCTCCTGGACCTAGCAACACCGTGACTCTCCAGCTGTCACATAACCCTATGGGCACGGAGAACATGATGGTTGAACACACATCAACCGACATGTTGGAGACTTCTTCTAGTCCCACTATCTCCTTAGCGATCGTTCTATTAATGTCCATTTGTGTTGTTGTAATAGAACATATATATTGTATCAGCACTATGATATAAATAAGATTGTATACGTTCTATATATCTGATAAAGATTTCCATATTGGAACTTCTTCAATTCTATATATAGATTTCTACGAGTGTCAATACGATGGATGTGGAACAAGTATATGAGAATGTACCCACTCTATTGTCTGGATTGTACTAGACGTACATCCTACTCGTAGCAAATGTTGCATATAATGCAATTCCATCGGTCATGTTTTGCATGAGCTAAACTTGCTAGTCATGAGATTTATGTGCACATATTGTGCCAACGGATTACTTCAGTCCCATGAACACATTCAAGGTGATATTTGTGGTCCCAACCAATCATTGTTTGGACTAAAATCGAATTAAATTAATTCGAATGGACAAATATTGTTGTAGAACTCTCTTCACATGCCTCAACTATTTAGTGCATGGCTCGAGGATCGAAGTTCATCACAATATCCTATGTGTCCATACACAATTGTTTTTGGTTCTATCTCTGATCAAAAGGATGTTTCTCATTGCGCGACCCATGTTAATGAGTTGCAATTTGCCAACTCACGTTGGTGCATGTAGTTTTACACGCTGCTGACTAACTGCATATCGCAGTACTTCCCCTCTGCATTTGATACGTGGAAATCCTCCGAGCATTTCCCATCTGCGTAAGTTCGGAAGCGCCTCACGCGTACCGATCTCACCACCGCAGCGTACATCATGGGCCCACATATGAGGGATCTATGTGGGGTACATATCTCCGTCAATCAATAAGTACTTGAACCCCTCATCAGGGATGTATTCAGAGCCTAGTACGTTGACTGCTTATATTTAAGGAGGATTATTTCCAGGCATTAGGGGGAGATTTCAAGTACCACACTGAATGCCAGGAAATCAATTTGGGACTTCACGTGCCTCCTCATATCCACATACTCAAGAATCTGGACTCTATGTTCAGATTCACAAATTTGCATCACATGCAAAATCCTGCCAGATTCATTTACTGATCTCAAAGGTGTTACAAACTCCTAATCCGGCTAGAAATGCGCCCGAAAGAGTGGAGGTACCAAGAAAAACCACTCAACTCCCTATTTCATAAAAAGAGGGGAGTAGTACGGCCTCTGATCAGGATCCAGCTTCTTGCAAGCAACAAAGGAAACTGGAGAGAAATCCTCTAAATCAGTAAATGCAAGTCAACCTAGCGTTGACAAACACCTTATGGGTAGTATACACCCAGTGGAAGGGAAACCTCCACAACCCCAGCTTCAGCTTGCACACACTGGCTGGGACATCGGAACACCTGGACTCACGCGTATTGGGAAATCACGAAGAGTCATCATAGGTGCATGAGATTTCCTCCTACAATATCGACTATGGAGAATCATATAACAAAAGCCTACAATTGTCGACAAACATTTCTCTTGTATGATTGCAAATATCCTTCAGAGTGATTCAGATCCAAAGACCATGGCCATGGCAGAGTGTAAACCACTCGCTCGGACTGAAATAAACAAAGGATGCAATCCAAGCAGAATTAGCCTCGCTCCTCCAATTGAATTCCCTATACAGGATTCAATATGTTTTCTTCTAGAAATAGAATGAGAACAACAAGGTGGTGAGAAAGCAAGGCTTGTAGCATAAGGTCGGGTTTCCGCAGAGATTCGAGACCTACTCTCCATACATGATTGGAATACTCAAAATTTCCGATAATTATATCATTGGCAGTGCAAAATCGTCTATCTATGCAGTTGATAGATGTAGTGACTACATTTCATGTGGATCACTAGATTTGGACATGTATGGTTCCCGGTGGAATCTCTATCCAAATCGAAATGTAAATGCAACATGCATTGTGTAAAATCAGTGAGTCATTACATGGCTTGTTGTTGTCGGTATATTTTGGTACAACCGACGTAGTGAGTTCCTTACACACAAGGATTACTCCTATAATGATGATTACCCATGCGTGTTTGTCATACACAAGGATTACTCCGTCAATGACGAACACGTGATCATCTAAAAGACGGAATTTGAGATGAAGGATTTGGTAAACCCAAAATGTGCTGATACTACAAGTCAGGCTACTTCACTCAAGTATTATGGTACACCAAGATGCCTATATTATAAATATCGGAGAAACCTAAAATGGACAAGTCATGTCTATCTCCCATCGGTTGTTCGATCTCTAGACGTAGAGAAAGATTCACTCAAACCACGGGATGGTGTAGAAGGGATATTGGGACTTATAGTTCCATATCATTGTGCCATTGGACCCACCAAAACAATTGGTTGGGAATAAGAATATCTTTCGATATCTCCAAGGCACCACACATTATTTGACATGTTCTTGTAATTTCAGAGAAATCTGAACTCCAATATCATCAGGATACACTGATGTTGGCTACTTGAATGATCCCCACAATGTGTACCTACATGGTAGAACTGTCACTCCATTGATGTCTTCGAAACAGACTTCGGTGACTACACCTACCAGTCATTCTGAAATACAAAGCCACGTTAATACGCGTGGCTTCACGGAATGATAAACCACGTACATTATTCATGTGGTATTGGTTCTCTCGAATCACCTATCATTATCTACAAAGATAATGTTGCTTGTGTTGCACAGATGCAGCCATGTTACATAAAGAGCAATATCATCAAGCATATTGCGTTAAATGGTTGTATCCCCATGAACTCCTCAAGAGTCGGGGAATAAATATCTTGCAATTCAAATCATGCGATATCCTCGCTGATGTATTCACAAAGTCTCTACCAACTATAACATTCCAGAAATTAATTCATGGGATTGGTATTCGACGACTTCGTGATTTGCAAGGGTCAGGGGGAGAACCTTCCTGAATAGTAACATGTTCAAAGCATCATATTACACTCTTTTTCCCTTTATGAGTTTACTTTCAGGTTCTCATCAAGGTTTTTAATGAGTAATATCAACATAAGATCATATGTCATACTTTCTGTTTTCCCCATCGGGGTTTTTAGGAAAGTATACACGACATATTTATTGTCCGCTAAACTCTATGGATTTCATTCATATTGAGTTAACAAAGACAATAATCATTATATGTTGTATCATTTTCTCCTTACTTTTCTCACTGGGTTTTAAAGGAGTTTTAACAACATATCCAATACAATTCTCCTCACATTTTTCCCAAAGGGTTTTTGGGGGAGAACTTCAAACATCATATGTCATACTTTCTATTTTCCCCACTGAGGTTTTTAAAGGAAGTATACAAGACATATTTATTGTTCTCTAAACTCGCTATGGTTTTTCCCTTTTTAAGGTTTTCCCATATGAGTTATCAAGGAGACAATAACCATCATATGTTGCATCATTTTCTCCTTATTTCCCCACCGGGTTAAAGGAGTTTTAGCAACATATCATATACACTACTCTCCTCATATTTTTCCCACAGGGTTTTTGGAGGAGACTATTTCAAGATGATGAAGACATGCAAGGACAAGCATAGATTAGGGGGAGTGTTAGGATTTAATTAATTACTTTAATTAATCATGTAATCCCTGCTTGTAATGTCGGTTCCACAAACCGACATACCCCTTTTGTAACTGCTTGTTCGGTGCTATATATAGCCCCATTCATCATCAATAAAGCAACAGTTCAATTCATTTGTTCCTCTCTCGATTCCTCCCGAATCTCCTTCTAAGAGTTTTATTTGATTTTAGCTTCTCCACCTGTCAGACATGCAAAATTTAAATGAGGACTAACCCTGGACACATGCTCTGATGCTCCGAAAGCTATACACTGCACTAAGAAGCAAAGTATCTTTTTTTTTGAATGTTAGCAGTTGGATCTGCCAAATTCAATTATTAGAAGGAGAAATAGTTTTACACTTCAGGTGAAAAAGCATGGTGAGAGGCCATGCCACCCGGTAAAATAGAAAACATACAGCAAAAGAAGCGAAGTATCGTTGCTTGGACAAACTGGAGGTGGGCAGGAAGGACATAGGAACCACCCGCTTCTACTTCTCAGTGAGATTTTACATATGTCTGGGTAACACAACGCTCATGCAATGAACACCTGGATCCTATCTCCCTGCCGTCCTCAAAATCCAGCAGTATCTGACCGTTCTGGGGGTTGTCTGAATCAATGGGCGCGTTCCGAAGCCTTTCCATGATATTAGCTCCAGCCAGGCCTGCCAAGTGCAGAAGGGAGATCTTGTGTGAAACATACACATGCTACGTACATCATTATTTTGAAGATGCAAGTCTAATTACAGATTCATGTTCCCCATAATAATAGAAGTAGTACAAACCTGGAATAACTTTCGTCATCCCTTCTAAGAATCCAGCCTGTTTCAGAGAAAGCAGGAACAGAAGGATGAGACCATTACTCAGTACGGAATTACTCAACTATAGTAGTAAGAAACTACTATAGTTAACATGTATATACCCATCATCAAGATTTTCACTTGAGATAGGTGCCAATGTCAAAACTTTAAGTCAACTACTATATACTGAAATGAAAGTGGACTTGCAAATGGGTTCTTACAGGTAGTATGGAATTACTCAACTATAGTGCAGAGACACTACTAGTAGTAAGAAACTACTATAGTGAACATATATATACCCATCATCAAGATGTATACTTGAGATAGGTGTCACTGTCAAAACTTCAAGTCAACTACTATATACTGAAATGAAAGTGGACTTGCAAATGGGTTCTTACAGGTATCCTGGCATCAATTTTCTGGACTCCATCTCTCCCTGTAATCTTTAATCGAAGCGTGCGGGACCACATCCCGCTTGAAGGACCTCTGCCTCCTGTGGAACTAGGATCATAGAGCTGAGGAAGTATGTCAACAATAGGTTCTTGTGATTTCTCGGTCCTTGACTCGGTGTCTCCTGAACTGCTTGCTTCACTTGTATAACCCAAAAAACCTATAATTGCGATGTAGCAGGATAAGAAGAACCATTCATGTTGAACATTGTTACGAGAGAATATGCTCACCACTCTTGTAGGGTGATTGAGCTGGTGTCGCAACATAGCGCTTTTCCTCTTCATAATAGTGGTTAAACCCTAGTGTATCCTTGATCTCCTCAAATGATGGCAAACTACCTGGAGGAGGTATGCGGCCACCTTTTATAGCAATGAGAGCATCCTGCAGATCAGGGTTTCTTGTACAGTTAATGATTGACAGTGGAAATGAAACACATATGTGGCACCAAATTGAAAAACTACACAACCACTACCAGTTACATGGAAGTTCGGATCCACATGATGTGCCGCCAAATTTAATAAGCACAAAAAGCCTAGCAGTTTGCATAACAGCCCCATGATTATCTGTCTATCTCTATAGGCCTATATGTGAGTGTGCACACATTTTTTCATTTTTCAAGAACTTCTACAGGAAATCGATGTGCACGAACCCTTAGAATACAACTACTCCTGTTAGTGACAAAATAGCAAACACATGAGTTGTTCTTTCGACATTTCTTCTCTCTTAAGTCCGTGTAGAACTATAACACAAGCATTTAAATCATAATAAGAAGTATAAAGAACAAACCTCCATTGCACGCATGGATACCCCAATTAGAGATAACGGATAGGCTACGATTTTGTAACCAATTTCTTCAAGTTCAAGAGGGCTCAGTATAGGCGTTTTACCACCACCTTCTAACATGTTGGCCTACAAAAGAAGCACGGAGTATGTTGAGGACATGAATCTTTCACGATGGTTAAAAATAACTCAGAGAAGCATTACTGCTTATAGTAGATCTGATCTTACCATTTTTGGAACTCCAGGTGAAACCGCACAGAACGCCTTCATCTCTTCCCTTGAAGCAAGTGCGTCAATAAATAGAACATCTGCTCCAGCATCAGCAAAAGCACGTGCTCTCCACAATGCTTCATCAAGAGACAAAGCTTGACGAGAATCTGTCCTTGCCACAATAACAATGTCAGAGCCACTCTCCTTCCTGGCATCTACAGCAGCTTTTATGTGTAGAATTGCTTCCTCTCTTGAGACAACTTTCCTTCCTTGTGTATGTCCACATGCTTTTGGTGACACCTTCAGAATACTATACATCATATCACTATGAAAGGAACTTATGGAACAGGGAAAAGAAGATATCACAAAAAATACCAGCCAAAACTTAATATAAAACAAAATCAAATCTGCATAGCGCAATGGAAATGAAAAGCTTAGTTTGAATGCAGAGTTCAAAATTAGGATAAATGATCCTTGATTGCAGTTACACAAAACTAAGACTTCGAGATGTCAACCAGAGTCCTGAGTCCACACGTATTTAGGGCAGTTATATGTGTTTTAATTTTTTTTTATAGCTAACATGAATCTGAATGGGCAGCTAGGATGTTCTATAATGTGTAAGTTGACATTCAGGTGCAGAATTCTAGTCCAGTAATGTGACGTGCACATAGAATATGTTATAGAAGCAAAACAGCTGTAAAATCCAGTAAATAGCGGCACTACATTGGCAGACAATCAAAATAACCATAATTTCAAGAGTAAGGATCTTAACTAAGCACTTATTTTGAAACAGAGGACTGTCACATAGACATATCCCAGAAAAAAAATGTTTTACACACTAGCATAGATTCCCCGAATACCATGTTGATAAAAAGGATATAATATACGCCCCCTATTGCTAAAATATTAAGCAGATTAAATAGAACCTAAGACAGGACATTCACAGTGATTATTCCTTGAAATGCATACCTGATCTTCAAGAATAATTCCTGCAAAACCAGCATTGATAAATCCTTTCACTGTCCTCTTGACATTCATACAGTTTCCATAACCATTATCAGCGTCACCAATCACCGGTATTGATACTGCTTCCGTAACTAAACGCCCTTGATCTATCATTTCGCCATAGGAGATGAGACCAACATCTGGCAGTCCCAGCCGTGCAGCAGATATCGAGAACCCTGAAAGGCAGCATACAGTTAAATTTTGCGCACTTGAAATGTCGCAAACCTCCATCTACATAGTTGGGCTAGCACCATAAGAAAACTATTCTCTGGTTCCAGTTTCAAGTTCTGACCGTGACTGCACAGACTTTTGGTGACTTGATAAGTACAATGCTCTTGATCAGAGTGCCCTTTACAAAACTACAGAAGCACAACAAATATATACTAGAACAAGAGAAAATTCTCACGTCAGTCTAAGGTTTCATAATCTTTATGATATATGGGGGCGTGACAAGCAGTATAGCATTCACCACTCAATTGCCACTCGGCATAGCATTCGCGTATTTGAGTATCTGTGAGCAGAGGATCACAACCAACAGAATCATGGTAACACAGGAAAGCAGCCGTAGTGATGTCCTATACAATCCACAGAACTGGAACAACGATGCACTGTCCTACTATTGACGGAGTGAGACTGAGAGGGAGTCCCGGAGGAGCCAAAGAGCGAACACGTACCGCTCGTGAAGCAGGCTCTGAACCCGGCACGCTCGACGAGGCGGGCGCTCAGCGCATCGTAGCAAGCGGGCGCCTGGTGGGCGCTCGGTGTCTCCAGAACCCGACGAAGAGCCGCCGCGGGCGAGTCTCCGGCGCCGGCGCTCCCTCCGGCCGCGGTGTACGAGCAGCGTGGGGAGATCCGGGCGTGGGCGGATGAGGGAGGGGCTCGGCGCTGAAGGAGCGGGGGCGGGCGGACGCGGCAGGAGCCGGCGCGGCTTGAGGTGCACGGGGACAGCGCGGCCGGCGGCTGGTGCAGGAGTGCGGCGTAGCACGCCATTTCCGCTGTCTGCTTGCTCTCTGTCTCTGTACTTGGAAATCTAGAATTGCCCCGTCTCACTGCCTCCGCGGTCCCACTTGGCAGAGAACTCCCCGCACTCGGAGCTGGTTGAACCCAACCGTGTGAGGGCATCTCCAGCCGTCCCCCAGCGCCCCCAAGAGGCCTTTTTTGCGCCGTTTTCTACCAGTCGCCCCCCCCAGAACCTCATTTAGCGCCGCTTTGCGTTGATTTTGGCGCCGTTTTGCGCCGGCGCACCCAAGCCAAACTCAGCGCGCCGGGGCTCGCTTGGGGGGGGCAAAAGGCGTCCGTGGGCCAGAACTGTCGGCGAGACACGGCGATTTCCCTCCATATTTCGGGCATTCCCCGCCAATTTTGCTCTTTCCCTCCATTTTCGCCCACAAACACCCTCCCCCGCCGGCCGATCCCGCCATTTCCCTTCAGATCTGCCCGTCAGGCGCCCAGCAAATTCACCGGCCCCCGCATCGCCGCGCCCTCCGCCGCCTTGGAGGTGAAGAAGCAGCCGAGGAAACCAAGGGCGCCGAGGGAGAGGCCGGCGGGCTGGACGAACGCCATGTGGGCCGCCGACGAAACGCGCCGGAAGAACGACAACGCCCAGCGCCGGGCGAGGGAGAAGAGGCAGCGTGAAAAGCTCCTCGCCGAAGCATGGAAGACGGTCAGCCTTGACCCGATCGTCGGCGCCAACCAGAACATGGACAACTACTGGAAGAGGGTCAAGACTTCGTACGATGAGCGCCGGATCGTCGACCCCGAGTACTCCGTGTGCGTCACTCCGCGCGGCGAGAAGGCCATGGCCAACCATTGGGCGAACATCCAGCACGCTTGCAACAAATGGCATGGCATTCAAGAGGAGGTCACCAATCGGCCGAAGAGCGACAACAACTACGAGATGGAGGTGAGCTCATTCCCGCCGTCATTTACCTTTTGACTTCGCCGGTTTGCTCATTCCGGCCGGTTTGGCATGTAGATGGTCCGGATGTTCGACATGTACCGCAACGATGAGAAGGCGGACTTCAAGTTCCTCCACGTGTTCATCGTCCTCGAGGGGTGCGAGAAGTGGGTGCAAGTGCGCCATTCTCTCGGCAAGGGCAAGGCGTATGTCCCGGACGCGCCGGTGGCTGGTGCGGCAGATGGGCGCCCTGATGGCCACAAGAAAGCCAAGACGGCGAGAGACGGGGCGCCAGCAGCGGCGAAGCTCCAAGCGTCCATCGACACCTGCATCGCCGACGCTCAGACCCACGCCGCGGCGAGAGAGGAGAAGGCCGAGGCGAGGTGGAAGGCGCTCATGGCCAACCAGGGCATCAAGCTCGACCTCCTCAAGACCAACACCGCGGCGAAGAAGAGGAACAACGACCTCGCCTTCCTCATGGGAGGCAACCCGGAGGCGATGGACCCCGAGATCAGGGCGTGGTTCATGGCGCAGCGGCGCGTGATTCTCAGCCAGTTTGCCCCGGACCCGACCCCGACTACGACGGCGGACGACACGAGCTCGGCCACGATCACGCCGCCGCCTACCGCCGAGCCTGCTGCCGATGCCGCCGAGCCTACCGCCGATGCGCCTGCTCCGACAACCACGCCCATCGATCTCGACGAGGATGACGAGGTGTCGCCGGCGACCATCTGATCTGATCTACGTATCAGCATGCCGAATGTGGCCATTTCACTAGATCGCCGAACTGTGGCTTGATTCGCCGAACTATATGGCTTTTTTGTATGATCGCCCAACTGTGGCTGTTTGGATCGCCGAACTCGGGCCGTTTTTTGGGGCGGGAAGGAAATTATGTTGATTTGTGTTTTCCGGGGGCCGAAACGAGTGGAAACTTCGCCCCCCCAGGCCCCAAATAGCGCCGGCGCAAACGCGAAAAGGCGCCGAACCAAAACCTGGGCGGGCCGAACGGCTGGAGATGCCCTGAGCCTGTGAATCTGTGGTGAGCTACACTTCTGTTGCTATCCCAGCTTCCGGCCACTACCCTAGCCTCCACCGGCCATGCCGCCGCCGCCGCCGCTGCCGCACGAGCTCCTCGAGGAGATCCTCCTCCGGCTCCCGCCAGACGACCCCGGCTGCCTCTTCCGCGCCTCCCTTGTCTGCAAGGACTGGCGCAGCCGCCTCACCGGCGCCGCCTTCCCCCGCCTCTACCGCGAGTTCCACGGGACGCCTCCCTTGCTGGGATTCTTCGAGAACGACGATACGGTATTCTGTTGGTTCGATCCCTTGTCCCCCACCTCCCCCTTCCTCCCTGTCCACCCCGACCACCGTAGTCTCTTCGCTCTCGACTCCCGCCACGGCCTCGTCCTCTTACATACTGTCGGCCCGGACCACGAACCCATGGGCCTCGTCGTGTGGGACCCCGTAGGCCGCCGCAAGTGGGACTTGCCCTACCCGGATTTCGCAGACCACGTACACATCCCAGCTAGCTGGGCGGTGCTCTGCGTCGTCGATGGCTGCGACCACCTCGATTGCCATGGCGGCCCCTTCCTCGTGGTCTACTTGGGCACCGATGAAGATGGGGTCGCGCACGCTAGCCTCTACTCTTCAGAGGCTCGTGCCTGGAGCCCCGTGACATCTTGTGAGCACCCCGACTCCTTCCTCGAAGTTGTTACCTGTCGGTCAAAAGCCCTTGTGGGAAATGCTCTCTACTTCTCGTGCTCTTCGCGCCGTCTCCTGCGATATGACGTCTTTACCCAGGAACTATCAATGATTACCTGGCCGTCCATGTACAAGTGGGAGCACTGCGGGCATATCCTTATGAAGACAGAAGACAATGTGCTGGGATGTGCTAGTTTGCGCGAGTCGAGGCTCGAATTATGGTCGATGGATTCTGGCACAGACGGAGCTGTGAAGTGGGTGCTAAGCAGAGTTGTCGTGCTCGACAACTGGCCACCCTCTCGCTTTAGTTTTTTTCGTATGATTAGGTGTGCCGAGGGAGTTGGTGTATTTTTTGTGCGGACAAATCTTGGTATCTTCACAATTGAGCTTAAGTCAGGCCGAGTTAAGAAGATATCCAACAGCAGGGACCAAGTCATTCCATACATGAGTTTCTACACTCCAGGTACTAGCACAATCAAACCTGCACAAGCTTGTTTATGTTTTCTACTTTTCTGTGCTATGATTTGCCAATCATTTAGTATAAACTAAGTTTTTTTTTCTGTTAGCCACATGAAGTTTGGGTGACGGTACATAAGAATGAGTTTGTGAAATTGGATATACTGCAATCTTATATATAATTACATTTTCAGATCAATCTGGGGGCATAGCGCATCCATCAACCATGGCCTCCTCATCAGAGAACGCTGAGATGTCCCAAGAAGAGCACCATGATCTGCTGCTGCTGCTGCACTCTAGTGGGGAGGTGGGCGATGAGAAGGAGAAATGGGTAGAGAAGGCTGAGAAGGATAGTGAATGAGACGAGGGTGGATGGCATGAGGAGGGCTCGGTGGAGGATTGGGAATGGAAGGGGGAGAAAGCTGTGCAGGAACTGTTTCAGAAGGGGTCCAAGGCGATCAAAGAAGGGCGATTTGACCATGCCACGAAATGTTTCCACGATGTCCTCGAGACAAGGTTAGGGTTTCTCCCTTCCACATGCTGCTCTTAGTTCAAAGCCTTGATGAAGCGTTCATACAGGTGGATTACTGGATAGAACTTTCAATTAGCCTAGTTATCTCAATTTGTATTTTCATATGTGCTTAGTCGGTCTGTGCTTTTTATAGTCCCTGTGATGAGCTTAATTGGGTCTAGGAGATCCATATTTGTTAGGCAGCAATACTTGGGAGTTTGGACCTAGCCTTCTTTTGTTAAGCTCTGTGAATTGTGAAAAGAGTGTCAGATCAATGTGCATTTGCTTCAGGGTTTGGTATTTACCCATTTGAGAAATGTACACATGTTTCTGAAGTGTTGGCTGTTTTAAATATTTGAGGAAATATAACTTAGGTCAGCTAATCTTACCAGGGTTACAATTTGCAAAAGCACAGCAACTGTGATCCAAAATTCTTACACTACTAAGTCACAGCTTTGACAGACCGTGGTCAGAATAACTGGCCCAAAGTGCTGTTTAATACTTCACAGCAGTGCAGTTTATTTACATGCTGCTTAATAATTGCACTTAACTAAGACTAAGAGTATCACACTTCTTGGTGGTTGTTACAAAAGGTGATGATCAACGGACAGTGTTAGCACCTTCCTGATTGAAATAATTATGCGTACTTCTGATTGTGTTGTTCTATCTCAGGTTACATTAGCTTTCATGGCCTTATGTCCTACTCTTAACAATGATGCACTGATAAATTTTGCAATTGACGTCTTTGTTGTCACATAGGGTGCTTTATTATGGGAGGCTTTCTCCAATGTGTACCAGCACATATTACGAATATGGATGTGCTTTGCTGTCCAAAGCTCAAGCGAAGATTGCACAATATCAAGACTTAGGTGAGGGTTCAGCCAGCAGAGATGATACTGGAAGCTCAAAGGCCTCTAGAAGCAACATCAGTGAGGGTATATGCCACTACTCCTTTACTCCATACAATCATATGCACTACAAGATATACTATATTATCTGCATATATGTATTTGATTAACATTATAGTGGTTAGGATTTACGATCTTGTACCTTCATCTATTCATACATGGTGAGTAGTCTATATAGTAAAATGCTACCGTGTAATATGTGCAAATTAAGGGGCAGATAGATACTAGGAGGACGGGGGACGTGAAGTGAGAGCTGCTGAAGCATCTCATGTGCTGCTTCGTAAAATGAACTAAGTCTCTCGTTGACTTCACTTTTGTTGTTACCTGGAGTTTGTCCGTTTGGGGAAGCTTCACCTGCTCTACTGGTGGATAGGTGGAGTGGAGCTGTGAGCTGTCCCAAACACACCCTTATGTTTGGAGCTAGGAAATGTCTGGAATCAATTATCTTATCATTCTGTAGTAGACTGTTTCGTCAAAGTGGTAAAAAAGATAGTAGATTATTTCGGATACAAGATTTCTTATTGCTCGCTGATAAGTCTGTTCTTGGTTGGTCATATTTTGGTTTCTGAACAGTTGAGATCTGGTACCATAAATGTCTCTATTAGCCTTTTTTTTTCTGCCATGCTTACTTGTACACCTTGGAATGGCAATGCCTGATTAAAAAATATTGATCTATGAACCATTGTCTCGATTCAGTTCCGCAATTGGCTCTGTGTCCAATGTACTTGAACAAACTAGTTTTTACAATATACAAGCGCTTGTATTTTGTTCAAGTACGTGTTACAAATATTGTGCAACAATGTTATATAGATGGTGACACCCTCAACTGAGAAAATATAGTATCTAATTTTGGAAATGACAATGAGTCATAATATTGTGGGCAAACTGGCCAAGGCAGGCAGGGATGCCTCCCCCTCAGGGTGTAAGTGGGATGGGATGCGGGTGTCCCGCGTTTGACCACTTCTGCCTACAAGAGTTAAGTGGGTATTTGCGGGAGGCCCGGCAGCCGTTTATGTGGGCAACGTGGGAGCCGCTAGCCCAAAAAACTGTACTGAGGCATGTGGGCAGAACATGGCGCGCGTGCGGACTAGGTGATTAGCAACCATGGTCGACCTGGTCGTGCCACAGTGGTGAGCTGCCGAGGCACTGACCTGGCCCCGCGGCCAGAGCCAGAGGAGGATAACCAACAACAGGTGCAGACGTCACGTAGGCCCCAGCTCCAGGCGGCGCTGCGAGCCCACGCTCAATTGCTGCCGGTCCACCGTCCATGCAACAGACACACCTGGGCGACCGACACCATCCCGTGGAGCGGCAGGTCGGTGAGCAGCGCCTGCACGGCGACATTTGCGAGGCGGTGCTCCATCTTGGCACCGTCTCGCTTCTTGCAGTGTGGGAGCATGCAGTCGACCTTCTTGCCGGTTGCCTGAGGCTGGGGGGGGGGGGGGGGGGGGGGGGGGGGGGGCATTGCCGGAGCTGTTCAGGTGCAGCCTTGGCAGTGGCAGCGAATCGACACGTTCAGCATCTGTCTAGCGGTGGCGGCGGCAGGGAACTGTTGCCGTGGCCTTGCCTCCTGTACTGTTGCCCCCACATCACAGTACAATAATTGATGACCTTGTTTCATGTGCATTTCTTCATGTCACAGTAAATACCAACATAGCCACGTATTAAAGAAAAACTTAGGGCAAGCCTGATTCAGATTTTGTTCAGATTTGGATCTGGCCTGGAAAATGTTACATATTGCGAGGGCAATACTTGAGAAGAATCCTTCCATCCTTATGGCGAAAGTTGAAATCTTTTGTGCTCTTGCTGAAGTCTCTATGGAAAGAGGTAGTTTCAGTTATCTTAGTTACTCCTGCATTTAATTGGTGAAATGTCTTGATACTCATGGCCCACACTTTAATTGCAGAAGACATAGACTACTCAATCCGTGCTTGGTTCAAAGCTTTAGCCAACTTGGAGCATTTTGTTGAGCCTGACCATTGTCGAATTGTCTTACTGTATCCTGCTTGTGGTAAATACAGTATCAATTATATGCCTTATAGTAGTATGAAGCATCATATTTGCAATCAAACAGTGGCTGCGCCTTCCAAGCACGTGTCTTTGGGGTTTTAGGGGTACGTTTTAGTCAGTTGTGAAAATTTGGGTGTTCTTTTAATTGTATTATCCATGTTCTTTCAATTGATTTGAGCTTATTGAAATCTTGCATGGATATATTCATTTGCATAAATGCACATGCTACTGTATGTGTGCGGGTGAACTTTTCGTTGAAGAAGAATTCAGTTAGCCAATACTGGTACATTGTAGATTTTGGTTATTCTTTGTTAATCTCCTTAGTTTGGTCCTAGAAACCACCGCATATTTCTGGCTTTCAAGTCGGCATCCAAGATTAAAGATGCACTCGCATACGCTGTAAAGGTTTTTTTATTGTACAAGTCATGTATGCGGAAACTTATGAAGGCCAAAGGAGCTTTGTTGGCTGTTAAAGGTGATAATGCATCTGCTGCTGAACTTGGTCCAGAAATGTCCTTGCTAGACGACGAGATAGAGGTCCTTTCTAGCATATTCAGTGAACAAAAGGAGAAGGTAAATAACTCTGTTCCTTCGTGTTAACTGGATGGTTTACCTCATGAGCCTACTAATACAGTAGTACTGTATGAAGTACTTATAGCAGAAACATGTCTGGATTTTTTGGTTTCAGCTTGAAGACATAGGGCAAGAAATATTAACCCCAACCTCGAAGCCAAGTGGTGAGCATAATGTTGTCTATGCTGCACCCAGAGCTGCATCTTCAAGATCACAAATTGGTGGGCCAAGTAATTCTGTGTCTACAACAGCTACAGTCGAGACTCCTAGTAGTACTCGAACCGACCTTGAGACTGCATGCCAAGGCAACAGACAAGCTAATGCTATGCAGATCTCTGCTGAACCTTTCCCCAAGAAGCTTGTAGAGGATTTACCTGTAAAAGGTGATAGCAGCAACAAGCCAGATGTTCATCCTGCAGCAGAGGAGGGTGATGCCGATGTATCAGAGTAGAGTACAGAGCTGTTATCCTTATTTCTTGTTAGAACCTTTTAGCTAGCTATATGGTCCCACTTATATGTTAATTGCCACGTATGTCGTGTTTTTCGTCAGAGCTGCTCTGCTTGGTGCAGAAGAACCTCTTCATTTTGGCATGTATGAACTGGTTTCAGCTCTTGATTACGAGAGGTAAATGCAATTGAAATGCGCAGATTCTGAGTGAGTTATACTCAGGTTCCAATCTGCCGTAATGCTCTGCATTATGCACCGTGCATGATAAGATTAGAGGTCCATTACAAACTGTCCTCGTTGAATTTGATCAGAATTTCATCATCCTGTAGTTAAAACTAGTCGGAGTAGATGGAAATGACATTTTCCTATTCTCGTAGCATCTTCCATTCCGTCATGCTGTACTCTGATAGCCTTTTTACCTCTGTTGAATGCTGGCTTGAACTTCCAGCTTGCTTGGAGAATTGAAGTCCGAGCTGTTGGTGACAGAAGGCTTTTGGTTAGGAGGGTGGTTACCACCCCACCAGAGTTCAAACCCCAGATTTGACGCTGGTGTTTCTCATTTAGGCGAAATATTTTTCAGTGGGAGGCGACGTTCCCGTCGACAGCGAGGCGCATGTGGTGACTTTGTCAATCTCAAGACCTGATCCGCCGGCTCAGTCTCTCGGAGGTGCTCATAGGGCTAGGGTGTGCGTTCGTGTGTTCATAGGGATGAGTGTATGCACGTGTATGTGAGCGTCTGCGTTGTACTGTGTTTCGCAAAAAAAAAATTTGACGAAAAACTATACATATGAAGCACTGTTTTCTGCACGTTTTTCTCTGCTTGCCAATGCTGGGCTTCATATGCAGCCCTGCACCATGTTTTCTTCCAGTGCTTGAGATGCGTGGTACTTTTGTTATGTTCTGTTTTGTGCTGTAAATGAGCAAACTCAAATCCTGAGTCAAATACTTTTAAGCAGGAGAGTACTCACTTTTGATACGGCTCGTTTTTTTTTCTTCTTCTGAAATCCTGACTTTAAAGTTTTAAAATATTCCCGAAAAAAGTACTGGGTGTACTCAACTATGTACACTAAGGGCATGCAAATTTTAAACGTGAAATACCTTGTATTTTGGGCTCAGCAAAAAAAAGACAAATTGAACAAATTTTGGAAGATTCAAAATTTGCACCGTTCCCCCCCAAATCTGCACATTTGTCATTTTTGCTGAGGCTAGAATATATGGTATTTCGTATTGAAAATTTCACACGGGTATAACAAAGTATTAACTATATCATGATTTTTCTTTTGATTTTTTAAGTTTTAAATATGAACTTTTCGAAATTGTCAAAACATGTTACCTCTATTGACTCGAGTAAACTACAGTAACACTCCTCGTACTTGTCCGGCCAACCCATTTTGGTGCATTACGGTAATGTAATCTGAACGGATTTGTTGCATTTTGCCCATGAAGTGGTTTTCACTACCCTGACAATCATCAAGGGAATGTTTGGTGGAAAGGGTAGGAGAAACCGCGTCACTTTAGAAACACACGCCATAATTCTCCTCACCGTTCACTCACCCTCACCCCCTACTCACTCTCCCCTTTCCACTCCTTTCACCGTTGGCGGTTCCTCTACCTCCTGACGGCACATCTGAACAAGGCACCAACATCGATGGCTGAAGATCAAGCCGGCGAGCTCCACTCCCTCCCTCGGCACATTGTTCATCAGCACTCGCGACATCACCACCAGAAGCTCGATTTCTTCCGGAAACATTGTAGTATGTCCCCAATCCTATGTTAGAACGGCTGTAGAAACGTAAATCTATACCTAGGCGTGCTTATTTATCACATGCATGGTAGATTATTTTGTCTTGTTAGGGTTTCTTTGCCGCTTTGGGGATATATCTATATAGGACTTCGACTGGGTTTTTTGCTTAGTAGTTCTTCTCGGTTAAGGGTTTCGATATGGAGATATTTCTTGATCTTGTTCATCTCAGACCTTTTAGTAGATGATCTCGGTCACAAGTCCTTTGAATGTCCAAACAACAAGGTTATGGTCATCAGTGAGGATCGAAAGTATGAGTCCATGAGCGAAGGCGAGTATGACACATTGACTCAAGTCTCCACCCTCTCCATCAGATTAAGATTCAAGACACCCTCTTTTGTGACGGAGATCCCAATCCTTCACTTGTGGTCACAAGAGTCTTGACAACAACTCATCAAAGATGACCAAGAACAATGCTACAAATTGTTTCAGACTAGAGCTGACATGAGTGGTATATCAATCAAAGTGATCATTAATGGTGCGTATTTTCACAACCTCGCAAGCAAAGAACTAGGTCACAAGCTCAAATTACAATGCAAGAAGCATCCACCCCTACAATGTGCAATGGTGAAGTGACTCCGGAACCGTAAAGATACAACATGTGGTCCAGTATCCTTTAAAACTGGATCATATGAAGACACGGTTCAGTGTGATTTTGTGCCCATAATGATGTGCACTACTTCTAGTATCTTACCTTTGGTGCGTCGGGCCTCACTGGGCACGATAAGGGGACTATCTGGAGCCTCAGTCAGCTCGTGAACCCGTCTTGATCTTGAAATCTTGATTTTACATGTGTGGCACAAATCACAGGTCCATTTGACGCCCGAATATTTTTAAAAGTTTAAAATACAAAAAATAGATTCTCCTGCTTTTCAAAGTTGGATATCAAAACAATGAGATTTCATGAGAAATTCACTAAATCTTTGATAGGAGTGGTATAAATTTATGATTTGATGCATATATGTGAGATTATAATATAACAAACTAAAAAGTTAATGGATATGTTTACGACGTATCAACGGGCCAATGCAGAACATGAGCCGATGGAAGTTAGCCTGGAGCAGAGCTCGTGGGCGGTCGGCCATCAAAATAGAGCAGTGCAGGTGGGAGGCGTGTGCCACACGATTCTCTTGCAAAGAGAAAGCAAGAACACACATACTAGAGGGAAAGAAGCGGCGGCGCGTGAGTCGCAAAGCTCAAAACTTATAAAATAGATATAGTTTTGGAGTAGAAACCGATTAGGCAAATCGACAGGGAGATTGGAGAGCGATCTCGAGCACGAGTTGCACGTGTGGTGGAGAAATAAACCCTAGCTCTGATACCATGCTAGCGAAATATCAATTTGTATTCCATTAAGGTCATAGGCCAATATATATGCATGTGCAGGTGCAGATAATATACAGAAACTCCCTTATACAACGAGGAAAATACAAAAGGTACACGACACTATAATACAACTCTAACATCTAAGCTCGTATATCTCACATCGACAATTGGTGTCTAATGTAAGTTCTTTGTACCTTTCATTCTCTATAGAGACCTTTATGTAATGTTGAATATTTGCCTATTAAGATTCCCCCCCCCCCCCCCCCCCCCCTAAAAAGTCTACAGTTTAGGGTTTAGTGTTTATAGTTTAGGATTTAGAGTTTTCAGGGTTTAGGGTTTAGTTTCTATATATACATATCTGCTGAAACTGACCAAATGGCCAATTATTGAACCAGATTAATATACTGAAATAGTTATATATACTAATGAGTCTGATCATAATACTAGCTACCGAAGTTTCTTTGATAGATTAGCTTGATTTCTTCCTTCTGAAATTCCCAAAATTAACAGCATAGTGATGGTGATTTACAACAAGTCCTACTTCACCGATCACCAGCCATTACTACCTTTCAGAAGGCACCCACTGGTCGTGCTCATGCACGGCGCGCTCCAGACTATCCTGCAAACTACTAAACTTGATTAACTTCTAGTTACTCGCACAACGTACGAACATTACAACAAGTGGAAATTGGTTATCCAGTACGTGCTTGATCGATCATCCCATGCCGCTGAACGGCGAGTTCCAGTTATTGGAGTACCCGTCCGCCACCTTGGCGACGCTGACCGACGACGAGCCCTGGGAGAGCTCGTACGCGCGCCTCATGGCTGCGTACGGGTCGACGCCACCTTCGGCGCCGTAGGCCACGACGAGCCTCCCCTGATCCTCCGTAGTCGCCGTGCTGCCGCTGTGCCCCTGGTCGGTAGCGTCCACCGCCGCGCCCACGGGCATCATGAAAGCGTTGCCCCCAAGGCCCTGGTACCAGGCGCCGCCACCGTTGCTATAGACGGCGCCCGTTCTCGACGCCGGAAGCTGGAAGAAGTTGTGAGTGCCCAAGTGCAGGTCCTGGTGGGTGTCCTGCGCGGCGTGACCGGATGCGATCACCGCGTCTTGCTCCGTCTTGCACCACCCGTGCCCGGCGTACTGGGGATAGTGCGCGACGAGGTGCTGCGCCGCCGACGGCTGCTGCTGATGTCCGCCGAACGCGATGGACGTGGGCCATCCATGGTGGTACCCGCCCATTCCAATGCCGTCAGCCTGGAGGTGCGAGACGAGGCTGCCGTCCTCCGCCCGCCAGACGCCGGCCTCGGCGAGCTCCGCCGCCTCCTTCAGCCGCCTGGCGGCGCCGCCCACCGGCAGCGTGCTTCCCTCCAGTATGCTCTTCACGTCGTAGCGGCTCATCTCGAAGTTCGTGACGGCGTTGAGCCCCCGGAACTTGATCGCCGCGATGTCGTACGCCTCCGCAGCCTCCTCCTCGGTCGCTGCACAGCACAGCCACGAAACGCGCGCATGCGCATGATTAGGGTTAGCTCACCAACGCACGCACGCACTGCACGGTGGCGCATGCAACGCAAGCTGTGACGGCGCGAAGCTCAAGCGAGGCCCTAGGGTATTCTATCGAGCTCTTGACCGCATGCCCCGGTTTCCTCAGACAGCTCCGAGACACAAGCTTGGAAAGGAACATTTGGGACATAGTTAATGGTGTACGTACTCCACTATCTTAAGCGCCATTTGAACGGAAAAAATAATGACACTTCGGTTCTACGAGACAGAGATTTCGAGTGCTCGATTAGTAAATAATTAGGGCCTGATGACTTGGTTCTTGAAAGCACAGCACAGCTAGTAGCTAGCCAAGCAGTACTCCAACTCCAGTAGTAGTACTAAACTACTCGTAGTACCAATTAACAAGGAAAGATCGTTCTCAGAGGTAAGAAAGCAGATTTGCTTTGATGTGATAGTTTATGCGGCTTACTGAAGGTGCCGAGGTAGAGATCCTTGTTGCCTGCCACTCTCCCTATCCTTGCTTGCCATCTCCCTTGCTGATGATGCCTGTCAAATCATAAGATATTTAGACTGCAGGTAGAGGCTAGCTAGCATTTCTACGCAGTGTAACAGTCGTACTAGATTTACCTGGTTACACCACGATATTTTGATGCACCACGAGAAAAACCACTGCTATTCCTGCAGTTGAATGATCATATTGTGATCGTTAGCCAACAGACAAGTGCTCAACTAATTACGAGTTGTGCAATCTTTGAACACATGCATGTGATGCTATAAAATAAAAGTTAGAATGCGTCAAGTAATTGATACTACCTCCTAAGATATGCAATGTACTCCTGCCTGGTCATGTGTTTCATCTCCTCTATCTCCTTCTCGTAAGTACTTATCTGCAGAGTTTTTACAGGTGAAAGAAAAAACAGAATATTATTAAAAGCTGCCCATGCAGAAGGAAACAGAACAATATCTATTATAGAATCTTCTTTACTGGGATATTTGTTGTTGTGGTTGTTCCCCAGTATTTTAGAGCTGCTAAATCATAAGCCCTAGCTGCCTTGTCTTCTTTATCGTAACCACCTACACAAATGTTCACCAAGAAGAAATTGAAGTGCTATCCTTGACTGAGTAGTGTCATAAATTTTGCCAAGGTGAAAACTTGGAATAAATAAGTATTAGTGCAAGTTCATATATAGTTCTTACCCAGATAAACTGCATTCCCATAATCAGCATTGCGATGTCACATTCCATGAAAGGCAATATGTTTCAGCATTGACACAAGAGAAAGCAGAATGCTTGATTAACACCTTTTCAGCAATATATTTCATAAAGTAGGAGCAAAAGGAAGTTCAAATCTAGTGACTGATATGCTGATACAGTATGCATACCTTGTTTCCCCTTGCGAGTTTGTCCTTCTCTTCTGCAGCTATTATCCCAGAGATGCGCTTCATACCGGCCAGTCCATCTATGCCTGCAGGGGGAATTAATAACCAGATCAAAAGTGTGTAAAGTTAATGAACTTTCAAGCATAAGCGACGCTTCTATTGGCCAAACAACCAACGTAAATCATGGGAATTCTATGCAAATGTGTCCCCCTTTACCTAGTCAACTAGTGTAGTACTGTGAGTACATCTTGTGAGAATCACCTTGTATCACAAGCATTGTGTTACCTAAAGGCTAAGTGAAGGGGGAAGTTGCGTAGCAGCAGTGAAGTGGCATACTGTATGTAGTAAATAACTTTGATTTGATTTTATGTTCCTAGCTGCTGCAATATGGTTTGTGTTCTAGACAGATCGATCATGATCGATGCCTCAAAATGACATTTTTTTTAGATAAAAGGCATCAAAATGACATCGAAAATAAGAAAGATTAAGGTGCAATCGACTAAAGAAGAATAGAGGGTAAACTCAGCGCATCTAATCAGGAACCCAAGAGCAAAGAGAAGCAAATTGATCACTGCTAGGTCTGTAGCAAAAAGCCAAGAAGATCCACCCCAAGTCGCTAGCTAACCTTGTTACACCTCGGTAGATCGAGGTCCTTTGCCCGAAGGTGTCGATGGATTTCCTCTGGACGGCGTCCGCCGCGCCAGCGCTCGGCGAATCCACGCGCTTGTTCTCCGACGACGTGCTCTCTGCTCCCGCAGCCGCCGCGATAACCGGCATCTGCGGGTGCGAGTTTGATCCCATGCTCATCGACAGCGCGAGGCCCTGCTGCCCGCGGGAGCTCGCCGCGCCCCGCCCTGCCACGCCGTTGCCGTTGCCCCCCAGCGCGCCGGAGCATGCGTAGCTGGTCGCGCTCACGTCGGCGCTCATCTCCTGTTCATTCTGCGCCTGCGCCGGGTTATTGTCGTTTCGGAGCCACGTCTTGATCATGGACAGCTCGATGGTGCTGCTGCCACGGCCGCCGTTGACACCGTGTGAACCGGCCGGCGCGGTGCCGCCCATCGCGGCACCCCCAGCGGCGAACAAGTAGCCGCCAGCGTGGTCTTGCACGTCGGAGAATGAGTTGCCGCCCAGAAAATCCTCGAGCTTCGGCGCCTCGCCGTCGTCCACCGTCATCCTCCCGCCACTCGAGCCGACGAGCATTGACAGCTCGGAGGAGCCGCCGTGGTAGTCCAAACCCCTCATTGCCCAATCTGCAATCCCGTATGCAAAATACCAAACGCTAAACAAAGGTATATGCTTATGCTATGCAGAAGTAGCACATAACTACATGTACGCTTGTTAGTTCACCTTGGGTTTCTTGGTTGCCTCCGTTGAAGCCATCCATGACGCCATAGTTGGCGTCGGCTCGGAGGCCCGGCATGCCGTGGTGCGCGTCCGGCGGAGTCTGGGCTTGGAGGCCATAGAAGTCGCCTCCACCGGAGACGTCGATGGCCGCGGCGGTGGGCGAGCCGTTCTGGTGGGGCTGCGGGTTTCCTTGGCCGGAGAGGGAGAAGCCTAGCCAGTTGTTCATGGAAGCCATTGTGGAGATCGACTGATCGAGCTCGTGTATTTTTTTGTCGATCAGTGCTTGATTTGGAAGAGCTGACACTCGTGGTCGCTAGCTAGATTCTTCTGATCAGGGCAGTCAAAGCTAGCATTGGTTTGTGGGGAGGTGGCTCGTGGCTGGCTGGGAAGAAGTGCGGAAATAACCCTATCTCAGCCTGACAGGAGGAAAATGCTGGAGGAGCAGGCCATGTACTTATAGCAGCATCAGTAGGTAAGCTAGGTAGTGGGGCACAGCATGCAGGCTAATGAACTGTATAGGGTTACCTGATGCAACGTGCAGAGTGTGTCTTTTCCCCTTCTGAACAGGTGCAGTGTGTATTGAAAACATTCTGAATTCAAACGTGCATGCAAATTCTATTGTATGTTTTCTTTTGCATCTAGATTCCATTTGTATATATAGGAGTACTTTTCTGAGAGATACGCCATTGTGTCAGTAGCAACAAAGCTATGGTGGGTTATATTGACCATTCTTAAAACCGACCACACTAGTACTACCCATACATAGTGCTGCCCTACAACTATTACATTCTAGTATGAGACATCCATCTGCGCTCGTAATTTCCATCAATTAATTAGTAATTTTAATTAACTAATTATCGTTTGCATTGTATTCCATCTTTTTTCCTGACAAAGTTTCACAATTATCCGCGGCTCATCTTTACATAACTGCCTTTTTTTTCAAATCTTCTTTCTTACTTTACAACTCCGCTGGGCGCTAGCTGCTTTTGATCAATATGAGAAAGAATTAGGAATGTCGTGCTTGATATATATCAAACACTATTTGATTAAAAGTTATGTTGTATGGATTTTTTAAATAAACAAAGTGCGGGCGCGTACGCTTATAAACATGCACATACACTCACCGGCCTCTACGACGTAGACATGCACACCATGACCCTATGAGCAACTCCGAATAATGAGCAGTTAAAACTTGGGGTTGGCGAGATTACCAGAAGTATCTTGCTGTTGACGGACACATCACTTACCACTCAATATTACGGATTAGATCATAGAATAAATCCAGATAAATTTGAGCACACATGCTAAGTGTAGGGCTTAAACATGTGTGAGCTGGTTCCACCACAAGGAACCTAATCAGGTGAGCTCAGTTTGCTATTTCATACTCTCTCCGTTTCTGAAAGTAAGGGCGATAATGTTTTTCAAGTTCTTTGGAAAAACCTGTTAATGTCTACAATACCAAATCAATACTATTAGATATGTAATGAAATATATTTTCATATGATGTCAATATTATTTATTGATTGTTTTCTCTAAAAACTTAGTCAAACATAACATAGTTTGATATTTGGAAATAAATTACGCGCCTTACTTTCAGTAATAAAGGGAGCATGGTTTTTAATAGCATTGACTAGTTAGATTTTGTTACGTGTGGCACTATTAGCACTAAAGTTTACATTTTTTTTGTTTGCTCTTAACAAAAATGATGTGTCGTTCGTCCTTTGAGCCCTTCCTTCCCAGTATCATTATATTTTACATAATAATATTTTACTTTACACCCCTAAAATCTTAAGGTGGACAACGACATGGCCGTCTGCGGGATTTAGGGGCCCCGGGGAGAAATGCAATGGCCCTAGGTTTTAAAATTCATATAGCTAACACGTACTTTTTCACTTAATTATATAACTAACATATGGTTGTTTCTACAATATTTAGAAATACATAAGAAAAAAAGCACTAAAGCAATATATTACGAAGGTATCAGTAGAAAATAATCAATTTATCATAATAGAAGAGAGTTGTGTCGAAGGTTTACCGACAATAGAGAATAGTTGAATGATGAGTTAATTTTTTACTCATTTGCGACTATATTTAAACAGGATAAATCAAACAATATCTCTCATTATTTATCTAAACCTGCTGCTAATCACTAAAAAGTGCAAAAATTGTAAAATATCTTTTGGTATTTATTGTTATGAAGGAATGGACGCATTGATGGAGTAATATGGAAAAATATAGAAATCATGACGATGTAGAAGGAAACGAGATAAATGAGGCGTTCATAGCGATCACAGATGTATGGAATACCAGCACAAGCGCAAGCACTCGTACTAGGGGTAGTACCGTGCGCCGCCGTCTATTTAACTCTTTTGTCTCCCGCTCCAGTGCTCCCTCTATTTAAAATAAAAATATAAATCATATTTATAAGTTTAATACAATTTTGAAAAAATTCGGCATGTTGCCAATGATGTATCCCACAAACGTTCAAAATCTTGATTTCAAATACTATATATTCTAGGATATACAAAAATGACAAATCTTGTATATTTTGGAGATTTGAAAGTGGTACATTTATATTTTACACGATTGTGAGATATATGATTGAAAACATGCAGAATTGTTATCAATTTTTTTGAAACTTAAAAATATAATTTCGATTTTTTTAAAAAAATAGAGGAGCACTCGAGAGCCCGAAAACAAGAAATCTCTACTCAAAAAAGAGAATCGGAAATGATACCCATGGTTTGGTCAAACTCTTTGACGCACAACCGTCGAGGATAAAATCTCACATGTGGTGACAAAGACAAACCGACTACCGCGCGTGCACTTCCCTCGATCAGCTACAGTATGATTTTTACCTTTTTAATGATCCTTCCAATGCGTATATAATCTATACATTGGCCCACTAGGGCGTGGATTCCAAACATGATTACACGTAATCTTGTTCCATGAGAGGTGATTACACGTAATCTTGTTTTGGTCAAACAGTAGTCCACGTGAGACCAATTTGTTTTTGAGCATAATGTGAGATCAATAACAGCTACTGCTTATCCTTTATCTTTTTTTTCAGTTTTTATATAAAAAGATGAAACGAAGATAATAACTCCGTTGTAAAAATAAATATTCACATATGTCAAAATCTAATAAAAAATATTAATCTTATTTGAACATTTTCAAGTATGAACATTTATGTTATTTGAACGATTTCTTAAAAAAATACGTTATTTGGATGATTTTTCAACATGAACATTTACGTTATTTGAATGATTTTTCAATATTAACATTTATGTTATTACAAAAATACGCACATTTATATTATTTTAACAAGAGAAAATAAACCAAAAAAGAAAATACAATTTAAAATATGATAAAAAATATTAAAAAATAAACAAGAATAATAAACAAAAAGTAAGCACATTCGTTTGCGTTCAAGTTGGCCAAATGGGCTTGCTCGGCTCATGCCAATGGGGTCTGTTATTTGTATTTTGTTACAACCTCTGATCGGATTTAAACGTCACAGGGAAAAATGATCACGTACAAATTGATAGTACAATTTACGAAATTTATTTGGAATAAGAAGGAGTAGTATATTTACAAAGGGAGCGACGATGCAGCTGCCTCTAGTTCTTTTTATTTGAGAGAAACCTGCCTCTAGTTGTTTTTTTTTTACAGAATGGTTTGTTACTTTGTGTTTTGTGTTATCTAGGCTGTCCCGCTTTGTAATGTAATTGACCAGGCCGAATTGTCCATTTGGGCCTGTACATAGTTTCGTACTTGGGTAATATGTTATGGGCTTGCAGCACCCTATTTTTTCATAATCCGGCTGCAATAGGGAGAAAGTGTAGCTAGCTGATACATATACATTTTCTTACAATTTGTGTCACGTGTATATAACAGACAAAAAATATATTTTGTATACTAATTAAAAAAGATACATGCTAGTATCTGATATGGCCCACTTCTTTTTTTTTGGAATTGAGGAGCCTCGCTCCCGATTTCATTTCATAGAAAAGAAACCAATAATACATTGTTCATAAATTCAAACCACTCCAGCCTCGAAAACATCTACCTCAAAGCTCCCCCTCTTGCTGAAAACTTATTACAAACTGTTCCTTCACAGACTAAAAAAACTTAACGTTGAAGCTCTAACAAAGTTCAAAGCCCGAATTCACTAAACTACTACAACCTCTTCCCAAACTTTTCTTTTACCAGAACGCCACCTGCACTTTTCAGAGTTCTTTTTCCTCATTTAGCTTTCTATCCTCAACACCATAGGAGCCCAGCCGCTTCGCTTGCTGAAGATTTCAGCTGCCACTTGCAACAACGCCTTTGCTCCTTTGCGCTGCAAGCCTCGTCGCCCTCTGATCTGAAGAGGTACCCAAAAATTCAACCAGTGTGCCGCTTTAGCAATTACACAAGTAGGATCATAAGGAAAAACTTTATCAAAGCAAGCTGCATTTCTCGTTTTCCACAACGCCCAAATAACAGCCGCTACACCTACTGCTACTATACCCCTCATACTTCCAGGGAAACTATATACCCAACTGATCAAATCTAAAACTGAACTAAATTCTGTACGAACATCAAAAGCACATTGCACCACCCCCCAAGCATATCTAGCCATTGGACAATTAATAAAGAGGTGGTCAATACTCTCTTCCTTGCTACAAAACAAACATTTAGTATTACCCTCCCACCCTCTTTTTTTAAGTACATCTCTAGTCAGAATACTTTTCTTAAACACTAGCCATAGAAAAACCTTAATCTTTAGCGGAATTTTAATGAACCAAAGCTTCTTAAAAGGGCAGCTAACTTGATTTATTTTCAAAGCATTGTATAAAGATTTAACTGTAAATTTTCCAGTCTTATCAAGTAACCAGATGCACTTATCTCTGTGATCCTCACAGATAATCACTCCTTCACACATATTTCTAAGTTCTGTAAACATATCATCAGTAACCCCATGTAAAGCTCTTCTAAAACGTAGACTAGTCCACCCTTCCGTGAAAACTTTCGAAACTAAAATGCCAGTACTGAAAGTTAAATTGTAAAGACGTCTAAACTTTATCATTAACGGTACTTCTCCTAGCCACAGATCTTCCCAAAACCGAGTATTCTTACCATCCCCCACCTTTTTTCTACAGTACTTATAAAATTCATCTCTGACCCCTAAAATGCCATGAAAAAAATGTGACTGTCCAGGTTTCTTCTTTACTGCTACAAGAATATCTCTACTACAATATTTCCTAAGTATTAGGCTCTGCCAAATTCCTTCCTCATTTTCCAATTTCCACAACCATTTACAAAGAAGACAAATATTCATTACTCTTAAATCTATTACCCCTAGCCCCCCTTGGTCTGTCGGTTGGCACACGGTTTCCCAATTAACTAAATGATACTTGTTCTCTTTATCATTATCATTCCAAAGCATACGCTTCCTAGGTATATTTAGCCTTTTCTCTACTCCTTTAGGTAAAGGGAATAACGACATCATAAAGAAAGGAACATTGCTCATACTACCTCTTATCAGCGCCAATTTACCCCCATATGACATAAAACGCCCCTGCCACGTTCCTAATTTTTTATCCATTTTTTCCTCAGAAGATTTCCAATCTGAATTCCTAAGTTTAGCATTATGAGCAGGGATCCCTAAATATTTCATAGGTAGAGTACCTTCTACACAGGTAAAAATATCTCTATAAACTTCACTATTCTCTTTAGCTGCCCCAAAACACACAACCTCACTCTTATGAAAATTAATCTTTAAACCAGACAAATGTTCGAAACAACAAAGTAAATACTTCAAATTTCTAGCATCAGACTCATTTGCTTTAATAAAGAAAACTGTATCGTCAGCATACTGTAGCATAGTAAGACCTCCATCTACTAGATGCGGTACTACCCCTGATAGCAAACCGTTCTCCTGCGCTCTAGTGATTAAAACCTGAAGAACATCTACCGCGGTATTAAACAGAATGGGAGACATGGGGTCGCCTTGCCTCAACCCCTTTTTTGATTTAAAATAAGGGCCCAAATGACCATTGACCCTTACTGCTACATTACCACCACAAACAGAATTTTTCACCCATTGAATAAATTTATCTGGGAACCCTTTCATCTTAAGAACTTCAAACAAGAAAGACCAATTAATTTTGTCATACGCCTTCTCGAAATCTACTTTGAACATTATGGCACTATCTTTTTTTCTAACTATCTCATGCAAAGCTTCATGCAAAACAATTACTCCATCTAAAATAAATCTACCCTTGATAAAAGCTGTCTGAACAGGAGCTACAACTTTATCTGCTAACGCTACTATCCTATTGTTCAACACTTTAGTAACCAGCTTAAAAATTACATTAATTAAACAGATTGGTCTATACATCTGAATCTTATTAGCATCTTTAACTTTCGGCAACAGGGTTACAATGCTATAATTAAGTCTTGATAAATCAATCCTCCCATAAAAAAATTCTTGAAAAAGGCAAAGCAGATCAAACTTTAACATATGCCAGAAGTGCTGGTAGAATTCTGCAGGTATTCCATCCGGACCCGCCGCTTTATTATGTTTCATCGTGAACAAAGCTACTTTTATTTCATCTAATGTAAACTCTTGTTCTAAAAAATCTCTATCATCATCATCCAAAACACATTCAACTGGTTCATCTAAAGAAACTGTAATATCACTAGCCGCTGGTCCAAATAAAGCTTTATAGAAACTAGTAGCATATAATAGAATATCTTTATCTCCTTGAATAATCCCTTCGTCCTGTTCTAGGCTAAGAATTCTATTTTTTCGTTTTCTACCGCTCGCTTTAGCCATGAAGTACGCCGTCATGGCATCTCCTTCCAGAAGATCTTTTTCCTTCGCACGTTGGATCCATTTAACCTCCTCTTCTTTATTAATGATATGCAAACGTCTCTCAAACTCTTTCTTTGCTAAAAAAACATTAACATCTAGTCCGTTTACTTCACTATCTTTATCTATCTTATCAATCTCCTCAGTCAGAAACTTTTTCTCTTTTTTATACGCACTACAATAGTTAATATTCCAACCTTTAAGAGACCTTCTTACAGCTCGAAACCTATTTTGCCACAAATCTAAAAAATTCTTACCCCTAAAATGTTGAAACCAAATTTTACTCACTACACTGTCTAAATCTGGTCTTAAAAACCAACAAAGCTCAAACCGAAACATATTAGTATGAGTATTGAAATCTGTACCCACATCTAGTACTAAAGCAGAGTGATCTGAGATAACCCTAGGTAAATTACGAACTATCACTGAGGGAACATGCTCTCCCACTCCATGCTAACTAAAATTCTATCTAATTTAGCCATAACGGGATCCTCCTGGTTATTAGACCAAGTGAACCTTCTACCATTCATCTCCAGCTCCTTTAGTTCCTTGTTATTGATAATAGCATTAAATAACATCGACCATTTAGACAGACGCCTAGGTTTATTACTATCGCTACTCTTTCTAATAATATTAAAATCTCCTCCTACCACAAACGGAAAATTATTTGCATTTACTACATGTACCAATTCAATCAAAAAGATTTCTTTATCTCTATTATGGGGAGCGCCGTAAACAGAAACTATGTTCCAAATACAACCATTTACTTTATACTTAACTAGACATCTAACATAATATATGCCCACGTCCATTTCAAGAATATCAAAAACATCATTATTAATACCCAGCATTACTCCCCCTGCAAAGCCTCTCGCAGGAGAACACCCCCAACTGAAACTAGCATTACCAGTAAGCGATTCCAAGAAAACTTTACTACAAGTACTTTTTCTAGTTTCTTGCAAACCTACAAACCCTAACTTGTAATCCTTTACTGCTTCTGAAATAGCATTCTTCTTCTCAGGATCATTAAGACCCCTTGGGTTCCAAAATAGACCAGACATTTCTAAATTAATGTAAATTACCTACTCCTCTACCTCTAGCATGTAAAACATTTACTCTACCTCTACCTCTACCTCTACCTCTACCTCTATTTCTACTAGCACTACTACATCCAACACCAGCTAATACTCGAACAATATCATCAATGTCATCCTCTGAATCACTACTACCCATACTAGTCGCATCCGAATCAGAAATAGGATCAGAGTTAGGGATTTTATCCCTCAACTCTCTCTCCTGTAAACCAGGTAAGTTGCTACTCAAATTTTTGCTAGCCATGTATAATTCACATCTAGCATCCTCCAATTTCTGTATCGCCTGTATAGTGTTATCTATTTCAGAAACGTTTCTACCCAAACTAACTCCTACTTTAGCAGCTATATTGTGAAAAAGATTAACAGCATTACTCAAACTAACAGGTTTCGACAACTTACCATTCATGTTCTCCAGGTTTCTGTTCTTTACCAAGTTCTCGGCCTTCTCCAAGGTGTGTTGGTCAGTATCAACCCTGCTACTTTTTCTTCTTGGCTCCTCTGCTTCTGTCTGCCCTCCTTTGCTTTTGCCACCATTTTTACAGCCTCCTCTGCCTTGCTTCTTTGAAACAGCTTCTTCTTCTTTCTTCCAATTCTCTTCTACTTCTGCCAGACTTGCCACCACTGTATCTTCTGAATCTGACTCATCAGGTCCTATGTTGTTCAGATCTTTAATTGCCTGGGTGCTCAACCCCACTTTCCTTGCATACTCATCTATATCATCACTGTCTTCTTCTTCTTCTGTTTTATCCTCTTTTTCTGTCAACTCCTTCTCCACACTGCATTCATAGTCTACCTTCTCCTCCATTTCTTCCTCTGACTTATCATCTTCTATTGCTGTCTCGTATTGGTCCACATTGATATGCTTATTCTTCAGTGTCTCTATCATTTTCTGTCGCAGCTCCTCCTCCTTATGTGAATCAACATTCATCTGACTGCCACCACCATCATCTGTCACCATATTAGCCCTTCAGAGTGTGTTTTGCTTGAATCTCCTGTCATTTGTACATCAGTGTTGTTATTTCTCACACCCTTACTCACTGCTGCAGTAGTGTCTCCTGCATTTGCTTCTCATACTCTTCTGTTGGTACAATTACCCCATCACACATATATCCCCCTTCCTCTATCACCTGTTCCAGCTCCAGATGCACATGGTAAATAAAAGGAACTTCAGTCAACTCAGCAACAGCTGGTATCTTTTTGTGATCTCTCACACCACACTTAATCCTGATAATTTTTGTGTCCCAGAACCCTTGCATATCAGCATCAATGAATGTCCCTATCAGAGAAGCTACTTCCGCAAAACCATCTCTATGCAGAAAAGCCTGTGGGACGTTTGTAGCTCTAACCCATACCACTGACATTTTGAAGAAAGCATCTGCTGCAGGGTTCCACTTTCTAATCTTCACCACATTATTACTCCCTTTCAATCCAAAATATGGATACTCATTCATCTCTTCTAACCTTTGTGTAGAACTGAACTTCACCAGCATCGTCTTCTTCCCATGCTCCTTCACTTGCCAGTCGCCTCCCCATGGAAATTGTTTCTTGAAAGCTGCAGTCAGTTGATTCACATTCAATTCCCCTTCTAGCACTGTGGCCAGACCCCATGTTTCTTTTGGTCCCTCCTTATCTGTTTTTCTGCCTGACGAAGCCACTAACATTTGAAGACCCTCAGCAGCACAACCGACCAGCTTCACCACTGGGCTTGGTCTGTTGATCATAAAGCACTTACCAGAAACATGAGCATCCTCTTTACCACAATTGATGCAGAACAATTCCTCCTTGCAATCTTTCATGAAGTGCCCGGTTTTGGTGCATCTATGGCAAGCTTGTTTCACCCCAACTGACTCGTTCACATCTGCTGGCTTTGAACCTATCGCAGCACTTTTTTCTGTCACCAACACTGATTGAACCGCAGCCTGTCCTCCAGCTTGAAAGCTACCCGAAGAACCCGAACTATTTTGTTTCGCTGCTCCAATTGGCACATTCCCCTGCCCCTGGTTGCTGTTACTCTGCAGATTGTCTCCCCTCCTCCCCTCTCCTGACATACTGCTACCTCCTCCTTGTCTCTGTGTCTGCAATCCTACCGGCCTCTGCGTCTGACCTCTCCCGTACTGAAACTGCTGCCAATCTTGAGTCGGAGGCATACCTTGAGCTTGATACCCTTGAAATTGCTGTGGAGCTTGGAACCCTTGAAAACCCGGTTGTTGTTGCGGCTGATCCGCGTATGCAACTTGGAAACCAGGCGGGCCACCTCCTTGGAACCCCGGGTGCTGCGGTTGCTCGGCGTATGGCCCCTGAAAACCAGGCGGCCCGCCAAACATGTTCTGCTCCGGCCAGCTCCCACCTCCGTGCTCCATCCACGCGCCGCGCCCCTTCCCGAAATCACCTCCCCTTCCCCTCCAATCGCTCCTCTGACCTCCTCCGCCCGCCATCACCGCCTCAGCAAAGGATCGCCGCAGCTGTGGTGTCGGCGGCGCCTTCTCGCTCAACCCTAGCCTCGGCCACGATTCTGATAGAGTTTTTCCTTGTTCTGACCACAACACCCTCAGGATATTTCTTATCGATGGCAGATGGGCTTTGGCACTACGGCCCAAATCCGAGTGGCCCAACCCCGTTGGAACCTCCCCCAACTCGCGCTTTGTGCATCTTCTGGACATCGCCATGGTTTCTGCAGTCGAGCTCGAGCATCGCCATGGCCGCTGCCCCGCGAGCGCACCAGCTGACGACCATGCCCGGTTCTCGACCCATGCTTCCGTCCCCTGCCCTTTTCCTCTGTCAAATGATGCTTCCCCAACCTCGGAATCACCAACTCCGCCGCGCCCTTTCCCTGTGTGCTCCCCACCCAAGGATCTGGCAACTCCGGCACCGCCTGTACCAACCTCCTCCGACACTTCCGCCTCGGCGATGCGGGATTCTCCACGCCGCCGAAACCGCTCACCGCTGCCTCGCCCTCCTCCGAGATGCGAGCACACGGAGAATCCCGAGCGGATGGGTATCGTCGCGGCGGCTATGCTGCCCCGCGCCGACTGGCCCGCCACGCCGCGGCTCATCTGCCCGCCGTCTCCGCAGATCGCCGGAGAAACGCCGGGAATCGCCTACTCGCCTAATCGCCTAATCGCCGTGACTCTCTGCGTGTGATTCGGGTTCGTTTCTCCGGACCTTAGTCGTGCCACTCAAAAAGTTGCTGTGCTAGCTTCCGATATGGCCCACTTCTAGAAAAATGTAACGATGGTGTGGCGAAAAGTGCGCCATATGTAAATAACTAGATAGAACAAATGAAGAAATACATACAATACAGTCTTTGCACTTTTCTCAACATGATAGTTGCACAATTTTTTTAAAATGCAGCTGTCATGTGGTGAAAAAGTACAACACATAATAATCAGATAAAAACATATGAAAACAAAAATAGATACTCCCTCCAATCCGGTTTATTGGGCTTACTAGGAGGAGCGCTACGAATTAGGTGCTAGGAAATTGGTCGAGAAAAATCTCGTTGAAGCGTTTTAATCCCATTATAATGTGGTTATCAAGGGAAGTGAAACAAGAATCATGCAACAAAGATTGAGTCCATACATTGTTTGGTTATTAAAAAGAGCGATCTACAAGGATCATTTTAGGAGGAGAGGGGTAACAATGACTATTAATTAGCGCTAATATTACTGATTTGAGCCTAATGGATGAAAAATTTCGAATTTCATCAAAAGCCCAATAAGCCGGATCGGAGGGAGTCTCTTGCTTAGGGCCCTTTTGTTTCCTGGCGTTTCTTGGCGGTGGCAGTTTCGCTGTAATTAGGCGCAACGAAATGACCAAAACTAGAAGACCCTTCAGAGGACTACCGGGGAAGCTCGGGAAGCACCTCTTTCGGTGCTTTTTTCGGTAGGAAGGAAAACGTCTGGCTTCGGCCGAAGCCTACCGCACCGCGATGTCTTTTGGTTCCTTTGTGCTGCTTATTTATGTGGAAAGCCCAGAAAAGCTGAAACAAAAGGGCCCTTACACTTGCTAAGGGCAGTCACAATGCAGATATGCTTTGGTGTATCTATTTCTCTCCAGCTCACTGCATGGATTCCATTGTATCTATACTGTGCATAGATAATTACTAGAGCATATCCATGCATTCCTGGAGGCCAGCAGAGACCGAGCGGTAATTGGGCAGAAAATTAATTAGTCTTGGAGCAAAAATAAGAGCCGTATCGAAAAGAAGATACAATTATGTTCTCTTTTATATTAATTAGCCTTCCACCTAAGCAAAATGTCTGACATGACAACTTTGGATACGATCCAAAGGTGGATCTATTTTTTTTTTTGCAAAACACATTATAAACGCAGACACACTCTTATACACGTGCACACACTTATCCCTAGGTACCGCTATGAGCACCTACGAAAGACTGAACAGGTGGGTCAGGTCTTGAGGTTGACGAAATCATCACAGTCACCTTGCTGTCAACGGGAACATCGTCTTCCACTAAAGAATATTCTTGCTAGATGAGAAACACCAGAGTGAAATCTCAGGTTTGAACTCTCCTGGACTGGAGGCTGAAAGTATAACCACCCTACTAAACATCTGCCATTTTTTTATCATTGCGACTGTCCCAATTGCACGTTGTCAAAAAAAGTGCAACTCGTATCATAATTGGGTTGACACATTTATTTGGTTGCTACGTGCATTTTTTTTTGAGAAAAGGGCGACTCGTTTTAAGAACCTGCTGTTAATTGCTTGTTTCTTAAGAACTCGGTTGCCGTTGGTTCCATCTTACATATTCATAGGCTTGAGCTGGTTGTCCTCACCATGATCCCGTGTATTTTTGGACCGGCCATGTGTTTAGCTTTTGAGCAGGCCGATGCACATATTTTATCAGCCTAATTAGGTGATGATGCTAAGAACTTTTTCGATAAAGAGAATATAATTAAAAAAATGAACTATACTTGAGACATAATGTTAAGAACTAGTCGGGACATTAATGATAGACATAGCTAAAAAGTCAAACAAAGAAGGAAGGAAAAATGACCCACTATAGTGATCAATCACTCACGTACCCAAACTACCAATACAACACCCAGGACATCAAAATAGGTTCTCCAAATCGACGCCTCTAACAAGGTAACAAGCGAACAGCGCCATCTTTGCCCAATCTAACATTGTATGTTTTCATACAAGAGAAGATCCAAACTCTCCAGACAATGTTTTAAAAAAGGAACAATACAACCAATGAAGGCCAAATTTAGAGTTTTCACCTTGAGTATCGAGCCTCGGCACTCAACAAGCACCACTAGAACGGAAGTCCCCGGATGCTGCCGTCCCCACCGAGCCCGCCGTTTCAAAGTACCAATCAATAGACTCACGTGCATTTTTTTAGATAAAGAATATGTATTAATATCGCGGAGATACCAATTACACCCAGCCTCTGTAACAACACAATACACTAATGGCATTATGGATGCACACAGCCGAAAAAAGAAGAATTTAAAAAAGGAAAGTCCCATTACAGAGCTCAAGTCCTTACAGCAGCAGCAGCACAACCACCACCAAACAACACATGATATCCAAGTTCTCTAAAAGCAACGCTTTTAAGAAGAAAACAGTGCACATGCGTCGTCGTCGCCCGATCGTAAATTTTGGGTTTTCACCCAGGAGGTAATTCCCGATCTCAAAACAATGTCTTAAACAAGTCTTTTGCCAGGCACAACCAATTAAGGCCAGATCTTATATTTTCACCCTGAAAGGTAAGACTTTGAACTTCACTTGTGCTGTCGCCCCCACTTACATAACGCTGCTACGATTCCTTAAGCTCCAAACCAGTTCCTTATCGCCTCCAAATGCTCCAATCACCATTACTAGTCCTCCGATCTCGGTCTCCATGACATTCTCCGCCAATAACTTCACTATGGATTTGCCCGTGATAGCAACAGAAGAAGAGCTTCACGCGGTTCCCTCCGGTGCGACCGAATCCCATCAGATCCAGCAGTCTCTAGGCATAAACGTCCATGCGAGATCGTCGGCAGAGCCTTCCGGAACACGACACTTCGGCCAGAGCAATGAGGACAGTTGTCAGACAGATCTTCATCTTGGCGCAAGTTGGAACCCTAGGACTGCCAACTTTATTCAAGCCAAGCTAGCTAGTAGCCCCCTCGACACCCGCCGGCACCCTGTTGGATCTGCCGCTTCAAACCCCACCGGTGAAGGTCGACAACAAGGAAGAAGACGGCAGAAACAGGGACGATCTCCCTCAGAATAGGCCGTAGAAACCACACAACAAGGAGGAGATGAGGAGGCCATCACCCAGATCTAGTCTAGGGATGCAATCCCCTCCCAGCCCTAGACCCCCGCCGCCGGCAGTCAACGCACCGCCGTAGGGCGAACTCCGCCTCCACCTCGGCCAGAGGCGCCGCCCTGGCCGCTGCACAAAGACGCGGGGACCTCCCCGCCCCAGCAGCTCTGCTGCCGGTCTCCGGCAACCACCCCCACACCTTTCGGCAGCTGGAGGGATCGGCGAGAGAGGGAGGTTGGCGGCGCGAGATTGGGAGCCCCTGGCGGCACCCTGGGGGACGCCACGAGGGGTTAGGTCGAGGGGAATTGTCCTGCACCATGTGCCGGCACACCAACTTATGAAATAATATTTTCATCGCATCCAAAACTCCGCACCAGTCAATATTGGTCTTCCAGACATATGACATTCCCACCTCTATTCATGTAAATCGCAATAGTCGACATGTCCTATGGTGTCAATGGAAAGCGGAGCTTCGCGACACACCCACTAGCCTCAGGGGTTTAAATTTGTAGATGCGCCTGACCGGATTCATTCCAAACCAGAGTTTCAGAGCACATACGATCAATCCGTGAAAACCGCAAGCTGGGACATCCAAAACTCATAGACGTACAGATTAAGAATGTTCGTGAGCAGGTAGATCATCGCGTCGAAGGAACAAGATCACTAGGGATAAACCGAACTACTTTTTATTCGCTCCAGACTTTTAAAACTCGAAACATCTTATAGACGCGCGCGCAAGCCGTCGCGCGGTCCGCGGGACGCAGTGGTGGGTCCCGCCCACGCGTTTTTCTTCCCATCCCCTTCTTCTTCCCCATCTCCGACTGAGGGAAGGCGCGAGCCGGAGCCGTGACTAGCTGCGGCGGTGAGGCGAGCAAGAAAACTTAACTTGGGGGTGCAGGGTGCGGGGTCGCTGGCGCCAGAGAAGAAGAGTGGCGTTAGAGGGATGGTCGTGGGCAGTGGCGGACCGGTGGAAGAGGAGATTCGAGCAGGGCGGCGAGGCGGGCGTTGACGGCGGTGGCAGGCGGTTCGGCCGGCGGCGGCGGCGGGGTCTCCTGTTCATGTTCTTTACGACGACGATTTTGTCACGACGCGGTTGGAACACACGTGCGGGGCTGCCGGAAACCACGCGAGCCCTCGCCCTTTAAAACTTCACCGCCACGCGCCGGGGTGAACACGGGTCGGGGTAGCTCTGTGAGAAGCTCCCAGATCGCCTCGGCCAAACTCTAACTCAGCCGCCCGACGACCGGAGGTCCCCAAGCCGGCGCCAGGAGTCGCGATGCCACCAGGAGGAGGATGGAGCAGCCGCGCTGCCTGGTCCACGGCGTCGCCGCCGGGCGGGTCACGACCGACGATATACGGTACAAGGAGCTCACCAACCACACGGGGAGAGGAGAGCTCCTCCGCCGTGGTCCGCGAGTTGGGCTTCGCCGGCCGCATATGTCGGCGGCGGCGAGATTGGTTTCTGCCGCCCGGAATGCGACGCGGGGGCCGATCCGTTTTCCGTTGACGCTAAGAACTATTCCAGTGCACGACATATCCCGCCCCTGAATTGAAACGGAAGGTCGTAGTTTCCGATCGCGTGCGGAGTAATCTATACTACTATTACTAGCTAAATGCCCGTGCGTTGCAACGGGCTAAAAAATTGAACTTATTTAGTCAGGAGAGGATGATATTGCTGGATCGTGGTCGGTTATGAAATAGTTCGCCTACTGCCCGCCGGGGTCGCCTCCTTGTCTACTGTTCATACAGCGGTGCAAATTAGTTCATTCTAAAATATATATGCGGACAGTGATAATGTCCAAACGTAAGTGATTCCATTGCAAGACTTCTGAATGTTCTCTTGAGACTTCCACTAAATTCTTCATACCGAGATAACATCTTCTAAACTTTACACATAACAATACCAATAACTCCTACCAATCACATATGTGCTTCTTCCGTTAGTATTCCAACAGTATTATATACATAATCTAGCTACATCTTCATACGGCTACATGATTGTGGTGTAATACCTCCACATTATGCTTATATCTAACTTTATGTGTACTATATCATGAAATAAGGAAACAATTCAATTCCAAGAATAGGATGACATAGTAGCTCCGTAGGGACATGGCATTGCGATGGATTCAGCGCAAGGGGTGTTCCGCCTATCCACGAGTCTCGCATTGCGCTGAGCTAGAAGTGCATGCTTTTCCTCAGGTGGTATGTTGTGCCAACTTTCTCTTCGACGGGCGTTTATCTCTTGTCTCTCCTTTGCTGATACATTTCGCATTACCTGCCTTTGGCGAGCATTTCTCTCATCTATTGGTTTCTTTTGCCTGGCTACTCTTCTTTGGGCATTCATGTCCTCCCTTTTTTCAGGTGTTAAGCTGCACAAGCCACTTGCAAAGCTTCTGCAAAATCAAAAAATAGTTGACAGTGTGTTCCTCGGCAGAACAAACTAAGGATGCCAAAATGAAAGCAAGGCAAGAATCGCACCTCCTCGGAGAAATAGGTACCATTAGTTCTTTTAATAGCTTCAGACCTGGAACAATGCACATTCTGTTAACAACTTGGACTTAAAGTTGTGAAGTAACTACTTAAAGGACATCACGGCATACTTACAAGTCTCCTCCCTGGCATTAACCTATGACAATTCAGAAATAGCAACCCTGAAAGTTTAAACGCGCAAAATGAGCAGAATGCATATGAAGTAAAACTGAAGCGACTTCATCTCCCAACTTGTCGATTTACTCTTTTCCTGTATATATCTTGCAGGTTCAGAGATTCAGATCAGCTCATCAGTAGCCAAACTAAACTCAATGGCATCACTACGAGCACAATAATTTAATTACACAACTAATTCTTGCCCAACCCCCAAATAGTGTCCGGAAGTGATTTTGCATGTAGAGCCATCTCCTTCAGCTGAGATCTTGCAGGAGACGACGGCACAAAGCTTTGCAAGGACCGAACTGCACAAGCGGCATATTGGTGATAAGAACACATCGGAGCTATATAATCATGTAATCTCTGACGATGACAATATGGAGAAAGCGAAGAGGAATTACCATGCGGAGGGATGACATAGCTGTTGTCTAGATCATCGGAAGTAGCATCCGACCAGCACGTTCTCGGCTTAATAGAATCACATGACGCCGATCCTTGGCTCCCGCCGGCATCACCTGCCGGAGGCGGCGCGCGCTCGATGACGATGACGGCGCAGGCATCGTCGGCATCCTTGCCGTTCTTCTTGCTGAAGGTTAGGAACCTCTTGAGCCCCGCCACGGCATCTGTCGGCGACTGCGGTCTCCCGGTGACAGAGACGGCGCCGCTCGTCGCGGTGCAGCAGTTGCTCGGCTAGTTTTCGTTCAGATTTGTTCAATAGCATCAACCACTGCTTTGTACGATGAATTTCAGACATCTGGGAATAGAAACCACTGATATTTGATCTGGATACGTTTGCTAGCATATGCCACTTTATGCATACCTGCAAATCATCGGCAGCTGGTAGGGAGGACCGGCCGCCGGCCCAGATCTTGCAGGCGCCGAGGAGCAGGCAAACGCCGCAGAAGGCTAAGAAGAGCAGGTTCCCGAGCTTCCTCCTCTCCCTGGTCCTCAGCCCCAGCACGACCTCACCCGCGCCACCGCCGGAGCCCGGCCGCTTGAAGAGGCGGAAGTGCAGCTGCTGCTGGTGATGGATGTCGCCGCCGACGGCAGCGCCGGATGAGTACGATATGGAGGGAAACCCCTCCGCGGCATCGGACGGCGGGCTCCCGAGTCCGTCGGTCCTTGGCGTGCGTACGGGAAAAGAGGTGGCCGACCATGGGCGCCTCGTCCAGCGCTGATTAAAAATTTCTGATGAGGTCGAATTAGAGGTCGCCGCGGGAGGCGCTGGAGCCGGCCCGAAGGAGAGGCGCAGGCGGCGCGCGGATCCCGCCTCGGGCGCCGCCGCCGTTCCCCTCTCAGCCATGGGGATTGGGGGTTGCTGCTGCGCTGAGAGAGGAGCTCGTACCTAGCGTTGGGGTAGGGGGAGGAAATGTCGCCGTGCTCCCCTGAATCCTGCCGCCGACCTTCCTCTCTGGCTCCGGCCACCCCTGGGTTACGGCCGCCGCCTGGTTCCTCTGCTTTGGGCGGACGAGACCGCCCATGAGCCCTGTTCTGTGTTCGTTCGACCTAGAATAGCGATGCACCCGGGACGAACCGGTATACGACTTAAAAAAGGATGGCGGGTCAATTTCTATATTTCACAGGGACTAAATTGCAAAAATGCCGGACGACGTACCACCCGACGTACCGCCGAACGTACCATCGCGGCAGCTTTCAATATTATAGTGTAGAAAAGAGCAAACTTGTGTTGATACATTAAATCTGAGTCCTTCAATATTTGTCCAACGGTTCAGATTGCTCCAATGTTTGAAAGCTCAACACATCTTTTTGTTTCATGATAATTACGGGATTTTGCCACCGCTAAAAACAAAACGTTCTATGCCAACTGCCGTCGCGGTCGCCGCCCCCATGCCACGCGGTGTCGCCTCGGCTCCTCCGCTCCCTCTCACGGCAAGCGGAACTGCCGTCTCCGTTGGTGCTCCTCTCCTCCACGGCTCCACCCACCAAATCTTTCACTCCAAAACACCGGATCGCCACAGTAACCCTCCAGCCGCAGCCATCCCGCTGGTGCTGTCCTGGGTCTTCAGCCCAGCTCCTAGCCTCCCACCGCCGACGACCCGCTCGAGTTCCGTCCTCCACGCCGGCTAGACGAGGCCAACCTGAACGTCCCCTGCGCCGTCCAGCACGGGTCCCGCTCGAGGCCCGCGACGGCCTGCACGGGACGGTCGCGCCGCCCTCCACGCCGGCAGGAGGCCGCCCTCCACGCCCGGAATCGACGGCGACCTGAACAGGCCGCCCTCCACGCCGGGAATCGAGGCCGACCTGAACGTCCGTTTTGCACGTCCCTTGCTCCGGCCGGACGGACACAACTCCACAACTTCCCTGCAATTCGACCACGGGGAGCTGCACTTTCTTCTGGTTCGCATTTGAGCACAAACCTTTCGTCAATCAGGCCGGGATCTGGATTTGAGCGAAAACAACTGTAGTTAGTAGGCCACTTTACACTATTTGGTTTTCTTCAGATACAGGAACCACACTTCTTGCATAAATATCACGGGACAATACTGAAACCACGAGATAAAGTTTTATGGATAATAAGTTTTAGTTCCATCTAAAAATAGCTTCCTAGCTTATACATTTCCTTGGACATCAGATCACTCTCAAGCAAACATAGAAGAACAGCTCACTCTGGAGTTTTAGATGCATATTACGGAAGTTATCTGTCATGCTTCAAGTGAACTTGGTAAAAAGTTATTTATGAATCACGAAGCACACGTTTTCCCTTCAGTTCTTTTTTGTACCTCAAACTTGAATTATATATTTTTTCAAGTGGATTCCTTATACCAATTTGTATACGATGAAAGAAAAGTAGATTACTCAGTAGCAAGAGCTCTCTTTCTAAATGCTTCCTTACAATTTCAGTTCTTTATGCACTACTGACTGATGCGGCAGGCAGTGAAGTTTTCAGAGCAGTATAAGAAAACATACATTATTTTTAGCATTGTCGGACGTAATAGGGCGCGTGGTGCTGAGTGCCAACCCTCACCAAACTGGCACAGGTATGATGGGCAGTACTAGAATGCTCTTATTGCCATCTTCATTTTGATTTTTAATCTGTATCACCAAACCTCACTAACATGTATCTCTATTTGTGCTTCTTTCGCCTATGTTCAGGTCCACACGTTTCGCCATGAAATTTAGGTTTCTACCGTACTAACAGTGCAGCCTACTTGTGGAATAGTTCTGATGTAATGTTATTGCTTAAAAGATTGGAATATCACAGTATGTTTACAATAGCCAATCATGGCCACTGTTCTGAACATATCTGTAGAACCTAGACACAAACATCTTATGCCATCTATGAGATTTATCTGTGGTGCAACTGCTGCAGGCAAGCAGGGGCTGCCGCCGCCATCGTTGCTCTCACAAGCGATGTTGCCAGCGTTTCTCCGTGCCGAGGATGCACAACCTGTTGCCCCTGTTGTTGAGCAACCACTGGAGGCTGAAGATGTTTCTGATATATATATATATATATATATATATATATATATATATATATATAGAGTCCAATGGGGTTAGATATTTTAGATCTCTCTTTGCGATGTTTGTTGTTTGCAACCTCTTATGCTCCTTTGCTCTTACCTAATTATTAGTTACAGTTTGTCTTGTTCCATCTGTTTTCTGAACATTGGTCGTTCAGTTGGAGATTACGTGTTTTCTCGGTGTTCGATGTAATGTTTACCTACATGTCTTGTGCAAACCTGGTATAGGTCGTAATGGACACAGGCAGCCATGCTCCTACGGATGTCGTTATAAGCACAACTTAGTGAAAATCAACCTCTTTCCAGACTTAAGAAAAAGTTTGCTCTGTGAAGATCCCTACATAGGCATTTCGAGGCAACAGATAATCTTAAGAAGGGTACTCGAAGGATATTGAAGCTCTGTTTTCCTTGCTTGACAGTCGTCCGGGCATGTTTGTTAGAAACAGCGAAAAAAGTTGTATGGTCAGAATTTTAATGACTTTGAAACTGTATAAAGATTTATTTGGTAAATGCTTTATTGTATATATATAAATATCATCCAAATATTATAATCATGTAAGTCATCATGTGGTCTCCAGATATTAAATTTCATGGAGTATTTCACAGAGATATTTTGTACGATACTCTTGAACATTTGAACATGTATATTTTGCTTCGTACCATGATAATTATTCTACCGGAAATATGTTTTGACACATAGGTGGTTTCATAAATTACTCTTATGTCATTGTAATTGATAGATGCATTTAAGGTTCGGTAAGCAATCTCAATAAAATAGAACTACAATTCCAAATAAATGTTTTTGTTATAGATTATGATACGTGCGTTTGCACGTGCACGTTCACTAGTAATACGGAAGGAAACGGATATTTTCAAATAGTTAGAAGAACTTCTGTCTAACTGCGCCAGGAGGTGCTAGATCCACAAGTATTATACGTATGGAAGGAGCTACGCTTATACTTGGAATTAGCCCGTAAAGACCATGCAAAAAAAAAAAAAGAATTAGCCCGTAAAGTAAACCCGACAAGATTTCTCCACGTACGAGAGAAAAAGTCCAAGCTGCTTTCAAGCTAGTAGCTACAGGGGACACTCGATCACACATGCCATACCACGCACGCTCTTGCCGGCCGTGTCCTGGCCGACATCCCGTCCCGTTGCGCGCGCTGTCCGAATTCTTGCACCCATAAAAGCTGACGAACAGCGATGCTTGGCCCGACATTATCCTCCCCGATCTTCCTCCTCCCCACGTCCCCATGGCGCGCGTATTCAGCGACATGTCGGCCGCCGGACCCTTGCCCGTCCAGTGGGCGTTTCGGTACCTGCTGCAGCTGCTCGCCGAGTACATCTGCCGGCCGCACCGGCGCGGCTGCTTGCATGCAAGATTTCCATGGGAGGATAGCTTCGGCGGCGCCGCCGATCATAGCCAGTTGCCGTGCAACTGCCACCACCAGATGTTTCTCAGGTTGGAGGGGGAGGAAGACAACGCCGCCTGCCAAATAAGCAGAGCCCTGTGTCGTTTTCATCCGACGATGACGAGGTTTAACGTGGGGGAGGAAGACAGCGCCTACCAAAACATGGCTTCGTGGAGTTCCCGTACGACAATGTTTAATAGTTTACTGGATTACATGGACTGGCTGAGATCGAAGGCTACAGTCAGTAGAGCGGATCTTTGCACTTGGGTGTGCCGGCGAGAGGACGGTGATGGTATCACACTTGAGGGCTCGGGTGACAATTTTGACGGCATAGCATGCAGTTCGCCGGACGTGGAGGAGAGCACGCCTAGCAGAAAACGAGCAACCACGAACGGTCACCGGAGGCCTGTGTCTGAACGGCTGACAGACGACGACGTCGAGCTTTATACCTCGACGTGCCAAGATGATCGATATCGAGGATTGCCGGGTAACGGGCGATATTCAGCGTCGGACGAATCGGTTCTTAGGTTCTGCCTGAACATCGCACGGCATGAACTCAACCGAGATTATTCCCATAGAAATTCAATCGACCACGACGACTTATGGGATTGGAGTCCCAGAATTTCTATCGACAACATGAACTTATGGGATTGGAGTCGGCTATCATTGTGGTGCACTTCTGGGGACCTAGGTTTCAATGATGTATTTTCGGAGCATTGGAGCCGACGGCTATGGCAGGACTATTCCTCGAAGGAGATTCCTGTGCAACACGACGACTCGCACGATTGGACAAAGCAGCCATACAGAGATTCCGATTTGCACGACGGCTCATATCTTCATCAGAATCGTGTGTCTCCTGACGCCGACATTGGCACGCATTGCAGCGAACGGCTGCATGGCACCGTGACGACTTCGACGGCACTGATAAATTTTGTGCTGCCTCGGTCAGCAGACAGCGTAGCCTCGTCGTCATCGCAGCTTGGCGGCAGCAGCGGCGGCGCCAGTAGCTCCACAACAGAGCAGTCGGGTAGCAGTGACAACATGGATGACTGTGAGAGCATGAATAGCTCCATCACAACGGAAGAACTTCTGGTGAGGCAACCGGGCAGTAACCAAGAAATGGACGTTTTCATGCCTCAAGAGCAAGCTAGTGAGACGGCCGGTAATGGCAGCCAAGGAACGAGGGGTACCCCATGGTGCTATATACCGGGGTTTAGATTTTTACCCACGGACAAAGAGATTGTGGTACACTATCTCAAGCGGAAAGTCCTGAATCAAAGACTTCCGGTGCGTCACGCGGTGGAGGAGGGACACAATGTTTATGCTCTCGACGCGGATGACATCACACGTAAGTTTTGAACAAATCATGATGTGTTACGGAATTATGTTTTTCAATTTTTTAACTAAAATGCAACTTCAGATTTTAAAAACTAAAATACAACTTCGGTTTAATGACACAGAATTACTAAAACACAAACACTTGGATTTTCTTCAAAATTTTACTCCAATGGTCTTTTACTCAATTTTGTGAACAATCACTTATGTGAATTTTTAGTCGCTTTTGTGGAGGTTTAGTTACCTTTACCTATTTTTGTTTTTCTTAGTATATATTTTTTGCAATTGCAATTTTTTTGAAACTGCATTTTTTGTAATATATTTTTTGTTTATTATTTCCTTTATTCTTTAGAGTATTTTTTTATCTGTTGTTTCTATGCAATTGCACCTTTTATTTGTGCAATAACACTTTTTGTTTGTGCAGCCGCACTCAATTTTTCAGTTTAATGCATCCTAGTACATATCTTAGTGATAAGTGCAACGTGCAAATATTCACCAAATAACACTCTTATGAAAAGGTGCAGGTTGCGTTTTTTAATGTACTGAAGTTAAGAATATTTGCACTCAAAGTTAATCGACTTGATTATTTTTCAGATTTTTTACAAGTTTTAAGTTTTACACCCATAGGACATAGTTTGAACTTCTGAAGCACGACATCATCACAAACTAGGGCAGAACTAGATATGTCATATGGTCTCTGAAGGCTAGCATTATGTGAGTATGACAAGTAAACGTACGTGCTCCACACCAACACAAAACAATTCATACTTTCAGGACATCTTACATAATCTTACATACCTTACTTATTACTATCCAAGTCTAACTCTTGTACGCCTTTCGTGCAAAAAATAAATAAATAACTCTTGTACGCCTGCACGCAGTTGATGGAAAATACGGAGACAAGGAGCGGCTAGGATTCTTCTTCGTAAACAAGCAAGAGTCTTACTGCAACGGGTGCTACTACCGCACCCCGGATGGGTACTGGAGGATCCGTGGCCGGCCGGCGCTAGTCAGGCACCGCGGCCGCACCATCGCTTTCAAGACGGCCATGGATTTCCACCGCGGCCGGCCGCCGCACGGGTGCAGGACCCCGTGGAGCATGTTTGAGTACGCGCTCAACGGCTGCCATGTCGACCTCCTGAACCTCGAGCAGCCATGGGTACGTTACGTCCGTCAGTTGAGAAAAAACTCACGCACCATTAGTTCCACTTTAGTTATATATTGAGTTCTTGACATCTCTAACGAGATTTGTGATGGTTTTTGAAACAGATGAACGCCTACGTTGTGTGCAAGGTTCGGAGGAGGGAGAGCAAAACGTCGGCCAGGGAGGAGAGGTGGCGCCGCCAAGGACTATTGCCGAAACGGCCTTTTCTGAAGAAAATATCGCCAAGACGCTTCAGACCGGAGATGATAATTGTGCCCGAGGCGGAGGTAGTTCCGAAACGAAATGAGGAAGATCCATCACTAGTTGGTGAGGAACCGATAGTATATGGGAAGTACAGGCGGCCACTCTCGATCTTCTAGATCAAACCAAGGCTTTGATCACTTGTAGGTTCAGTTTTCGATACAGAGGTTGAAGCATTAGGATGCAGATTGCAGGTTGTGTAATATTGTCAGATATAATATACATCTTATAGATTAGTACTCGTGTAAAAAGGTTGCCATATGTACATACAGTAGAAGTTCTGAAAATATGAGATTGGCGGAATATGATGGATGTTGTATTGAGCCTCATGGGCGAGTATATATGGGGTACAAGACTTGGAGGGCAAGAAGCCTCTCCTAGAGATAAGGTAGGAGACGGATTACAAATCCTATACTACCAAATATAGCTATACCGAATATATCTCTAACATCCCCCCGCAGTCGTAGCGGTAGTGTCGTGAACAACTGGAACGTCGCGGACGGTCAGACTGGAGAGAAACCGAAGTAGAATCCAGTGGGCTGACATCCCCCCGCAGTAGGAGCGGGAACGTCGTGGACGGTGTCGCGGCGCGGAGCTTGGACTGTAGAGGAAGCTGATGAGGAGCTCAAGCGAGGTGATAGCCCTTTGTGCCGATGTCGAGGGAGCCGAGAGCGTTGGGCGGTGCAGCCTTGGTCGGGGTAGCCGTGCGAGGGGTCGCCGTGGTCGATGTCGTGGTCGGGGTTGCCGGTGTCGAGGTAGACGCGGAAGAAGCCGCTTGCGCATAGTACGCGAGGAGAGGGACGGGGACGCGTCGAGGCAGTCGTCGAGGATGCCGATGCCGGGGACGACGCAGTACGAGCCGTCGAAGACGAGGTGCGGCCATTGTTTTGCCGGAACAAGGCGCACGTCGGGGACGAAGGCATACTCCGGTTTTGCCAGAACCGAGTACGCATAGAAGAAATCGGTGACGTGGTCGAGGCAGTCGTAGAGGAGGAAGTCGATGCCGAAGACGTTGTCGAGGCCGATGTAGACGAGGCGCCGACCCGGGCTTGCCAGACCCGGGGACACGTCGGGGACGAAGGCACGCACCGGTGTTGCCAGTACCGTGCATGCGGGGGCAGGGACCACCGTGAACCATACGCCAGCGCCGGAGGGGCCAGCAGAGGAGGACTCGACGACGATTGCGGCGCCAATCAGCGGGGGGTAGAAGGTGCCGATGTTGTCCGCGGTTGTCGGAGAAGACGTAGTCGGGGACGAGGATGATGACGCTGGCGACGTGGTCGTGGTGGACGAAGATGTAGAAGGTGGCGAAGGCAGCGGCGGCCGGGGGTGGCCATGCTGGACGCCTGGACAAGGGGTGGTCGGCGGGACCTGCGACGGCCTGAGGTGGCCATGCAGGTTACCTGTAGAAGGCGGCGGCGCTACTCGAAGTAGGCGAGGAAGAACCCGGCGGCTTGACGAAGACCATGCGCGGACGGTGGCGTTCCCGCGCCTAGGGAGGCGGCGCGGCGCATACCACGTAGAAGTCGATGCGCGGGGACGGCGGAGTGGACGGCGTGCCGCGGCGCTACGGCCCGAAGGGGCGACGCAGCAGCAGCGCGCGGGTCGGGGCGACGGCGGGTACCGCCGGCGGCGTACACGCCTGGGAAGGCGCGTTGGCAGCCGACAACATGGACCAAAGGCGGCGGCGGCGCGGCCCGAAGGGGCGACGCGGCGGCAGCCTGCAGCTCGATCGGTGGTAGGCGCGTGCTCGGGGACGTGCTTGGCGGTGCAGGCGCGCGATCGGTTGATCAGACCGACGCAGCACGGTACGCACCATGGCGGCGACGACGACGCGCAGATCGGAGTCGATGGCGAATTTGTCGGTGAAGTCCCGGTCGATGACGGCGAAGACGAACCGGCGATGGAAACCTTGCAAGCGAGAGAAGCCGGCGGCGACGCGTCGAGGCGTCCCTTGGACGGCGCGTCCGGCCTTGCTGCGCGGTCGGTGAAGACGAGCCGGTCGGTGCGGAGTCGGCGCTGGCGAGTCGACCGCGATGGCCGGCTTGAAGGAGCCGGACGGTGCGGAGTCGGCGCCGGCGAGTTGGCCGCGATAGCCGGCTGTCGAGGAGCGGGCCGGTGCAGGTCGATGCCGTTGTCGGAGTAGAGGCGCGAGAAGACGACGGCGGTGGGCGACTCAAACCGATCTTAGATCGGAAAACCAAAAAAAGAAACGCCGATAAAAAAAACGACCGGCGAGAAAGAGAAAAACCGGATCAAGAGACCGGAAAAAAAGACTCTAGGGCAGCCGAGCAACCGCTCGGCGGACGAACCCTAGGTACGGGCGGCGCGGCCCCCGGGAGAGATCATGGAGATCGATCTCCCCGGGGGCGGCGCGGTGCGGAAGCGCGGCGGCGGCGGCTAGGTCAGATCGTGCCGCTCTGATACCATGTAGAACTATGAGATTGGCGGAATATGATGGATGTTGTATTGAGCCTCATGGGCGAGTATATATGGGGTACAAGACTTGGAGGGCAAGAAGCCTCTCCTAGAGATAAGGTAGGAGACGGATTACAAATCCTATACTACCAAATATAGCTATACCGAATATATCTCTAACAAAAGCTTTAGATCATACAGCAGCTTGTGTACAATTGTCAGATATACTGTAAATCTTCATCTTAGCAGGTAAGGAAATGTTTAAATAAAAGATGTGAGACCTCCATTACTCGCGCTTTTGGACCCCACGATCATGATTTATCGTGCATTCTTTTTATATACTCCCTCCGGCGACACTTTTTTTTTTGGATCGGAGGTAGTATATATAAAAGACATTCGACTATCCTGATAAAGCACATGGCTTCAACCAGTTATACAAACTGCTGCGACATACAACCTAGACAAAGTGAAAGATAACAAGACCACTAAACAAGACCATAAACGTGTACGCAAGCACTGGTCGTGCGTCGAGAACAACATCATTGACCTCGACACGAGGTCCAGATCCCCACTGCGCCAGCGCTGCCTCCGGTGAAGGAGGAGGTGAAGGAGGAGGAGGAGCCGGCCGAAGCGCCGCCGCAGCAGGACGCCGGCGCGTGGAACGTCGACAACGCGGTCGCCGCGCATGACTGGGACCGGTTCTACGGCTACTGGACGGGGAATTAGATTAGGTTTTAGTTTAAATTTCATCGAATTTTGTATAAAATATCAAATTTGAATGAAAAATGTTAAGTTTCACTGAATTCCGTTGTCTTTTTTTTTTCCTGAAAACCTATTGGGAGCGACCGGTGGGGCGCGGCGCTCCCAATAGGAGGCAACGGTTGCCGGCGCGCCCAATAGCGTCTGTCCGGCAACTTTGCCGGACGCTCTATTGGGCGTGCCGGTGGAGATGCTCTAAGATCTCCCCCTTGGGCCAAACTGGTAAAGATGTTCGAGGTTGAGGGGTATTTTGCTCTTATTATTGACACCCTGATCGAATTGTCTCCTTGATACAATTTCCACACCCACTTCGGCATAACGCAATGTTCATTTTCTTAGTGTTGATAATCCGCAGCCTCCACAATCTTTGGGGTGAGAAACCATTGGCTAGTACCCGAGAGTATGCGCTTTGGTCCCGCTTCAAGTAGAAACCAGACAGGCAGGAGTCAAATTGGCATGGACTCAATATTGCATCAGAAAAGCCACGTCGCATACATAGGGAACACTGCCATGTAGGAATTGGAATGAATTAGTCTCCCTCTAAGGAGAGGCATATATATATGTCTTGTCATGGTTCCACTTTGACGGCAAGTTTGTTAACTAGATAGCCCCCCCACTATCTGGGTTCAACTTCAGGTCCGATATAGGAAGGCCAAGTACATAAACGGGAACCACTAGTAGAAAACATGCCTTCCGTTCTGAGCATTAGTCCCGGCCATGATTGGAACCGGGACTAATGTGAGCATTAGTCCCGGTTACAACGGCTAGGACGTCGCACGGCTCTAGTTCCGGGTCGAGTGGGACCTTTAGTCCCGGTTGGTGACACCAACCGGACTAAAGGGTTTTCGGCAGGCAGCCGCAGGGTGGGGCCAGCGCGAGCGCCTTTAGTCCCGGTTGGTGTTTCCAACCAGAACTAAAGGCTTTCTCCTATATATCACCCTCATGCCCGAGCCATCTCCATTTTCTCCTCTATTTCCTCTCCCGAGCTCGAGTTCATCCCCATTTTTTTTCACGATTTGTCAAGATTGGCGGCACCCCATCAATCCAAGGGTTCTAAAAGGTTATCAACTTCATCCTTTCATCCGTCATTGCTAGTTTAGCTCATTTCATTGCTAGTTTAGCTAATTTCATGTTGCTTGTGCTAGCTAGGTGTTTGATGAAATGCCTAAGTTGGTTGCTCATGAAGTACTAACTTAGTAGAAAATATCCATGAAGGTAAATTGTAAATGGGATGAATATTTGATAATTATGTGGGAGTTTATTTGTTTTATATGCAATTTGAGCTCAAATTAAAGTATGATTTGTGGGTTTTAGTGCTGTCCCGTCCCCGTCCCCGTCCTCACCGCCGTCGATCGCCCGCGCAGCTCAAATTAAAGTATGATTTGTGGGTTTTAGTGCTGTCCCGTCCCCGTCCTCACCGCCGTCGATCGCCCGCGCCGTCCGTCGCCGGCACCACCTTGGTGAGCCTCTTGTTCTTATCTTTAAAAAAAAAATTCTTACTTGTATGGTTTAGATGCATAGTTACTTGTATACTTTTCTTACTTGTATGATTGTTTGTTATGTATAGTGCCATGGTTTTGATATTCGTCCCCGTCGGCCCTCGTCCGGTCTATGATTCGGATGTGGTATATTATCTTTTATAACTATTTGTTTTATTTCTTGTTTATGACAATTATGCCGACCAACTTGACATAGATATTTTTATCTAGGAGGTATGTGAACCAGAAATTCCAACCGACCCTCTTGTCGAGATGTTAAATTTAGTTGAAAAATAAAACGATGATTTCAAATAAAAATTGAAAAGAATTGAAGAGGAGAATCTATGGCATTGGGTTCATTGACCTGAATAACGTTCATGAATATACCATAAAAAACTGTGCCAAGGACACAGAGGAACTTTTTCTAAGGTTTTTAAAGGAACAAGATACCAAAGCAGAAATACTCTTTCCTTACAACTTCAGGTAAGTGTTACTATCTTGTACACATTCTATTTTGCTTACTCGATGTTAAGCGTAATTGATGAGTTATGCATGCCTGCATATATAAACGTGCTCAGGTTCCACTGGATTCTGCTAATCATTAGAGTTGACGAAGCAACCGTTGAAATTATGGACTCATTAAGGAAAGATCCTAGAGAATACCCCAACGTGATTCTAATGCTCCAGAAGTAATTTCAATCATTATCGCACTATATCGGCCTCTTTCGTTCATTTCCTGATATCAAATAATTAATAACTCGTTTATTTATTTTCTTTGTCGGGCAGGGTTTGGAAACGGTTCGTCAAGGATGAAGTCGGTGAATGAAAACCGGAGCTGCGTTTTAATCGGACCAAGGTAAGTACTACTAGCTAGGTCCGCTCATCTCTTTAATTCTAGTTTCAATGTCATTATCATGCTTGATTATTATTTGATTGAATTATATTCTCGTACAGTGCTGCCTGAGGTAGGAACAAGGGACTAATTTATGTGCATACTACGTTTGAGAGTTCATTCACAATATGACCAGTGAGAACCACAGAGATGGAAGACAAATTGAAGTACATAAACACTATTCATAATTTTATTTTATTACCATCAATTGTGTTGAGTTTCATTCATAATTTTGTTTTATGATGATTTGATATATACACACATAACTCATATATTCATATTGATCTCCTTCTTTAAAGATGGAAAGGAAGCGGGACAAGCTCCTACCAAAGAACCGCATAAAATCAATTCAAGAGGAATTGGCGGGATTTTTGCTTGCGGAGGTCATACCTGAAACCGGAGAATACCATTACCGCTAATGCCTCCATGTAATTTAATGATCTCCATGTAATTAAATAGATAACGTAGTAGCGTATGAAAACTTGTTTGAAATATGTATATACGGAAACTTGTTTGCAATATAATTTCGTAAGAGAAATTATATTATATATGCATGAAGGTGTATAGTATGTAGTAGCGTAGAATATGTGTGTATACGAAAACTTGTTTGAAACGAAAAAGAATTGAATGGGAAACCCACAATAATTGAATGGAAAACACAAAACCCTAAACCCTGAAAAATAATTGAATAAAAACATAAAAAACACAGCCCTTTAGTCCCAGTTGGTGTTACCAACCGGGACTAAAGGTCGTCCCGCCTGCGCGCTCGGCCGTGGCCACGTGGAGCCCCTTTTGTCCCGGTTCGTGGCCAACCGGGAGTAAAGGACGGGGCCTTTAGTCCCGATTTGGTAGTCCCGGTTGGCCTACCAGGACTAGAGGCCCTTTCCAACCGGAACTAGAGGCCGTTTTTCTACTAGTGAACGTTCCCTATTTGCAATTGAGAATGTCCGCGAACCTTCGCCGAACCTGAGCTGATTGGCCAAGAACAATAATCGGACATGTCTTGAAAATAGAGCAAAGGAAATTAAGGTTTGGAATCAAGAGGTCCTGTTCTAGGTTAGAACCCCTAGATATGACCCACCGTACACAGATAAGAGATCATTGACGAAAGGGCATCCATGAAGAAATTGAACAACTGACATGAGCTATTTCTTCGGCTTGAGTAGTAGGGATGTGGTAGTGATGGGTGGCGCATCCTCCATCGTTCGCTAGGGCTGGGGAAGCTGCAGCGGACGCGCGTGATCTGATAGAGGAGGGCATGTGCCACTGACGGGAGGGACTGAGGAGGACAAGAACGGACGCTCTCCGTTGGGCTGCAAAAGCATCCCAAATTTGGGCTGAAAGTAGGGAGAAACTGACACGTCGGCGGCGCTCAGTCCGTTTGGGTCACATTGTTGGGTTGTGCCTTCTGTCTCGGAGATGCCCTTAGAGCTGCATGTCAGCGACGGTGTCTTAGACGTCGAAAACTCGAAATGCTGATGGGGTAGGAGCCGTTTTTAAATTGGGCCCATTTCAGATTTAGTCTTAGGGCTCGCTTGAATTGTTGGGCCAGAATACCGAACCGGAATAATTTCCGCAGCTGCGCCGGATTTATAGCTCCGTCCGATTTTCCTATCGTTTTGCTTAATATACGCCAAACCAAGCGCGGCCTAGAGAAAGGACAACATTAGGTTAAAAAAAATACCCTGATGCAACGAGAGGCTCCGACTCCTAATCCACCTCGTGCAACCTGCAAACTGACATAGCAGTCCAACCCTACGTACCACCGACCAATGACCGATCGAGTCCGCCTCGATCTCGTTGTACCCCACGCGTCCTTTATATGCACGTCCGTGGCGCAGCTTCCGAGCCCATGAATTGCACGAGTAAACGACCTAATTAAGCATCGATCGATCGTCGACCACGTACAGGATCGTCCCTCGGTCATCGACATGGCGGGAGTGAAGCCTGCCGTCAACCTCTTCGCGCTCCTCGACAGGAGCGACCCTGGCGAAAAACGCCTCAGCGACCTCGACGCAGCCAAGAAGACGGCGACTCCGGCGGCTGACGCCTACCACCCTTCTGCTGCCCGGGATCAAATAATCAAGCAAAACCAGCTGGAGAAGAAGGCGAAGGCGATAAAGCGTGCCGCCGACCGTGCTAAACGTGCGGGGGCTTCTGCGGATGGCTACACCACCAACAAGGTCCAAGCCAACGGCGGCGCAAACCGGGGAGGATATAGCAACAACAAGGGATCATCGTCTCGGCAGCAGCAACTGGCCGACACTGAAAGGATCGGTATGACACCTAGAGGGGGGGGGGTGAATAGGTGCTACTCCAATTTTAGTCTTTTTCAAATTAGGCTTGACACAAAAGGTAAATTCTCTATATATGCACCTACGGTGAATTTACCTATATGACAAGCTAGCAACTAAGCACGATATAATAAGGCGGTAAACAAGGATAGAGGTAACCGAAGTCAAAGCACGCGGAGACACGGATGTAATCCCGAGTTCCTCCTTTTTAGGGGAGTACGTCTCGTTGGAGAGGTGTGAACCAACACAATGGTTCAACGGCCACAAAGGCCTCACCCTCTTCTCCGGTGAACCGCACCACAAAGGTTTGGTTCACTTCAACTATCGGAAACCTTCGAGGCGGAGTCCGGAGCCTTTACAACAACGACTTGGGGCACAACCCACAAAGGATTGGGGGCTCCCAAACAGCTACAATCTGTCACAAAGACAATCAAGTGAGTACAATAGGGGGCTAGGTTTTCCTAGTGGAAACCCTAGCTAATGGTCCCTCAAGTGAATGAGGGGGAAATGAAGAACGGCTTGGTGAAGATGTAGATCGGGGCCTTCTCCTTCAATCCTCCAAAGATCAACGAGATTGGGTGGAGGGATTGGGAGATCTAGTGATTCTTGAGCTTGTAATAATGGTGGACTTCTATTTCAGTCGAGCTAGCTTCTTGGAGAAGAAGCAGTCTTTATATAGGGGTCCCTGAAAATCCAACCGTTATGTGCAGAAAAACTGCACAGCGGTACTACCGCTGGGACAGCGGTACTACCGCTGCCTGCTTCCCTGCGGTACCTAGTGCACTGCAGAACCCAGCTGCAGCGGTACCTCGCAGAGGTACCGAAGTTGCCAGGCAGAGCGGTAGTACCGCGGCACTGCCCGGTAGTACCGCTGGGATCCTTCGATTAAAAAAGAAGGAACCCAGCGGTAGTACGAGCAACTACCGCGGGGTACCGTAACCAATACAGAGAGCAAAAACGGCCTGGCGGTACCACCAGCGGTAGTACCGCTGGCTGAAGCCAGCGGTACCACACGGTACTACCGCCAGGAGGAGTACCAGCTGTGCTGCAGGAGTCCCGCTCCAGGTGGAGCGGTACTACCGCTGCGACAGCGGTACTACCGCCAGACACAGAAATGCTCACTGTGCTGATTTCCAGGGTAACAAGCTCCACAAGACATAATGTATCAACAAGATATATCTGCAATTGTCAAGCGCACATTAGTCCTGATAATGTGTTGTCATTAGACTCCAAAATAGATTTAAGAGCAAGTATGCTCTTTCAATCTCCCCCTTTTTGGAGTATGATGACAACACATTAAAAAGGTTCACAAAATATAGGCGGGCTCCCCCTAACTATATGCATTAGTAGAATTTTGCGTTTGAATGCAAAATGCATATAGGTTAGGATCAACACTCCCCCTAGATTTTATAAACCGGGCAAGTTTATTGAAACAAACAATAAAGCACAACTTGCACAACGGTAAGACATGAGATAATAGCACATAAAGTCCACATAGTCTTACAATAATTTAAGGTCCACATGTCTTACCCCATGAGTTCAACGAAAGTAAAACGAGATACAAGAGGTGCACAAGCGAACAAACACCAAATCGAGAAAAACAAGCTTGTGCCCTCAACCATGCAACTCCCCCGGACAACCTAATAGAACCATCTCCCCCTTGGCATCATGACACCAAAAAGGGAGAGGCATAGCTAACGTCCCAAGTGGAAGTCACTCTTCATCGGAGGTGGAGGCTGCAGCAATGTCGTCACTTTTATCGGCTGAAACTGAACCATCCTCACCACTTGCATCACCCTCCTCATCATCCTCAGCATCATCATCCTCAGAAGCTTCAGCATGAGCAGCGGAGCGACCAATCTGAGTGCGAGACCAAGGGATATCTGGCTGAGAAGAGGATGCATCATCCTGAAAATCATAGTCCACCCAAGTGCGATGGGGTTTGAGCCACTCATCTTCTGCAGTAATTCTATCCTCAGATCCGGCCTTAACCGGAACGCCTAAATGCTCAAAACGCTGACGGTTGAGTTGACGCTCTTGCTTGTTCCTCTCATGTTCTTTATAGGCCCTCTTGTCAGCATCATCTATACGGCAAAAGATGGTTTTTACAGCACCAGCCAGCCACTTCTTGAACCCTTTGTCTTGAGCATTTGCCTTGGGGGGAAGTTCAAACAAGGGATCCTCCTCATCATCATCGGAACTTTCTTGTTCAGCGGGAATAAGTGGATGAAGATGTTTCTTTATGCTCAGCTCCTTGACCTTGTGGTCGGTGGGATCCTCCTCATTGTCCAAAAGAGCCAACGGAAGCTTCTTCTTGACCCACGTGGAAATGATCAATTGCATAATGTGAGCACCAAATATAGAAGGTCGCCTTTTCATCACCACAGCATACATTTCATGCCATATGATGTCCATCACATCCAGCTTCTTGCCTTGCCCAACCATGATAGAGGATTCAAACATAAGATCAATGAGTTTGCCATGGATTTGGTCAAAGTTTCCCACACGAGGCATAACGGTGTTGCGATAGATCCGATGCATGATGTCCCAAACCTTTAGCAAATTCTTTTGGAACCCCACCATGGCACGTCCTTGGATGTACAAGTCAAAGAGAACCTCGTGCTTCATCGGATTTGAGTTATAGTTGATGCGAAAGAATTGTTGCTGAGCATCTTCATTCAACACAAACCCATTTTCAGCCAACCCAAGAAGAGCAGCAAAATCAGCCCATGTGGCCTCAAGAACCTCATCTTTTGACATCCATTTAATCCGTCTTGGCTCATCCGCGAAGAAGTGAACGGTGGCAAAGAATTGCATGACAAGGTGATCATTGAAATTCTGCTGCAGCCCAATATAGTCATAGATCCCAAACTCTTTGCAAATCTCAATAGCTCGCCAAAATACCCAAGGTGCTTCTCCATGTGATCGGTGTCAATGCAAAACTGTTCACAAACCTTGGTCTTGTGCTTGGGAAGGACTTCATAAAAGATCTTCTCTTGAAACAGATTGTGGAACCCCGGAGTGGTGTAAGTACGGAGCTTAGGAGTGGCATAGGGGTTCATCCTTCTTTCTTTGACAAAATCCCTTGATGACATGAGTTTGAGCGACTTGCTCTGAGCAGCTCTGAGCTTTGCAGCATTTGACTTCTGACGGCGAGTGGTCTTTTCAGGCAAAACTTCAGGCTCTTCATCTTCGTCAGCTAGGTCTTTGCCTGAACGAGCACGCTTAGCAGCCCGCTTGGTGTGACTCCCACTAGCCTTCTTACCAGCACCTGTGATAGCATAGGAGGATAGCAGGGAGATAAGTATTGCCAAAAACATCGAGACCAAACGAAAAGAATCCAGATTGCACAGTTCTGGAAAATGCCAGTTCCAGCGGTAGTACCGCTGGTCCACCGGTAGTACCGTGGAGCGGTAGTACCGCCACGAGGGCGGTAGTACCGCTACCACCAGATCTAGCGGTTGACTTTACGGTACTTGCTCGATCTATGGAATCTTCCAACCAAACTTCGCAAGAAGGATCCTAAACTAAGCACCAACTCGTTCCTACAACTTCTACCACAAGAACTACGGAAAACCTAACTCCATTGCATCTCAACGAATCAACTAGGTTGAGAGATAGGAGAGAGAAATTACCGGAGCTCATCGTGGAGGAGAGGAGGAAGGAGATGGTCCTTGAGCTTCCTCTGGCCGGAGAGGGGCTATCCAGGCCGGAGTAGGGCTCCCCGGCGAAGAATCCTGGCGGCGGCGGCAGCGGGGGGGGTTTTCGAAGGAGAGGGTCGGGGGTGGAGGGGATAGAAAAGAAACTACCCCTCCACGCCCAACTTAACCTCTGGTGAAAACGCACCCAGCGGTAGTACCGCTGACCCAGCGGTAGTACCGCCCGCACTGGTACTTACGGTAGCCAGCGGTGGTACCGTTCCTGGGAAGGAACGGTAGTACCGCTGAGCTGCCGGTAGTACCGCTACCTGGTACTATTGACTTCCAGCAAAAAATTCTGGGAATTCAACGGTAGTACCGGGTACCTGGTGACTACGATACCGCTCGAGGGACTGCTGTGCCTGGAAACTCCAGGCAACGGTAGTACCGCGAGGGCACCGATAGTACCGGGCACTTTTGCCACGAAACTTCGACGGGTTGGTCACAAAGATTTTTGCAAAAAGAGAGAGATGTTTTTAAGGTGTCGGCATTGGCTTAGGATAGAGAAAGTAACTGGGGGAAGAGAGACAACCCAAGTTTGCAAGAATCAAAGATAAAGGCCAAACTTGGTGCTCTCCACAAAACGCAAAAGAGGTCTAAAAATACCCAAATAAGATCAAATAAGATCAACTCCTCAAAAGGAGGAGGGCGGTGGCCTAGGCCACCATGTATGAGTATATGTGGTGTGACACCGCGAAGATATATCTTGGGTTCACCGCCACTACTCGTCATTTAAGCTCATCATTCATAAAATGAACAAAATAGAGACAAAATGAGTTCTTACTATCGGCATAATGGGGGGAGGGATAGTCCAATGGATTAGGACCGCACTCCCCCTATGTCCATGCCTACACCTAAACCAAACATATAGCTAAGAAATAGGTGTGTATGCAAGATATTCAAGCGACGCTCCCCGAATCGATGATATTTAGCTCATGCCTCAAATAAGTGAACCTTGCTTCATCAAGTGGCTTCGTGAACATATCGGCAAGTTGGATCTTCGTGGGAATATAGCCAAGCTCAATGTCACCCCGGTTGATGTGATCACGGATGAAGTGATAGCGAATCTCAATATGCTTCGTTCTTGAGTGCTCCACCGGGTTGTGGCCAATCTTGATAGCACTTTCATTGTCGCATAAAAGAGGCACTTTGTCACAATGGACACCGTATTCCTTTAAAGTTTGCCTCATCCACAACAATTGAGTGCAACAACTAGCGGCCGCCACATACTCGGCTTCGGTGGTGGAGAGAGATATGCAATTTTGCTTCTTAGAAGACCAACTCACCAAGGACCTACCAAGGAATTGGCAAGCTCCGGAAGTTGATTTCCTATCATCCTTGCAACCGGCCCAATCCGAATCCGTGTAACCGGCAAGAGAGAAAGTTGAGCCTTTAGGATACCACAAACCAAACCTTGGGGTATGAACTAAATATCGAAAGATTCGAAGAACCGCCGTTTGGTGGCTTTCTTTGGGAGCCGCTTGGTACCTTGCACACACTCCTACACTCAACACAATATCGGGTCTAGATGCACAAAGATAAAGCAAAGAACCAATCATAGAGCGATAGAGTTTTTGATCAACATCCTTATCTTTACCCTTTGGATTAAGTTCAAGATGACACTTGGTGTCCATAGGAAACTTCTTCTCTTTAGCATTTTGCATCTTGAACCTCTTGAGCATGTCTTGGATATATTTGGCTTGAGAGATGAAGGTCCCTCCACTCAATTGCTTGATCTCAAAACCAAGGAAGTACTTCAACTCTCCCATCATGGACATCTCGAACCTATCGGTCATAAGCTTTGAAAATTCATCATTAAAAGCTTTGTTAGAAGAGCCAAATATGATATCATCAACATAAAGTTGGCATATGAAAAGCTCCCCTTTAACCCTCTTGGTAAAAAGAGTGGGATCGATTTGCCCCACTTCAAAGCCACGGTCTACCAATAGCTCTCTTAGGTGCTCATACCAAGCACGAGGTGCTTGTTTGAGACCATAGAGCGCCTTATCAAGTTTGTAGACATGGTTAGGGAAGTGTGGGTCCTCAAATCCCGGAGGTTGCTTAACATATACCAACTCCTTTAAAGGACCATTAAGAAAGGCACTTTTCACATCCATTTGTTGCAACTTGAAATTATGATGTGATGCATATGCAAGAAGGATACGGATGGACTCAAGGCGAGCCACGGGAGCATAGGTCTCTCCAAAATCAATGCCTTCAACTTGAGAGTACCCTTGAGCTACCAATCTTGCCTTGTTCCTCACAACCATTCCATGCTCATCTTGCTTGTTCTTGAATATCCACTTGGTGCCTATAACATTGAGGCAATCTTTTGGCTTCTCCACTAGATTCCACACTTTGTTGCGCTTGAAGTTATTGAGCTCTTCATGCATGGCTTCCAACCAATCCGGATCTTCAAGAGCTTCAAAGACTTTCTTTGGTTCCACCATAGAGATGTGGGCTTGATGTTCATTAAAATTTGCCAATTGTTTTCTTGTGGTGACCTTGTTCTTGACATTAACAATGATATTTTCTAGATGAAGACTCTTTCTTCTCCAATCCTTTTTGACTCTTGCTACACGACGGGTTTCGATATCCTCATTGATGCGAGGAATTTCCGCTTGATCATCTTGATCATTTGAGTCCCCGTCTTGACCGGATGTTGACCTTGATCATCTTGAAGCACATCTTCAACAAAGGAAGGAGAGGGTTGATCTTGGTCATGACCTTGGCTAGCATCAACAATAGGAGAACTTGATTCTTGCATAGCAACATGGTCAACATGAGGAGGGTCTTGAACTTGTTCTTGGGTAGGTGCATCATTTGCTTCCATAGAAGGTGCAACTTCAACTTGTGATGATGGAGTCTCCACTTGAGTGGAGCTAGGACTTGCTTGAGGAGGCTCATGATGGATTTCAATGGGGCGATGGAAACCAACCCCATTCTTCTTATTGCATCTTGAGGTTCCTCATTATCTACATCACAAACATGAAATTGCGCCACTTGGGAGCCGTCATTCTCATCGAACCTCACATCACAAGATTCTATGACTTTCCCAACGGTCTTGTCATAGACTCTATAGGTGTGAGATTCGGCACCGTACCCAACAAAAACACCCTCTAAAGCTTTAGATTCAAATTTAGACAAACGAACACTTTTGTTCTTATAGAAACACTTACAACCAAATACTCGGTAGTAGGAGACATTGGGCTTGTTGCCGGTGAGCATCTCATAAGATGTAAACTTCTTGCCAACACGAAAGAATAACCGGTTAGATGAGTGACACGCCGTGGAGATAGCCTCGGCCCATAAGAATAGCGGAGACTTAAACTCCGCCAACATAGACCTTGCCATATCCATGAGAGTCCGGTTCTTCCTTTCGGCTACACCATTTTGTTGAGGGGTATATGCAGCGGAATATTGATGACGAATCCCCTCTTCACTAAGAAACTCATTTAAGGTGTAGTTCTTGAACTCGGAGCCATTATCACTCCTAATGACCAAAATAGGGACATTGTATTGGCGTTGAACAATATTGGAAAAGTCGATGACGGCTTGTTGGGTCTCATCCTTCGTCTTGAAGAAATAAACCCAAGTAAATCTTGAATAGTCATCAACAATCACCAAACAATATTTCTTCCCACCAAGACTAGGTTGAGGCACGGCACCAAAGAGATCAACATGAAGAAGTTCCAATATCCTCTTTGATGAAATGATGGTCTTGCCCGGATGGGGAGAATCATGCATCTTTCCTTCAACACAAGCCCTACAAAGACGATCTCTAGAAAAAGAAACATTGTCTTTTAGTCCAAGAATGTGGCCACCCTTGTGAAGACTTTGCAAAGTTCTCATGTTGACATGGGACAAGCGGCGATGCCACAACCACCCCACGTCGGCCTTTCCGAATAGGCATATTGCTTGAGTGTTGGTAGACCCCGAAAAGTCTACCACAAACAACTCATTTTCAACATACCCAACGAACATGACCTTTAGAGTCTTGCTCCTCAAGAGTACCACCATATCAATAGTAAAATGGACATCAAAGTTCATCTTATTAAGAGCACGAACGGACATAAGATTGTAACCTAGAGACTCAACAAGCATGACATTTACAAGGGTGATATCCCTTGCAACTACCACCTTGCCGAGACTCTTTACCTCGGCCTTTGACTTGTCACCATAAGAGACGGATGAGTTATTTAGATTTGGTCTCAACTCCGTCATAATCTCCTTGCTTCCGGTCATATGACTAGTGCATCCACTATCAACCACCCATTTCGATCCACCGGAAGCATAGTCCTACAAGAAATCATTGCTTGGATTTAGGTACCCATTTCTCAATGGGTCCCTTTGGTTAGCAACAAGGGTCTTAGGAACCCAAATAGAGTAATCAATGTAACCATCATATGGACCAACATATTGAGCATAAACATCCCCATAATAATCAACATAAAGAATATAGTTGGGGTTGTTATGCCCCGCAAAGTCACTACGAGTGGTCTTGCCCCTTGTGGCACTACCACTCGCAATGGAAATCTTGGCTTGTGCGGGCTTGGTCTTGATCTTCTTGTTGTTGCCACTTTCTTCTTGGGCTCGGCTACATAACCAAGACCCTCCTTCCCTTTGTGTGGTTTTTGCTCAAATAAGTAAGCAATACCCTTATCTTTACCTTTGGGAATAGAGGTCTTGGCACTAACATTTTCTTCAATAACATTTTCATGAACACGAGGAAGAATAGATATGCTAGTTGAGCTAGATTTAGAAAGTTGAGTTTGAAGTTGCTCATGAGACTTGACTAAAAGGGAGTGAGTCGTTTCCAAGGCCTTGTGAGCCTTGTCATGCTTCTCCATATCCTCAAGAAGTCTAGCATTAGCAACCCCAAGTTCAACTTTCTCCTTTTTAAGCACTTTATATTTAGCAAAGACATGATCTCTATCCTTAATGATTTTATTAATGATATCATCATTTTTAGCATCAAGAGACTCAAGTCTTTCCTCAAGAGAACATCTTTCTTCACTCTCTTCATCAAGAGAGGCATTCAAGGATGCTACGGAAGCATTCAAAGAGGCAATGGTGAGAGAATCCTCTCTCTCAATCTTACTCTTTTCTTGAAGAAGTTCTTCGGCCGCACATAGTTGTCTCATGAGAGACTCAACATGTTCCTTAGCTTCACCTTGCAAGTTAGTCATGAAAGTATCGAAGGCAACAAGTTCCTTCTTAATCGCAAGACTAGATTGATCACTCATTTCATGCATGGTCTTGGGAGAAGAAGATGATACCTCGGTGACATTAGCCATGAGGCAACGAGCGTTGTTGGTGGAGAAGTTCTCATTGGGGGATTCAAAGAGAGAAGATGATGGAGTTGATACAATAGCCAAAGCGGCTACCTCATTAGTAGATGCATCTTCATCTTCGGAATCACTTGTGGCATATTCTTCTTGAGCCACCAACACAATTCTTGGTGCCTTCTTGTAGAAAGGCTTCCTTGGTCTTGCGGGCTTCTTTTGGATCAACCTTGAGTGGTCCTTGGGGATGAGCTTCCCACCATTTTGCTCTCGGTTCTCATAAGGACACTCTCTTATGTAGTGGTTCTTGTCATGACAATTGTAGCACGTCTTCCACTTTGAGGCTAGCTCTTTCTTCCCACTTGAGTTGTTCTCTTTATCAACCTTGGCTTTAGCTTTCGCCGGGTCTTGCCAAAACTCTCTTGTGGCAAGAGCTATATGACCATTTAGAGCCGGTTCAAGATCATTTGGAGCAATGTTGCTTGGGCACGCTTCAACCTCATCAAGACATACCACCTTGGCCTTCAAAGCAAGTGAGGGGCCTTGTTTCATCCCCATGGCCCTAGCACGGTTATCTTCGGCATTCTTGGTGGCAACCTTGGAGGCTTGCACTTCTTGCATAACTTCATTGGATGTCATTTCGCTGTAGTTGTGTCTTCCTTGAATGGACTTCAACTCGATGGGCTCGAAAGGCAAGAGAGCATTCACATACTTCCTCTTGACATAAGCATCATCCACATAGGTTGCCCCCACATCAAAGAAGGCCTTTGCAAGAGTCTTGAGTCTTCCATACATGTCTTCATGATTCTCATTGTCAAACATGTAGAAGCCTTCGGCATCATTGCTCAAAGACTCATATCGGTTTCTCTTCATGCTTTCATTCCCAAGAAATGCAACCTCAAGACAATTCCAAGCTTCTTTGGCGGTGGTGGCATTGAGAACATAATGCTTGTCACTTTCACTCACTGAAAGTTCAATCATATGGAGTGCGGAGGCATTGAGTTGCTTTTCGGCAAATTCTCTTCTTGTCACATTGCTTGGATCCGCAACCTTGTAACCATCTTCAATGATCCTCCAGAGCTCGATAGAGGCACTGTTAATATGAGATTTCATTGAGCGTTGCCAACTAGCAAAAGCTAATGCATTAAGCTTAGGTGGAGGACCAATGGGGTTTATGCGGGTGGTGATAGGTGGGTCGATAGGGTACCATCCCGGAACGGTATGGTACTCTTCCTTCCCATCTTCATGCTTGGTAGGAGGTGGAGGAGTTGGTTTAGATCCGGAGGTGGTTTCCACCCCCTTCTCATTTTTCTTTTTACCCTCCTCGGAATCACCTTCATCGGAGTTAGAGATGCCCTCTAGTGGGATGGTTTCCGAAACCTTGGCATTTGTGAGTTTCATGAGCATGTCACGCAACTCACCAAATTTGACATTCATGTCATTCATGGACGATGTCAATGTTGTTTCCAACTTTTTGATATCGGCCATGGATGCCATGGTCTCTTTGGCCTTGGCAAGATCGGCCTCATCCTCACTTTGTGTCATACTTCTCTTAGGCGGTTAAGCCCAAAACAAGAGAGCCTTGCTCTGATACCAATTGAAAGGATCGGTATGACACCTAGGGGGGGGGGTGAATAGGTGCTACTCCAATTTTAGTCTTTTTCAAATTAGGCTTGACACAAAAGGTAAATTCTCTATATATGCACCTACGGTGAATTTACCTATATGACAAGCTAGCAACTAAGCACGATATAATAAGGCGGTAAACAAGGATAGAGGTAACCGAAGTCAAAGCACGCGGAGACACGGATGTAATCCCGAGTTCCTCCTTTTTAGGGGAGTACGTCTCGTTGGAGAGGTGTGAACCAACACAATGGTTCAACGGCCACAAAGGCCTCACCCTCTTCTCCGGTGAACCGCACCACAAAGGTTTGGTTCACTTCAACTATCGGAAACCTTCGAGGCGGAGTCCGGAGCCTTTACAACAACGACTTGGGGCACAACCCACAAAGGATTGGGGGCTCCCAAACAGCTACAATCTGTCACAAAGACAATCAAGTGAGTACAATAGGGGGCTAGGTTTTCCTAGTGGAAACCCTAGCTAATGGTCCCTCAAGTGAATGAGGGGGAAATGAAGAACGGCTTGGTGAAGATGTAGATCGGGGCCTTCTCCTTCAATCCTCCAAAGATCAACGAGATTGGGTGGAGGGATTGGGAGATCTAGTGATTCTTGAGCTTGTAATAATGGTGGACTTCTATTTCAGTCGAGCTAGCTTCTTGGAGAAGAAGCAGTCTTTATATAGGGGTCCCTGAAAATCCAACCGTTATGTGCAGAAAAACTGCACAGCGGTACTACCGCTGGGACAGCGGTACTACCGCTGCCTGCTTCCCTGCGGTACCTAGTGCACTGCAGAACCCAGCTGCAGCGGTACCTCGCAGAGGTACCGAAGTTGCCAGGCAGAGCGGTAGTACCGCGGCACTGCCCGGTAGTACCGCTGGGATCTTCGATTAAAAAAGAAGGAACCCAGCGGTAGTACGAGGCAACTACCGCGGGGTACCGTAACCAATACAGAGAGCAAAAACGGCCTAGCGGTACCCCTGGCGGTACCACCAGCGGTAGTACCGCTGGCTGAAGCCAGCGGTACCACACGGTACTACCGCCAGGAGGAGTACCAGCTGTGCTGCAGGAGTCCCGCTCCAGGTGGAGCGGTACTACCGCCAGACACAGAAATGCTCACTGTGCTGATTTCCAGGGTAACAAGCTCCACAAGACATAATGTATCAACAAGATATATCTGCAATTGTCAAGCGCACATTAGTCCTGATAATGTGTTGTCATTAGACTCCAAAATAGATTTAAGAGCAAGTATGCTCTTTCAGACACGGCGAGTGGACAGAACAATACCACCAACAACAACAATGGAGCGTTAAGGCGGCAACAACCCAGCAGCAACACGGCAGTGAAGAAGATCCCTGCAGAAGGTGTGAAGGGCGCCGACTGCCGTGCAGGCTCCTCCTCCTCCGCAGCCGCCGAGCCTAGAGGACGTCAGCGAGTTCCCGTCGTTGAAGTAGTGCTAGACGATACAAGTTTTTTTTTTTACATATTTGTAGCTTTTCGACATGTTATGACATGGTTCGTTGTGTCCATCATTGCGTGTGGCTAGTTTACTTCACGTACTCCAGGAATCATGTTTCTATATTATCAACGGAACAATCCTAAGTAATCAGTACTCTCGAAAAGAACCGCTCAATCTTGAAAAGACATATGGGAAAATTTTATATATAGGCGGCGATTTAGGGTTCCACCCTAGCAGCAATGGGTTACAGATTTTGTGCTAGAAGATTCCAAAGTGCTGGACGCTTTGGAACATGAGGAATAGATTCACGATTGATGGGATCTTCTCTCCTCTTCCCATTGCTGCTAGGGTGGAACATGAGGAATAGATTCACGATTGATGGGATCTTCACCCCTGCCCCGTGCGCCACAGGTAATCTCTCTCCTCTTCTTTTACCTGTGCCACACAGGCTTATCTGTGCGCCACAGATAGTCTCTCTCCTTCCCCGGGAAATTTGCGGAGTTTGGTGGAACTTACCTGTGGCGCACAAGCTTTCCTGTGCGCCACATGTAAAAATTTACCTGTGGCGCACGGAAATGTCGTGCGCCACAGGTATATTCTGCCAAATCCTCAGAACGAGGAGAGAGACTATCTGTGGCGCACGGACAAGCTTGTGCGCCACAGATAGCATGTCACGTATAAGCTTTTTCCTACTAGTGTATCAATAATAATAATAATAACATAGTAATGGCCAACATACTACTATGTTTTATATGTTTCTAGTAACATGTCTCTATGAAAAATATTATCAATTTTTCATGATGAAGACTGTTCAAGTTAAAACTAAATTGTAGTAGTACCGTTAATTAGGAAAACGTTTATAAACAAATTATGGTTTCCTCGCATGATCGATGGGTCCGCTCGTAAGTCTTGTTCCGCACGATGTGTCTTAAGCAAAAAGAAAAGGGCTTCACATGTAAATTGTATGGGGTAGCACCCTCATGATTCCTTGCATCATTCTTTTCGCATCACTCAACCTCATTTCTATTAAGTTTTTTCTATGTAAATCATTTATTTAGCCGTTCCTTCGGTGCTTGCATCGACTTCCGTCATTCTTGGGGGGGGGGGGGGGGCACTGTACAATGCCCCGTATTTTAGTGAAAAAATCCAACTGTTACAAACATACGTTAAATAAAACTCCATTATTGTATATATAATATTGACTATTTTTGTTGTAATTTAAAATTTCATGTAGACTTTCGGTGCATTTGGTGTGCGTGACGATATACCTGGTTATATATAAATCAACACAATAGTTTTTTCAAATGAGAGGCTTTAGTTCTGAAATAAGTTCACTAACCAAATTTGTAATACCCTGATTTTTGAGTAGATTAATTAATTTGATTAAAATAAAATTAGCTTTTCATCAGTTTAATTGTGCTAACCTCTTGTGTTTAAGTGGATGTTAATTTGTGCATGCAATTGAAAAGTAGAGAAATTGAATTGTTTGTGCATGGTCGATGGATTAATCAGAAGCTAGCTAGCTAGCTTGTTCTACTAGTATGCATGAAGTTTATGTTTGGCCAAGAAGATACGGTGGTAGCACAAAAGCTAGCTTTGTAAGTGCATGCATAACATCCATCGATCAGCTCTCAGTAGGTTTGCATGCATGCGCATGCACTGACGTAGCAACGTCGCGTGGCTTTGTAATCCAAGTTAGCACTCGGCAGATATTTCTCAAGTGTGGGCCCTGCCACATGCTTTGTTGGCAGCCCATGAGAGGCCAGCCCTTGCCTTTTTCCTGCGTGTAGGTTTGCATGGCAGTGGCCGATCGGCAGATGACACGCAGCTTTCCTTAGCATCGAAGGATAAGGCTGACTAGATATTTTAGCTAGCGATCCCTATAAATAATGAGCTTAGTTGCTGCTGCTGCGTGCTCTCACACCACACTGCCTCCATCGAGAGATTAGACCAGAGATGAGAGAGAGGGCGAGATGGAAGAGAGTTGAGAGCGGTGTTAGGAGGAGAGATGCTGCGGAAATATAGAGAGCGGCCGCCGGCCGGGAGCTGATAGTACATCGGAGAGAGGCGACGGCGCTGAGAGCGGCATGGCACGCTCGCATGAGCTACCCGGCGAGTGGAGGTTTTCGGGCACATCTCTGCCGATGGTCTTGGCGTATGATCTCGTACGAGCTATCCTAGCTGTTATCCGGAGCGGTCAATCCTACCTAGTTGCTGGAGTATTTGATGGCTACGGCATAGTTTCTTGAGGCAAGCTCTTTTTACATCTCTCGTATATTTTGTAGAATATGCTTTGATTGAATATGCGTGATACCCTGAATGGTACGAGTTTTGTGTTGATATACGGTGATAATGCGCTGGTGTCGTTACGGTGATGGATCCGTAGGAGCCACCGGTACGAGCCGGGCTTGGCACGTATAGTTGACATGAAAATGAACTGAATGTTCTTATAAATTAAACTTGGTGCTAAGAAGGTGATTGTATTGTACCGGTCACAGTACAGGTATGGGACTGTCTGAGTTCTCCGCGAGGGGCGGCCTTTGAATGGAAAGTGTCGGTGATGAATCCGTAGGAGCGATCGACATGAGTAGGTCAGAGTGTCGAGTGTCTGAGCGGGTAAAAGGGCTCTGCTCGTTCTAGAATCCTGTGCGGTTCTGGGCGAGGCTGTCGATGTCGGAGTACCCCTCTTGAGCGAGTAAAAGCATGAATATTCACCCCTGTGATTCCCGGGTAGGGAAACTCACTTTCATGTGTGACACCATGCTTTTTAATATGCCTAACAACTTAACCACACGATGATTTACTCGTATTTTGAAAACCTAGTGTATTTTACAAATTATATGAAAGTGTTTGAATTGTTTGCTGAGTATGATTTTATCGTACTCACCCTTGCTTCATATGTTTTTGTATGATCAGAGTTCACAGCGGAAGACGTGGTGATGCGCAGAGTAGGCTGGACCAGCTGGGTGGGAAGCCGCTAGAGAACCTTATTTATTCTGTAGATGTAATATAATCTTGTAAATATGAATAAAAGAGCTGCTTGTGATCCACTATATATATGCTGGTTTATGCCTGCTTTTCTAGTCTTGCACGTGTATAGACTTTCGGGTCTATATGCGTGTGGCGGCTGTCATTCTACTGGGCCGGGTCTCGGGGCGTGACAAAATTTGAATGGACAATCACTAGCATTTGTGCTAAGAGATATCATATTTGTTAATTCCCAACGAACAGCCACCCACACACCCACAAGCACACAAAGTGTAAACTTGATTTTCTCACCACTTCAAAAACTTAATCATGTAAAACTGGTATCAAATTATATGAGAACTTAAATCACAATGTGGTTTTCAATAACACGACAACTTAAATGGCATACTCTAAAAAGTGATTTCAATCTCATGGATGTTTTTGAGACTCCTTTGATGTGTCTTTGGTTATTCTTGTTTCTGTTAACGGTTTGATCTCGGTAAGCAAGCATGTGACACTTGTATAAAGAATGTACATATCTAACTTGTTGACCATAATCTTTGTATATACGCGAGGTGTGTCTCATTTTTTTCCATACTCTGTAGGTATTGCCGTCGGCAAATTCAAAATAATAGCACAAAACATTTATGGATCTTATTATTGCCGTGTCAGAAGTAATGTTATAGTCCGATTGTTCTTCGAAGAGCCATCTTTTCACACTCCCAAAATTTGAATATCTTAAATTAGGTGAATTTTTTGACAGAAAAATTCACTTAAAGTCGATGACTAGTATAGTTCCAATAGAACCATGGATTATCTTACCCTATATACAGATAATGTATTAGTAAAATTTAAAAATTAACTACTATTCAAATTTTACTAACTTCATAATGTACCTTCTTTTCTACTAAAATTGTAGTATAGGTGACATATTTGTGGATCTAGATGAAAGTACGAACGTTAATATAACATTGTACTATATTTTTTTCAGTTGTAGGTTGTGACTACTTGATAGACTAATTTATATTTTTATGCAATAGCATGAAAACAAAATGTTGCCAAGGATCCCCGAGGATTTGTCCATGTTGACCACTTGTTACAACAGGATGAAAGATGATATGCAACAAGTATTTATTATTTATTGTTTCTCAGATCAAAGAAGAAAGGAGATGTATAGACTAATTTATATTTTTATGCAATAGCATGAAAACAAAGTGTTGCCAAGGATCCCCGAGGATTCTAAATGTTGACTAGAAAGATGAAGTGCAACATGTATTTATTATTTATTATTTTCTTGTTTCTCACATAAAAAAGTAGGGAGATGGCGATGTCAATCGAGAAGGACACGGCCGCGAGGTGAACTCTCAATTCATATATGAGATCTGGTATGTGCTTGGTTGCTCACTAATTACAATTTTGATACATCAATATGAAATGTTACGCATGGATCTGTAGCACCATCCAGCTAGTTCTACATAGATTAATTGCCTCTGAGATCTGAAGAGGACTATAGATGTACCCCCTCAGCCTTGTGGGAGTTATCGCAAGATAACTGCCAAGTTGTCGACCTCCAAAGAGTTGGGGATCGCCACAATATGATTCACGAGTTTCTCTGCTGCAGGATAATTGTTGCCGAGTTGTACAAAGCGCTGAGTTGCCGCAAGATCTTTGGAAAAAGCTGGAAGATGCGAGGGAAAGTTAGGAAATAAGATGTATGTGCAACATAGCTATATAGTGATCGCATGATCTTATGTGAAAGGGTCTTGGTTTTCTTGTCGGTCACGTGTATTTGTACATGAATTCTGAAACAAATATTTGTATATGAAAGGGTCTATTTTTTTCCTACTCATTACATGTCAGGGTCCACCCAGTAGATTAGATATGATTACGTATCTCATGACTTATCAGCTTAGTGAGGGTCAACCAGATGAAGGGCAAGATGTTTGTTTTTGGGGGGAAATTACGAGCCTAGCTATCTCCTTATTTTCAGGCGGTATTTTGTTTTTAGGTTATATAAAAGATTCAGAATAAGTGGTGGTTTAGATGCATCAGAAATCGGAGTACTACACATACTATGTGTGAGAAAATGAGTTGAGTATCTGTTCGGAAACTACATATTACATGAAATATATTATTGTTGTAGCTCTAAAAGATACTTATATAGAAAAAGAAGTTCACACAAATTTGGGCGAACTAGGGTGGAAAGTACAAACAAACTTGTCTCTAATATTTCCATATTTACCACTCCCTCATTCCCTCTATATTTACATCATACCCTTGTTTTGCGTGCACTAAGTTTTGACTATTTAATTGATATGTGCAACAAAATTATACCGGTGGATTTGTATTCAAATTTAGTTTCTAATGTTTTTATGACATAATTCGTACACGCTTAGCCATCTCGCCTGAGGGACCCTTCTCCATAGTCCCGGCATTTCTAGTTCGGGCTAAACAAGGCACGAAAGGAAGCACTCTCGATCAAGACCTAAAAGCACACCCTCGTTTTTATGACATAATTCAAATATATGAATGATATACATTTCATGGTCAAAATTAGTGCACGCAAAATAAGGACGTTACCTAAATAGTGACCGAGGGGGTATATGGCCGTGTAGTTTAATTACCTTTACATTTTTGCGAGTATTCTAATAAAATACAATAATGAAAACAAGAGTACTATGTGCTCTTCCCGCTTATTAGTACGGATTTTAGATTAAACCAGCTGTCAAAGCTGAATGATAGCGTAGGCAATATATTATAGTATTTGATTTTCTTGAAATACTAATGTGACTATGTCATACAAAAAACTTAGATTAACACAAAACATGTAATTTATATGTAAATTGTTCCCAAAACAATCAGCCACCCACCTCGCCCATTGCTCCCAAAACAATCAGCCACCCACCTCGGGCGAGGTGTACATGTTTTTGCTCATATGGAGGGTGGTGATGTTCCTTGTGCTGGTGAGCTACCTCGTCTGCAAGGACAACGATGTGGCTTGCATATAAATTAGTCCTGGTGATGTCATCGTGGCTGCCTCCCATCCGAGTTTACGTGTCATCTACCTAGACGCCCTTCGACCTCTCCACCATGCACCCATGGTTTAGTGATCAACACTTTGTTGGTGCTCCGACAGTCTTGCCCGCCAAATACTTTCGATAGAGTTGCGGCCTGATTTGTGGGTAGCGGCGGGCGTATCTGTTTGCGTGTGAGGTCTAGAGGCTAATGGGACTTTGTGTGGCAGGTGAGTGCTCGAACGAATGCCAGTCACAGTTCTATCCACGTAGGTCAAAGCGGTCCTCTCGAGTGGTTTTGCCCTCCTTGGTGGTTTCGACGTGGGTTTGTGCCCCTCTATCTCCTGGCTTTTGGTGAAAATCTTGTGTCGTTCTATCGAGCGGGTGGCGCCATTGCTTTGGCATCGTTTTAGGAGGCTTGGTTCCCTTTAGCTAGTCGTCTTTGGTGTTTTTGGTTGGACGGTGGCAGTGTTGCTCATGACATGGTGTGCTCGGGTCGGTGGTTAGGCTCAGAGCTTCTTCCTTGGCAGTCGGGTTTCGAGTTGCAATTTTGTTATCTAGGGTGAGCTTTCTGTCGTGTCGACGGGCCAACGCCCTTCAAGCTAGTGCGAGGGGGGAAATGGGCCCCTCTTCAATGATGAACAAATGGTACCACCATGAGTTTTATCTTTTCCAAAGTAGAAAAAGACCTCTTCTCCTGACGGTGTGCTATTCCCATTTGTAGGTAGTGCATTCTCTTCAATCTAAGTCGATTAGTCTTATAGTTTAAAACTTTTGCGCTTGTTTCTTTGGCCTCTTTGGATCGTAGGGTTGAAAAGCATAGGAATATGAAAAATACAGAAATTTTACAGTTTACAAGTGCAAAACAAAGGATTGTAAAACACACAGGAAAAATACAGGAAAAGTGTCTCGATCCTACGCACTTGAGTGTAAAAAGAGGTTGAAGTGGATGTTCAAATTCCTATGAAATTGAAGCATAGGAATCCAATCAATAGGATTTTGGTAACACCGTTTTTTTGAACCAAAGGTAAACCATCGAAAAAGATATTGGAATCCTATGAAAATCCTCTGAAATTCGTACAATCTAAAGATACCCTTTATGTGTTATTTGCTTGTAACTGTTTGTAGTCTTTGTATGCAATTTTAGAATATTGTATCTGATCTTCCATATAAGCCGGCGTAATGACTTCATTCTAACAAAAAATGTCTCATGAATTCCGGGAACATGGTTTATCTCGTTGACGAAACAGGCTTACGCCCCGCTATATTAATATAGCACACACGATACAACTTCGAAACCACTGCTAGGGCCAAAACAGCACAATCAGACCCAAAAGAAAAAAGGGAAAACATGGTTTATCTCGTTAGGTTCCCTAATCAGAAGTCTGTCCAGAGCAGAAACAAAACGAACTCGGAAAACAAAGAAGTTCCAAAATGAAAGTAATCTCTTGCAAAACAAACAACATTTCAGAACTAAATCGGTGTATAAAATACATATATATATATTCATTTTATTTTATGAAATACGGTACAAACGTAGGCACTCTCATACATACATATACGCTCACTCATATAAACGCACACACTATAAGCACCTTTGAGAGAGCGAGTAAAACAAACAAACAATATGCAAATGTACTGGTTTAGCTGCTTTGGACCTTCGGTGCGGAGCCTAAGCTTCTTCGCCAGCCTCGTGCCGCTGTTCTTCGAGGACTGCCGCCTCCCGGGACTGCCGCGACAGCAACAGCATGGCGAGCATGGACGGCGTCGCATACGGCAGCGTCGATATCTGCTGTGGCGCTGCCGTCGTCGTCACCGCTCCATCATCGAATTCAATAAGCCAAGGCAGCTCCAGTTGCGCCGAACCACCTCGTTGGTGCATGTGCGCGCTCATGCCGGCGAGCATAGACGCCTCCCCCGAGCTCGTGAAGCTCTCTCGGCTACACACGCGCCTGTGCATGCCCTGCAGCTCGATCTCCAGTGCCGCGATCATGGCGTCGCCGTCCAGTGCCGCTCCCGATTGCTCCACGGCTCGCCGCCGGTTCTCCAGTATCTCCACCGCCTCCTGGTGCGCGCCCCGTTCCGCCGCCGCCCTCGCCGCAACAATGTCCTCGGTGGCCTCAACCCGGACGAGCTCCCGCTCAACCTCAACCGACCGTACCGCCGCCGTCGCGTGTTCCGGCCTTTCCAATACCGTATTGTCCGCCGTCACGTTGATGTCCGCCCCGGTGACCGCGTCTCGGTAAGTGCAGGTGACTTTGAGCAGAGTGGTGAGATCACCGTCCATTTCTCCAGCTCTTGGTACGACCAAGAACAGCAAGAAGCGCCTCTCTTCGTCGGCGTAGAGTTCACCGGCTACAATCGACGCGGCGCGGCCGTCCTCGTCGACGCGATTCTCGTAAAGCCCGGACTTGACCGAACCGACGCGAACGCCGGGATGCACGCACGCGACCGCGACGCGCGCGTCCTGAACCACGATAGAAAGCAGCCCGCCAACGCACTGCGCGAACGCGTCCTGGATCGCCGCCTCGTTCTCGATAAACGAGAACGTGCCGCCCGTCGCCTCGGCAATGGCGTGCATCGCGACCGCGTCGTGGCTGCTGCCAAAGCCGAACGTGTGGATCGGGGCAGTGCGATCGCCAGTACTGCTGCCCGTGCGCACAAAGGACGGCGGAACGAGCGCTGCGTAATTGGGCGATCCCCTGCCGGACGACTGTCTCATCGGGGTGTAGTTGTCATTGCCGTCGGAGAGGAGCATGACGCTGGAGACGCGGCCGTTCCTGTACCGGCGCTCGTCGAGCACCTTGGCGGCCGTGCGTAGCCCCTCAGCGATGTTGGTGCCAGCGCTCGAAGTGAGGGACTCCACGGAGCGCACGCACAGCGCCTTCCCGGCGTCCGACATGCGCACGAGCTTGGTGACGCGGCGCGCCCTGGAAGAGAAAGAGACAACGCAGAGGCGGTCGTCGGGGCCGAGGATGTCGACGACGAACCGCATCGCCTGCTTCAGCAGCGCAAGCTTTCTCCTGCTCATGCTTTTGCTGACATCTAGCACCGTCACGAGGTCGAGTGGCGCGCGTCGCGCCGGAGCATCGCCTGCCGCTTCATTACCTGGAGCTTTGAGGTACACGAGCACGGCGAAGTTGTCGTGCCACGAGTCCCTGGCCATGGCCGAGTATTTGGTGTGCGTCTTGACAACCACTGGCCCGTTGTATGCTGCGTCTGCAGGCGGCGTTCCAGCGGCCGGGACCACCTGCTCGTCGTCGCCGAAGACGACCGGATCCACGGGCTGGGGTGGCGATCGCCCAGGTGGCGGGGGCAGCGGGGGCAGCGGCGGCAGCTGTAGTGTTTGCTGCGTGGGCGGCATCGATGCAGCCGGTCGCACGAACGGCAGTTCGCGCCAGTGCGCGTTGCAGAGCGGGCAGAGGAGGTTGCCGTGCGCGACGTTGGAGGAGATGCAGTGGAAGTGGAACGTGTGGGAGCACTCGGCCATGAAGATGGCCTGCCCGCCGCTGGCGCCCATGCCGCCCAGGCAGATGGCACATCGATTCATCTGCGCACAAAACAAAATGTCGAGACAGTTCTATCTAGGTAAGGAACCAGCCAAATTTTATCCATCATCTATATATCAGGAAACCTCAAAAAAACACTATGTACAGATAATTTTTTTGACAAAAGAACTATGAACATACGGAGGATTCCCTCACCTGGTCAGGTTCCATCTCTGCAAGCTGCTCCGGAAATCGATACAAACTGGTTAATACTCCGTAATTCACAACACGAGAACCTGTGGCAAATACTATGCCCGAGGCTTGCTTCCTCCGGAAGGAAAGAATAACGTGGCTGGATATATATATCGTCGCAGTTGCCCGGTATGCTGACGCCGCCTCAACTGCCTGCTTAAACAATATTAACTGAATTTCGTCGAACTAAGCCTGCCTTTAATCTGTCCTTCCCTACTTTTTCTCTTCGGACCAAGTCCTTCCTCTCCAAAGCGGGCACCGGGAACTTGTATCTTTTTCTTATTGTTTCTCAGGTCAAAGAAGAAAGGAAATGACTTGGTCAATCGACAAGGACACACGGCAATGTCATCATCCGCCAGGTAAACTGTCAAATTCATATATGAGATCTTCTGGTATGTGCTCGGTTGCTCCGTGATTACAATATTGTTAGTTACATCGATACGAAATGTAGCACCATTTACCTAGTTCCACAAAGATTAATTTCCTATGAGATCTGAAGAGGTATATAGATGTACCTCAGCTTTGGGAGCTTCCCTGATATATAATGGCCAAGGTGCTCTGCTGCAAGATTATTGCCAAGTAGTGTAGATCTTTCAAAAAATGCTGAGTTGCCACGAGATCTTTAGAGTACCATGTGCTATTCCCGCTTAGTACGGATTTTAGATTAAACCGGTCTTCAAAGTGGAACAATGTCGTGGACAATATATCATAGTGTTTAATTACTCTGCAATATTGTGGCTATGTGATACAAAAAAATCTAGATTAAAACTCAACATGTAGTTCATTATAAGTAAATTGTTGCCAATAAAAATCAGTCCCCCACCCAAGCCCCAGGGGTGGTGTGCATGTTGTCACTCATATGGAGGATGGTGCAATGCTAGTGTTGCTTAACTACCTCGGTCGCGAGGACGTCGACCTGGATGCGTGAAAAATGGCCGTTGTGTCATTATTGTGGCTGCCCCTGTCAGGAATAGTACTCTATAGGCGATATTATTTCTGTCTTGTATTCATAAGAAGTCCATGTAATGAACTAATGACATCTGTCAATAAATATGTGATTTATTTGTAAAACTCTTTACTTTCTTTAGCTCATTTACACTATTTGTCCTTAGTCGTTTGGGATTGTGCTGGACACACTGTCGAGACTAATGTGTTAAGCCGGATAAAGACTAATTCTACTTGTCAGGTGCATAGAGATGTTGATCCGCCTTACACTAGCTGAGCTAATGAGTTAACCCGGCTGCACTGACCCAAATGATGAGTTGGCGTGAGTGTACGGTCATATGAACCAACTCATACAATGAAATACTTAGACGTGAGGTGTTCGCGCTATCCGAGTTGCACATCAGCCAGTTTGAGTCTGCCAAACAATGTTCGTAATTGGCATCTACAAAGACCGTGCTTAGATCGTCTGGGAACCAAACTGCGGAGAGATATTCTCATGTGATATGAATTGGAAGCATGGTGTAAGGACCCTCAGTTTAGCTCGGGGGTAGAAATTAGAATTTGTGCATATGCATACATGCATTTAGAGTTGAGGTGAACAACACTCGCCTAGGTCGTCGATTTGGAAACAAATCACGAATGAATTGGTCGAGAAGGGTTGATATGAACTGAGACTTATATTTTAGCTCAAACTAATTTCAAACATAATTCTATTATAATGATTCATCACTAGATGAATCAAATATCTAAACTTATCTCAATCTTCAAACACATAATTCAAATTTAAATATTTGAATTCAAATTATTTACAAGTGTCACAATCAGAATAAATCAAAATCAAGGAGAATTCACAAGTATAATTCAAATAATTATTTATTTTCTCATCTCAAGATTCTTTACAAGTGAATATTACATTAAAATTTTACAAACAAGACGATTACAGAAATTACAAAGGAAAAACCTAAAATTAACAGGGGATATTCTGACTAGGATCGGTCCATGTCGAATGAACACACTATGTACAGATATTTTTTTTACAAAAGAACTATGAACATACGGAGGACTCATTCACCTGGTCGGGGCTTTCCATCTCTGCAAGCTGCTCCAAAAATGGATACAAACTGGTTAATTAAGAACAACAAACCTGTGGCAAATACTAAGCCGGTGGCTTGCTTCATCTAAAACAAAAGAATAACGCGGATGGATGTATGGTAATGGTTGCCACGTATGCTGATGCCGACTCAAGTGCGTGCTTTAACAATATTAACGGAATTTCGCAGAACCTGCAATTTTTTCTTCCGTATTTTTTCTCTTCGGTTGAAGTCCTTTCTCTCCAAAGCGGACACCGGGATTAAGTCATTGACTGCACATCCAACAAAAAGCCATTGACTTCGTTCAGAATGAGGACAACAAGGATTAATGGTTAAGGATAAAAAATGTCTAACAGGACTTCGTAGTGCAGATTTTGTGGCACGAGATGAAGAGGGTATTCGGTTAGGCTTTCTTCTTAGCTTTTGGCTTTGACTTATAAGTCACAAAAGTAGCTAAATAGGTGTTTTTGGCTTTTGACTTTTGGCTTATACTATAGTGTAACATAAGTCAAAAGCCAAAAGCCAAAAGCACATATTTAGATGCTTTTTGGTCTTATAAAGCAAAGCCACAAACCAAATACAAAGCCTAACCAAACACCTCGAAGATGACGAGGTGTTAACGTGTCGTTGCTTGTGTAGTACTCCGTTTTTGTCTGGGAACATGGTTTACCTCGTCTGGTCACAAAATAATTTAATCCCCTGGCTAAATCTAAGAATGGCTTTTATTAAAGCCTACTGTTATCGTTTGATAGTTGAACCCAGCTTCGTCGAAGTCGTATGAAAAAAAATGGTTTCTATTTAACCGGGTCTATTGGTTTGGTTTTCTCATGTTGGCCTCTTTGGTTCGGCTTTTAATGGGCTGCTCTGAGAATAGTTCGGCTAAGTTTCGGTTTCCTCTAGAAACTGATTTGGGTGTGGTCAGGTATGGTCAGGTATGGAGGTTCTGTGTGTAAGCCATTCATTGCTTACATGGGTAAAAAAGCTGAATTTTGAGGATATTGTTGATCTTGTGCTGGTTTTATTTTTGTGCCTGGAAACTCCTGTGATGGATCGGTGTATTGTTACATGATTGAAGCTGTATATCATTATATCGGACAAGATGAATTGTCATTGTTCCTGTAGTGCTTGTTGTACCCTTCGATCCTGATTGTATGTACTGTTTCCTGTTTCTTTTTATCAGTGACGGACTGACGGTTATGTGCTCCTAAATCCGATTGCTTGTGTTTTCACCTAGTGCAAGAATGTTCATTTGTCGTTGATTACTTGAGACCCTTCAGCAAAAAAGATCAAGTGTGATTTTCTGCAGAAATTAAATTGGACTCACACTGGGTTATGTATGGTGTCCATATGATATTCTGACGATTTAAGTGGCAGCAAATATATTTCAGTGCTTATTTGCCTCCATCCTGATATTTCCTCTGTTTTCTATGAAACAACGATGCCACGAGCAATCTTTTGGGTGGTTAGTGAGAAATACGCCGTCAATGAAGATATGAGAGCTGAATTTCCTTAGCAGGAATTCTCAAAATGTTCTAACTATAGTAGCACTTAGCAGTTCTTTTTCGTTTTTTTTTTTTGTATGTCAGGAAGGCAGTTCGTTGTAGCATGATCAGCAAAAAAATTGGTAGCAACATTGCTGAAAGTGCAATGTTATGTAGCAACTAGCAACATTGCTGAAACGTGAAACATAACAATTTATGAAGCTGTATTGATGGTTCTGAAGTCAGTTCGTTGTTCATGCATGCAGCTGTATTTCGTCCCCTGCTTCCGGGTCAGGGGACATGGTTTTGAACCCAGTTCACGATATGATTAAAACCATGGGTGTGCATTTAGGTGTAGTTAGGTTTGGTTAGAAAATGGAACGGGTTTAGTTTTGGTTGGTCTACATTGGTATTAAATGGGTTTGGTTGGTTTTGGGCGTACGTAAATATTCGTGTGGGTATGGTCGAGGTATGGTGCAGTTTTGAAACAATCCTCAGATAGTTCTGGCAAACAAATACTCCCTCCGTTTAATATAAGTCACTAGACCCTTTTCAATTTTGACTAATTACATACTAAAATAAGTGAATCTATGTGTAAAATAAGTCTAGAACTATAGATACATTTAAATCAAAAGAATTGAAATGATATGTCCAATGACTTACATTAGTGAACGGAGGGAGAAGTAGAATTTCAGATATTCATCTGTGTAAAACAAACAGTATACAAAGCTACTGGTTTAGCTGCTTTGGACCTTCGGTTCGGAGCCTTCCGGTTCTTCTACGGCCTCGTGCCGCTCTTGCCCGCTCTCGGCTGCGGCCTCCCGGGCCTTCCGCGACCGCAACAGCATGGCGAGCATGGCCGGCGTCGCGTACGGCAGCATCGAAACCTGGTGTAGCTGTGTCGTCGTCGTCACTGCTCCATCGTGGAATCCAATCACCGAAGGCAGCTGCAGTTCGGACGAACTGCCTCGTTGCTGCATGTGCGCGCTCATGCCGGCGAGCATGTACGCCCGCCCAGAGCGCACGTAGCTCTGGCGGCTCGACACGCGGCTGCGCATGTCCCGCAGCTCGATCTCCAGTGCCGTGATCATGGCGTCGCCGTCCCGTGCTGCTTCGGACTGCGCCACGGCTCGCCGCCGGTTCTCGATTATCTCCACCGCCTCCTGGTGCTCGCCCCGCTCTGCCGCCGCCCTTGCCGCCGCAATGTCCTCAGTGGCCTCGACACGGACGAGCTCCCGCTGCACCTCCACCGACCGTGCCGCCTCCGACTCGTGTTCCGGCCTCGCCACCACCGTGTTCTCGGCCTTCACGTTCACGTCCGCGCCGGCGGCTGCGTCTCGGTAGATGCAGGTGACTTTGAGCAGAGTAGTGGCCTCACCGTCCGTTTCTCCAGCTCTTGGCACGACCAAGAACAGTAAGAAACGCCTGTTCTCATCGGCGTAGAGTTCGCCGGCTACAATCAACGCAGCACGGCCGTCCTTGTCGACGCGGCTTTCGTAAACCCCGGACTTGACCGAACACACGCGAACGCCGGGATGCACGCACGCGATAGCGACGCGCGCGTCCTGAACCACGACGGACAGAAGCCCGCCGACGCCCTGCGCGAACGCGTCCTGGATCACCGCCTCGTTCTCGATGAACGTGAACGTGCCGCCCGTCGCCTCGGCAACGACGTGCATCGCTGCCGCGTCGTGGTCGCTGCCGAAGCCAAACGTGTGGATCGGCGCAGACCTCCGATCGCCGTCGATGGTGCCCGTGCGCGCGAAGGACAGCGGGACGAGCGCTGCGTAGTTGGGAGATCCCCTGCCGAACGCCTGCCTCATCGAGGTGTAGTTGTCCTGGCCGTCGGAGAGGAGCACGACGCTAGAGACGCTGCCGTTCCTGTACCGGCGCTCGTCGAGTACCTTGGCGGCCGTGCGGAGCCCCTCCGCGATGTTTGTGCCGTTGCGCACCTTTAGGGAACCGACGGCGCGCACGCATAGCGCCTTCCCGGCGTCCGACATGCGCGTAAGCCTGGTCACCCGGCGCGCCCTGGACGAGAAGGACACGATGCAGAGGCGGTCGTCGGGGCCGAGGATTTCGATGACGAACCGCATCGCCTGCTTCAGCAGCGCGAGCTTCCTCCCGCGCATGCTGCTGCTGACATCGAGCACCGTCACGAGGTCGACCGGCGCGCGTGTCGCCGCTTCAGTGCCGGGGGCCTTGAGGTGCACGAGCACGGCGAAGTTGCCGTCAGACGAGTCTCTCGCGATGGCCGTGTAGTCGGTGTGCGTCTTGACGACCACTGCCCCGTTGGTTGCTGAACCCTCGGGCGGCGTGCCAGCGGCCGGGCCAACCTGCTCGTCGTCGTAGAAGACGACCGGATCCACGGACTGGGTGGGCGGCGGCTGTAGTGTTTGCTGCCTGGGCGGCATTGACGCGGCCGGTTGCACGAACGGCAGTTCGCGCCAGCGCGCGTTGCAGAGCGGGCAGACAAGATGGCCGTGCGCGACGCTGGCGGAGATGCAGTGGAAGTGGAACGTGTGGGAGCACTCGGCCGTAAAGATGGCCTTCCCGCCGCCGGCGCCGATGCCACCAAGGCAGATGGCGCATGGATTCATCTGCTTAGAAGACAAATGTCGAGAGTATAGTTAAGGAACCAAAGCGAATTTAGTGGATCCATATCGATCATGTATCAGTGAGGCTGAAAAAATCAGAGGACATTCTTTCCAGAATCATCAACCCATCAAGATATGTCGATGAGCATAACATGAACAGATAAAAAAATTACAAAAGAACGACTATGAAATTATACGGAGGAGTCATTCACCTGGTCAGGGCTTTCCATCTCTGCAAGCTGTTCCAAAAATCGATACAAACAAGTGAATTATTAACAAACATGAAAGCTGTGGCAGAAGCTAAGCAGGATGCTTCATCTGGAAGATGAAGAATAACCCGGCTGGATATATCGTCATGGTTGCCACATATGCTGACGCCAACTCAAGTGCCTGCTTAAACAATATTAACTGAATTTCGTAGAACTAACTCTGCCTTCAATTTGTCCTTCCTCTTCAAATCAGACACCGGGATTAAGTCATTGACTGTACATCAAAAAAAAAGGCCATTGACTTCTTTCAGAATGGAGGACAGCAAGGCTCAATGATTAAGGATAAAAAATGCCACCATGACTTCATAGTGCAGACGACTCTGTGCCACGAGATGAAGATGACGAGGTGTTAACGTGTCGTTGCTTGTGTGGAACTTCTTTGGGAACAGTTTTTAGCTAACCTTGTCCCTCTTAGGCCATGTATAATGTGGGGTGATTAGAGAGGTGTTTACAAAAATAAATCATATTTTTGTATTAAACACTAGTGTTTATTTCTATAAGAGAGGTGCCTAATTAATCATCTTTCTTATATAAATAAGCACCATTGATTAAACAAAACCCGATTTATTTTTTAAAACATCTATATAAGAACTCCCATTGTACATGCCCTTAGGCTCTGTTCTGTTTGTGGAAGTTCTAATCTCCTAGGCAATTCAATCCACGCAGGATTGAATGATCCCTATTCCTTTGCCCTCTTTGTCGGTGGCTGGTCGTACCTTTATACTGTGTATACTGGACTGGGCAGGTCCATACATACACGGGTTGAGAACGTATCCGGTACAGCAAAGCAATTGTTGCATCGGGTGCAACCATCTCTGGCTGAATATATAAAATGTAAAAAAAAAACTAAAAAAGTTTAGTCATTTTGTTTAGGGGATAAAAGAAAGTTTAGTCATTGACACAACATAAATATACATCTTTAAAAAAATCTGGTCTAAATTTGAAACACAATATCAATGTAGTGATAATGGGCCAAATTCAAAGCCCAACTTGCATTTTGACACTATTCATTGTCGACTTTGTCTATTTTGCTTTTTAATGTGTGTTATGAATTTTGAATCGAAATTTTGTGACATGCTAGATATGAGTATTACCTATACCCGAAAGTTTGGTCAACCGAATTCGTGTGCACCGGATGCACGAATTCCATGGGTGAACATGATATGTCTTTTGGGAACACACCCAACGAGTAATTCCATGTTTAATATGAAAATAATGTTACCCCAAGGTTAATTTGGAAGGTGTTTCTGGTTTAGAGCAACTCCAATTGTTGGTCATATCTCCACTTTATATGTTGTGTTTTTTAGTGTGACAAATTCTCGGTTGAATGATATTTAAGTTAGTTCTCGGTCAGGCGATGTCATCAAATTACTGTTACAACTGATGCCCAGCACAAATCACAAAGCAAATGCAACAGTTTTTCTCAGTAGCAACAAACTTGCTACTCATATATAGATGCACGACCACACGATGCAAATCTAATGGTGTAAGAGTTGACTCAGTTAGCTGAGAATTAGCATAATCGATTTTATAGTTGTGAACAAAAGTGAACCATAGTTTGCATGTAACCTTTTTTATTTGTTTTTACTCCCAGTTTTCACCAAACCTTCCCTAGATTTGAACGCTTGCAGACAAATACATCTTTGTAAAACACGCGCACCCCCTGCCCCCAAAAACCCCCTCGGGTTCTATTTTTTAAGAAAGGGATCCGCCTCTAATTCTAGCCGCCAGCCGAATATCGGTTGCCTCCCCGTCGGTTCCCGGCACAATCTTGGTGCGCATGCATATGGATGGCGTCGTTCCGAGTGCACCGGCCGGGAACTCAGGTGAGAGGAGGGAAGAAAAGAAGGACAAGAGCGAATAAAAGAGTAACAAGCGGGACGAAAATAAGGAAGAAAAATACAAAGCATTCAAGATGGTACAATTTGAGAAAGTGTCCATTGAGGAAAAGACGGTGGTGGCAAGAAAAAGGTTGCCATTTAGGGGTGAGAAAAAATGGTTTGGCTGCAAACCGGCAAATCGTGTTGTACAAAAATTTATACTAGCTCTGAATTTTGTCAGATGCAATGAAGAGAAACGATCTCACTTCTCACAGCCGGTTTTAGCCGATTTCCCCAAACCGTTCTTGCCCACCTCTAGGTACATCCAAGCAATTGTTGGCCATTGATGCAATGAGGATGCGAGGCAAAGAGGGCGACTACTAGGGCTGAACAGGGTTCCCTTGCTAGGTTCATCAAGGATTCCAAGTTGATGTTCACCGCTAGAAGGAAGAAGACATGTCGGTGTCTTGGTACAAATAGTTGTATGTCATGGTGTAGAAAATGATCCAGGGTCATCATTCCGGTGGTGGTAGCATTTGGTCTGTGTTCGTGCATTTCTAGTACTCACTCCGTTCAATTTTATAAGGCACACTAGTTATCCCCACATAGATATCAAAATGAGTAGATCTAAACTTATTTTGTACATAGATTTACTCATCATTTTAGTACGTATATGGTCAAAATGAAAAAATACCTAGTGTGTCTTATAAAAGTGAATGGAGGGAGTACTATCCATGTTGGTGTCTTTGTACAATTTATTATCTAATTAATAAAGTCTACATTACAGGTTTCCGTGTGAAAATGGGCAGGATAACCCCTCCCTCCGTCTACAAAAAGATGTCTCAATCTAGACCAAATTTTCATGTATCTACACACTAAATCATGTCTAGATACATGTAAATTTGGACTAGCTAGGTTGAGACATCTTTTGTGGACGGCCGGAGTATGTTGTTTTCTGTACCAATGTACATTGGCCGTGGACTTGTTTCCGACTGGTCGGTGTGGTCAACAGCAGGTGTGGTGCGTACGAGGAACACACGATTAGAAGGCGTCTAGAGTTCCTATTGTCGGCGACGTCACCGGTCTTCCATGCCTCCGATGGCCGCGGAATCCGGCCTCTCGCCGGCGGGAGGGTTCCATTTACAGTTTAACTAGTTTTTCTATCTTTGTGTGGGTGGTGAGGCGACGGCTACATTCCGCTCTCACAATAAGGTACTCTCCGTCCCTCTCCACGTGTGCGCTAGCGCTAGCGAAGGACGCGTAGAGTTGTGTGTCCGACGGATCTCCTAGGAACTTGTCGGTTTCGTGTTTGTCGGTGTGGTTGCAGGTCAGATTATTCCTATATACGGTTCTCATTTTTGGCGATGGTTGATACTCTGATGCGCTAGCCCCTTGTGGTATTAGCACTACGACTTCCCGTATATATATTACAACAAGCTCTGTTACGATAAGTTTTGTTTGACTTCGACGAGGGAGGGGCGAGGATAGAGACACTTTTTCGGCTCTCTCCGGCGTTCATAGTCGTCGCTAGGTGGTGAAATGACCTAGTTATAATTTTTATTATTATTTGGATCTGTTGTATTGCTGTGGATATTACAATAGAAGGTGGTTTTTCCGCCAAAAAAAACAGCTGGTGCGCGCGCCTAGCTCTCCTGACTTTCTAACCCGACTCGTCAGTCACAAAAGATCCCAACGGTCGAGTGCCCGCCGAGGCCCAGACACCGCAACGGTTACTTCCACTGATCTGCTTGCTGCCTCCCATTTCCCACCCCAAATCTCCCCGCTTCGATCACCGCGCTCCACACCCCTTCCTCTGTTCCTCCTCGATTCCAAGCGCTTCTCCATCCTCAAGCCAACATGAACAGCGCGGCCGAGACAGACGCCGCCGGCGACAACGGCAGCGTCCCCGCCGCCACGGTGGTCGTGGTGGAGCGCGTGGTGACGGTGGAGTACATGGGCCAGTCCATGTCGCGGAACCTCCTCGGCAAGTTCGCCGACTCCTCCGCCTTCGACTTCGACTACTCCCAGAGCAGCATATGGTCCCCGGTCAACAAGATCCCCAGCGCGTCCCCGGCCTCCGGCGGCGCTTCCTTCAGGGACTTCCTCATCGCCAAGTTGAAGCGCCGGGCGAGGGCCGGCAGCAGGCTTAAGGTCAAGGACGCTGCCGCCGGAGTCGGCAGGTCGAGGTGGCGGCGCCGCCGGCTACGGCGGGACGGGTCCTTCCTCGACCTACACGAGACGGGCATGCCGAAGCTGGATCTCTCGCCGCCGATTGCGTCGCCTTCCCCCGCCAAGGTAGTTAATTTCCTGCACGTGAGCCGCTCCAAAGCGTAAGAAACTTGAGCTCTCTGAATGTGCGTAAGCGTTAACGAGGTTTCTGTTGGTTTGGATTGTGTCCAGGAAGGGTGGAGGAGGGTGCTCAAGGCGGCCATCAGGAAGTTCAAGGCGCGGCAGCGCCGCTCCCGGCCGGCTCCTCTACTCCACGCGATGCTTCCAATGCTCTGATCCACCGCTCGATCGATCGATCGCGCCCACGCCAGCGACTTTCATCTTCTTCTTTTGTTATTTAGCTCGACACGCGTGTGCTGTACCTGAAGCAGTTCGTGAGATCGATGTACCTCTGTACTGTATTTGTAAGTTATGTGTCATCTGTAATGTGATGCTCCTGCTCCAGAGCACCAGAGTTTGATGATACTGTTTTCCGAGTCAAACCAGTTTGTATATACTCCCCTTGTGTTTCCAAAGTGTACCATTTCCTTTGCGAGGCGGTCTCTAGTTGGTTTCAGGTTGCAATTGATCTTACTGTATTGTTTCTAATCGGAATCGTAATGAACCTGGATTCCGACTCGAGAACTAGTCCGCAATTCGGTTATAACTTATGTTGTGTTTGTGTCGAATATTATGTACGAGTAGGGTTACGTGGACTTGGTGTTGTAATAGGTGTGGACAGGGTACGTGTAGTGTTGGAGTCGAACACGTTGTATCCTAGGGCCTCCCATATAATGAGGGGGCACCACATGTTGTAACCCATGACGACGTGATAGCAGCAGGCGCGCAAGGGGAGCCGGCGGCTTGTGCCGGCGACCAAGGCGGCCGGTGCAGCGGTATCGTGGGGAGGAGCGCCCATAGTCAGGCCCCGCAGATGTAGGCGAGTTCGCCGAACTGCGTTAACAAATCTCGGTGTCGTCGTTTTGCTGTGATTGCTTGTTCCTTGGTAGATCGACTAAGCGCCTACAATTATAACAAGTGGTATCAGAGCAAGGTTTGAAGGCTGCGATGTGTTGATCTAGAGGAGTCGAAAAATTGATCAGTCGATGTGGACTCACGGACTACAACTCCGGCGAGTGTTTCCGTCAAGTCGGCGGGATCGGAATTTCTCGACGAGATTAAGCAATCAGATCGATCTGTGGAATCAGAGGCGGCGCGCGGACGTGTGCGTGTGGGCCAAGGCTGGGCCAAAGGAGCATGTGGTGCATACGGGACCAGGCCAGGCGTGCCACGCAAGGGCCTCACATGTTCGGCGATCGGTATGGAATCCAGTGCGTGCGATGCACGAAGATCGATCGGCAACGGATCGCGGGATTTGTTTGGAAACAAAAGGGGACCGGGTCCCAGGTGGAGACGTACGCGAGGCGTGGTCTTCACGGTCTCGTCTCCGAGGCGGAGACCTGCAGGGCTTTTAAAAGCAGCAGGAGGCGGCCGTGGGGAGGTGAGCCGGCAAATCGATTCGGCTGATTAAATCCATCAAGGTTTCCATCGGGTGAGCAGGCGAGCAAAGGCAGCAGCTAGCATCATCGATCGGGATCGATCGGAAGTTGAGCCAAGAGGGAGCAGCTCACGTGAGGCATAGGCAGAAGATCTCCTGCTAGGTGCACACGGACGTGAGGTACAGGCAGAAGATTCTCCTGCTACGTGCACACGGGGACGGCAGCTCGATTATTTCTTCCAGGGTTAGCCGTACAGGAAAAAATCATGGCGCCAACAGGTACCAGATTTGAAGTGCAAAAGTTCGACGGAACTGGAAACTTCACGCTATGGCAGACAAGGGTGAAGGATTTGTTGGCACAACAGGGATGCTTGAAGGCGTTGCGGGATAGCAAGCCAGCTAAGATGGATGATGATGACTGGGAGGAGTTGCAGATTCAAGCAGCCGGAACCATACGGTTGTGTTTGTCGGACCAGGTCATGTATCATGTGATGGATGAGAATTCGCCGAAAAAGGTTTGGGAGAAGCTGGAGAGTCAGTTTATGTCCAAGACTGCGACGACCAAGGTGTATTTGAAGCAAAAGTTATACAGGCTGAAGATGCAGGAGGGGTCGGATTTTGTGGAGCACATGAATGCCTTTAATCAGGTTGTCACGGATCTAGCACGTCTGAGTGTGAAGATTGACGACGAGGATAGGGCGATTCTTCTTTTATGTTCGTTGCCACTGTCCTATGAGCATTTGATCACTACGTTGACGTACGGCAAGGAGACCATCAAGGTTGAGGATGTCACTGCGGCGTTATTGTCCTATGATATGAGGAAGAAGAACACCGCAGAGGAAGTCGCTCATGGTGAAGGTTTGCTGGTCAATGGTGCGCAAAGCAGGAAAGGATACGGGGCTGGGAAGAACAAGAAAAAGAAGGTGCAGTGTCACAAGTGCAAGCAGTGGGGACATATCAAGAAGGACTGTTCAGTTCTCAAGGATGGGTCAAGTGCTAATATAGCAACTCATGGTGATGACTCGGACGGCAGTGGTGATGTTCTCTTAGTGTCAAACAGACGGTCAACCAAAGGTGAAGCGTGGATGTTGGATTCAGCTAGCTCTTTTCATGCGACACCCAATAGGGAGTGGTTCTCTTCGTACAAGTCTGGTGAATTTGATACAGCCTACCTGGGGGATGACACGGGCTACCGTGTTGCTGGAGTAGGTGACATCAAAATCAAGATGTTCGACGGAGTAGAGCGGGTGCTTCGGGGAGTCAGGCATGTGCCAGGGCTAAGGAGGAATCTAATTTCGCTTGGAGTTCTCCATGATGGTGGTATGGTATTCCGTTGTGATCGGGATAGGAAGACCATGAGAATCATGGAGGATGAGGTGACTGTGATGACGGGAGAGAGGACGGCGTCGCATCTTTACAAGTTGCGAGGGAGCACTATTGCAGGTGGAGCCATGGCGAGTGGAGTTGCGGGAGTAGCAACTGTGTTCCATGGACGCGGTGGGTCTGCGGCAGACTCGTCGGGTAGCTCTCGGTAAGCTACGAAGAAGACAACCCAAGTCCGGAGTACATGGAAGTTTGACGCTTGGACGAACTCAAGGTGGTGGAGAATATTCGCCAAGGTGGAGTTTGTTGTGTTTGTGTCGAATATTATGTACGAGTAGGGTTACGTGGACTTGGTGTTGTAATAGGTGTGGACAGGGTACGTGTAGTGTTGGAGTCGAACACGTTGTATCCTAGGGCCTCCCATATAATGAGGGGGCACCACATGTTGTAACCCATGACGACGTGATAGCAGCAGGCGCGCAAGGGGAGCGGCGGCTTGTGCCGGCGACCAAGGCGGCCGGTGCAGCGGTATCGTGGGGAGGAGCGCCCATAGTCAGGCCCCGCAGATGTAGGCGAGTTCGCCGAACTGCGTTAACAAATCTCGGTGTCGTCGTTTTGCTGTGATTGCTTGTTCCTTGATAGATCGACTAAGCGCCTACAATTATAACAACTTATAAATACCCCACGCGGAGCGTAGCTGAAACAAACGTGTCGTATTAGAAGTTCAGAACTCATCAACAGATTTAACTTTCAAGCTAGGATATGGCTTCCAAGATGGCCGAAACGCCGGCGAAGGTGCCACCGAGGACGACGAAGGAGGACACGCGGCAGTGCATCTGCTCACCCACCGAGCACCCTGGCTCCTTCCGGTGCCGTCTCCACCGCGCAGGGGGCATGCCCAGGTCGATCTCCTGCCAGCAGTTCGGCGACCCCTGCACGCGGAGCTCCCCGCTACTCTCCTCCGGCCGCATGCCGAAATCCGCATCGCAGCAGCAGGTCACGCTTCCTCCAGGTTTCGGCATGTCGAGGTCCGTGTCGGAGCAGCAGCCCCTGTGCTCCGCCGGCGTGCCAAAATCGGCCTCCTGGCAAGATTTTGGTCACAAGAAGTGAACCAGGACAACCTCCTGAACCAGCCTGTTCGTTTATGTTAGCTTCAGTTCAGAAACTGCCCGTGTAGCTATATTTTTTTCTCAAGCTGTAACTTGGAACTAGTAAATGCAAATTCCCATCCTCTTCCAACTAACATAGCTGTAACTAGACCTGTAATCTTATTAGCAGGATAATATAGAGACATTGAGAAAAACTGAAGCAAGCGAAACAGGAAAATTCCCATAAAAACCTGAACAACGGAAGGGTTTACTCTTTCCAGGCTAACAGTGGTGACAGAAAGGACTACAAGCTCTCATCAATACTACTGGAAAATCTACATGGTCTCAGAAAAACTACTGGGAAAACTAGTACTAGGAAGACTAAATTTCATCTATCTCCCTTCTCTCCCTCTCCACGACGACACTTAAATAGCAGCTGCCCTTCTTGACACAATTGTCAATACACATCCACCATGCGCTTGCAAAGGAATGAAGCTGTTCTCTGAAACAGAAACACGGCCAGAATTAGTTTCACTATGGATTGATATAGAAAATAGATTAATCTGGAAGTTACAACTTGCAACCGAAGCATAAATAATTAAAGTGCATAATTTTGTTGTAATATTTTTCTCTAGTTACGCAAGGCTACCGAATTTACCCTTGTGGGCTGTGTGCATTCATACACACATCATGGCCTTATGAATTTGGAAACCAAGCTATCTTGCATTTGCATAATATGATAAAAAAAAATGTAAAACAAATTTCATCTTAAGACAATGGACACTTGCCTGAGGGATCATCATACTTTACTTCCTATTTGCGGGATTCCACCAATACATAAACTGGCTTTCCATTGAGCTTATAGAAATCCTGTAAAAATATGGAGCGCGGTCAGTGGCCAATGTGGTCATGCCTCTCAGGTATGGATTTTCGAAATGCTTTTAGCTCTTTTATAAGTACAGTCGACAGATCAAAAGTCAGTTTTTTTTGCTTCCAAATTCTTTTAGCCATTTTAAGTACAGCTGATGGATCAAAAGTCAGATTTTTTTTTTTTGCTTCCAAATCCTTGGCAAAATATTGTACTCCCTCCGTTCCAAATTAATTGACTTCCATTTGTCCAAATGTGGATGTATATATACTTGTAACATGTCTAGATACATCCGCATGTGCGCAAATAGAAGTCAATTAATTTGAAACGGAGGGAGTATTCCTTGACCCAGGAAACTACTGACCTCTTTCATTGATTTTATTCACACAATATGAACTTGTATACACTGTTTTAAAGCAAGTATACTATGTACTTAGTTTATGGGTGATGACTATCAGTCAATTAAGTAAGCTCTAAGAATGTGTGCATACGCAGCATACCTTAAACTTAGGAAGTCCAATGAGGCATGCACACTCAACAACATCAGCTCCAGCACGTTCTGGAATGCAAATAATTGCAGCAATTATAGAAAGATTAGTCAAAAGACATTTTCACGTTCTTGGGGTCATGATACATTCATATGACTGAGCGGGATATATGTAATCAGAAATCCTCTGATTCTCTGTGACGTGAATGCTCGAGCCTTATCTACAAAGTTTCCTCTTGTAGCATATCAAAGATCGAATTATGCGTCCAGTCCCATCGAAATCACGCTTTATGTAATTAGCTAGTAGCTACCGCCATAGGACTTATCTGTCAAACAGGAATTTGTCACTCTCAAGGACAAACTTTGCTTTGCTGTCAACAAAACATGATGGCTCTCTACTCTACATGTTATCACTAAGTCGTTGAGATGACTAGCTAATAAATTATAGCACGTGATACTCGATGTGGTCATATTTCTCACAAATTATACAGGACTTTGGCCCTCGCCCTCTTTTTTACTTATTTATTGTATTCTCCAAGTTGAGTCTTCTTCTATGCAAATTAAGATTATTCACGAAAAGAGAAGAACAAGTGAACATATACTACTCACCAACAAGTCTTATAGCTGCAGAAAGTGTCCCGCCAGTCGCAACCAAATCATCGACAACCACTACACGCTCGCCCGGCTCGATCCCTCCAAGATGCATCTCCAAGCAATCCGTTCCATACTCAAGCACATAACTCTCGGAAATCACCTCACCTTCATTGTTTCGTAGAACATAAAATTAGCAACTGATAGTTCGAAAAGTTGGCTACGGTTATAAACTATCGCCGACTGCAGCTATCTTGATCGGTCAGACCTTGCTTACACTCTCTCTAATCTAATGTTTGACCGACCATGTAGCAGCAATGCAGCATATAATGAATCAACTCAACTGAAGCTTTTCAGAGATTGATAAGTACTGCTCCAATCTTAGCAGGCGGTTAATGGGCTAGTGAACAGATTCAGGACAGTTTCATTGTGCGCTAGTACTCGCACAGCAGTTGGTATGAATACATGTTGAATCCTCTTGACCTCTGTTTTGACAGAATCAGCTATCCAAGCATTTCAGGACAGGCTCCAGCAGAGAAGTGCAAACACTACCGGAGAGAAATCTCTTCGCCTCTCTGTGTGAATGGACAAATTTGTTGTGAGAATGTGAGATTACGGCATTCATCTAAAAACCTAGCCCCTCGCGTACCGGGAACCCGCCCCTCGCGTCGCTCGCACCGGGCGACTCGGGGGGAAACCTAGCGCGCCGCCGCCGCCGGCCCCCCGACTACCTCTCCGTCTCCGCCGCTGCCGCAGGCCTCGCCGCGGTGGCGGCGGCTCCCGCCCCCAAAAAATGGTGGTTTGGGAGAGAGCCCGCGGTGGACGCGATGGAGGTCTCGGCGGCTCGTGCAGGCGGTCCTCGGCGGCGGGCAAGCTCCGGCGTCTTCCCCTGGCGTCGGCTGGGTTGTGCAGAGAAGGCAGGGGGGCGTGGTGGAGCCATGGAGTCGAGTGGCGGCGGGGGCGCGGCCCGGGCCCGATCTGGGCCAGGGGCGGGCCGTGCGGGCCGCGGCCGGCGGCGCACGGTCTCCGGGTGCGGCGTGCTGCCCGTGGGGCTCGGCGAGGATGCGGCGTCCGCGAGGCCCCAGGTGCGTGGATGCCGGGGCAGCGGCCCCGGGCCAGCGGCCCCGGGCCAGCGGCCGTTTCGGTGGCGCGGCATGGCAGTCACGGCGGGAGGTGCCGCGACTGGGCGTGCGGTGCAAGGACGCCGGCGGTGTGGCGGACGTAGGGGAGCAGAGGAAGTCGGGGCGGCAGGGAGAGGTCCCGAGCGGGGCAGCGTGGAGGCCCTTTGCGGTGCGCGGATTGGAGGCTGAAGAGGAGGCGACGGGCCGATGCAGCTGATGATGGCGTGCTGCAGGGCGGAGGAGGCGCCAGCGCGGGAGGTGGCCTCCTGCCACCGTGCTCTGGCGCCCGGGTGCGAGGAAGCCGGGGCGGCGGCCCCGGACCGAAGGCTGCAGCAGCAGCACCGATGGCGGCGGACGCCGTCGAGGCAGGGGGTGCCATGGTGGGGTTCCGGCGCGCGACGGCGGTCGCGGAGGTGGTGGTCGGCAACAAGGATATCTGGCTAGGCTTGCTGCTCCCCGCGCTTCATGGACGGATCGAGCTCCGGGGCGAAAGCCTTGCCCCGGCTTTGTCGGGGCCGACGACGGCGGCGCCTCCGGGCGTCGTTCCCTTCTTGTTTGCGTCGTTCGTGGAGTTTCGAGTCCATCCGACGGGAGTGGTCAACAATTCCGGGTGAAGGCCTAAGCTTCGTGGGAGCGGGCGGCGGCGGCGCAAGCGTCGCTTCCTTCCTGAAGGCGCCGCCTTGGAATTGTTGGCCCTCACGGTGCAACGGTTTCGCGAAGGCCAAGCAGGATGGAGTTGCGGTAGGGGTGGTGGACGCCGGGGCGGCGGCTCCGGACGGTGGTGGACGTCGAGGCGGCGGCCTCGGTCTCCCACGCTACGACGGTTATATGAGGTAGAGCCGTTGTTTAGCGTGGGTCTGGGTGGCGATCTGGATGAAGACTGCGTGGGCAGAGGGTTCGTCGACCCGACTGGATCGTCTTCGGGCAATGCGAAGGTCGATCTGGTTGCTACACCGGGGCGGCGGCCCCGGAACAGGTGGTTTTGGTGGCAACCTGGATGAAGACTGCGTGGGCAGAGGGTTCGTCGACCATGACTGGATCACTTTCGGGCAATGCGAAGGTCGATCTGGTTGCTACGCCGGGGCGGCGGCTCCGGAGCGGGTGGTGTGTGTTGTGGCGTTTGTCGACTTGTGCCGTGTGGGCGGTGGGTCGCTTCGTCTGTGTGTTTCTTTTGTATAGTTTGTATGGTTTTTGGACCCGGTTTTCCTTATAAACTGGGTCAATTCTTTCTATCTATTCGAGCGGTGGTATCGACCACTTTGTCCTCAAAAAAAAATGTGAGATTACCTGGGAGTTTCCCGGGCTTGCGCAGCGGTATGAATTTGGCTCCGATTGCCAGCGCGATCGCCGGGCCAAAGATGAAGCCTCTAGCTTCAATGCCTGGTACAAAGAAAATACACACATACAGGTTAGATTTACACCAAATTTAAGGTCTTCATTCAAGTTACAGACGTGACAAGTAAACACAGCGGCCAGTGTTCGACGATCATAGGGTCGCCGTCATGATATGATGCCGTTAAGCGCGACATTAGCACCGAGCAAGTGCAGTGGGCGAACAGCGATTCAGCCAAGTTTTACCAGAGGAACTGTGTCCACTCGTGTTCCACGGAAGGACCCGGCGGGCGAGACGACAGACACCGCATGTGCGGCCGTCCGATCAGGTGATCCAAGCCGCGTGCGCCCCCACGGGTCACAGGTACACGCCGACGCCGGTCCCCGCCGTCTCCCCCAATCGCCAGCGGTCTACGTGCGTGCATGCATCCGGGCATTGATCTCCGCTGGCCCTGCTCGATCATCGGCGCACGGCGCGCGCGGGCCGCCGGCCGGTCGGAGACCCGCTCTCGATCGATCGATCGATCGGCTGCAGCTGCAGGCGAGGGACCATGGATGGAACTCGAGGTCGAGGGGGCCAGGCCGGGATAATTGGCTTTCGATCGACGACCGCGTCTTCTCTTCTCGCCCCCGGCTGTGCTGGCATTGGCCCCTGGACCTGGGCTTGATTGCTTTGGTCTCTTGGAGTGGACCAGACGGTGGAGGACACAATATACTCCTACGCGCGTGCGTATCAACAGTACTCATGGATCATGGTACCTAGTACTGCTAGCCTGCTACTGCACCACTTGTTACCTGCTACTGCACCACTTGTTACTAGTACGTTTCTGGCAGCTTGCAGCAGGGTAACAACCGCAATACTAATTTACTAGTGAAAAAATTGTCTTTTTAATACTAGTAGGGGAGTGTAATCAGTAATGTGGTGGTGATCGATGACCTGATCAACGACCAGAGTCCCAGAGCGCGCGCGGGGGAGACGACAGGAGCGATCGAATTTCAGAACACCACCGGAGCGGCAGCCGCGGCGGCACCGAGCGGGGCGGGTGTCATAGGCATTAAAGAAAGACGTACGGGCCGATCGACACAGGAGCGCACGCGCGGTTGACCAGTAGATAGATGGATGGATGGATGGATTCACGCACGTACCTGCGACGGCGGCGATGCCCATGCCGGCGTAGCGCTCGACGAACATGTCGACGGCGTCCTTGAACACGCCGGGACGCAGCAGCAGCGCCGTGATGTCGTTGAACATGATCCCTGCAGGCATGCGCGCACGACCAGGTCAGAGCAAAGCAAAGCATCAGCGAGCTCGCATCGAAGCGGGCGAGGCGGACGGACCTGGCTTGGGGAAGTGGGGGACGACGCGGATGGCGTCGGAAATGCCCTGGAGGCGCGGGTCGGCCTTCTCCTTCGCCGCCGCCACGTCGCTCTCGCCGCTGCTGTTCTCCTGCTCCCCCATGTGTGTGTGTGACGTACGTCGATGCGCGCGGCTACTCTTCCTTGCTTCGCTTCGTGGTCTGATCTTCTTCGGCTTTGAGCAGTGGTGGCGGGGGGAGAAAGGTGAGCGTGTACTGTATAAATAAACACGGGAGAGCCGGGTGGGCGTAGCAGCGAGGGAAGAAGGGGTAGTTTTCCTTATTATCCTTGGAATACCGGCAGCCAGGACCACCAGGCACCTGCGATGTGCATACAGCTTCGCTCGCTTCACTCGACAGTGGCCAACCTTCTCTCTGATGATCTCAGTGGGTGGCCGTTACAGCGACGGGAGATCTTTCTCTCTTCCCCCAAGTTATACTCTGATCGATAATGGCGCGGCAGCGGCTTCACCCGAGATACGATTTCGTCTCTAGGTACGGCGGCTAGCTAGTAGCCTCTGATCGAGACGGAGTAATTCTTTACTGCAAACTAGTGTATCACGGAAGAGATCGACATGGATTTTGGGGTCAGCGAGGCAGAGCGTATCTATCGGCACTGGGATCCCGGATGATCTTGCGACGGGGTCCACCCTTGGCGCCTGTCTGCTCGGCCTAGGCGTAGCTCCCCCTCCGCGCCATATCTAGGGAGCTGCACCCACGTTTACGACCTCACGCTCGCCCTCACGCGGATCCTCGTTGCGCTCGTTGATGTCAAATGCCCTGATTAGAGCATCTCCACTCGCGGCGCTCAAACGGTCGCCCAAACGTATTTGGAGCGTGCTAGACACAAAATCGCCCCCACTCGCGGCGCCCAAACGCGAATTCGGTCCGGCGCGGCCTAGTTTTGTGTCCGGCACGTCCAGCCCACGCCCTCAACTTGGGGAGGCTTGGGGCGGCCCCGGACGGAAGGAAACGCGACGCCACGTCGGCCTCCGACGTGCGGGCCACGCCTGGCAGTGAGACAAGATCGCAATAAGTGCCGGCTTCCCCCAATTCGTCCGCAGAAATCATATTTCCCCGCCATCTCTCCCGCCAAAAGAAAATCCCTCGCGCCGCGCCGGCTCCATGGCGCCGCCGGCACCCAAGGGGAAGGCAGCGAAGGAGACGAAGGCGGCGGGGAAGACGCTGGGCGTCAACCGCAAGGCCCCCCGCAAAGGGAGAAGCCGGAGGAGATGAGGCAGGAGGATTGGGATCTCGACGTACTCCGGCGCCGATTGGACACGCAGAGCCGTGCCGGGCGCCGCGTGAAGGAGAATGAGAGGAAACGGCTCGGCACGGCGGCGCCATTGACGGCAAGGAAGATCGCCGCCATGAACAAGACCGTCGCCGCCTTGAACCAAGCATTCGCCTTGGGAGGGAGCCCAGAGAGCAGCGCCACTCTACGATGCAAGGTTGGCGGCTCGCCGTCGAATTCCTCCTTCTTCGCCGACAGCGCCGCCGCCAAGGATTTCTACAAGGTGAGCATGGTGCGCGGCCAAGGCGCCATCGAGCATAGGTGGCGCATCGTCCAACGCCTCGTCAACAAGTTCCACGGCTGCCACGAGAACATCGTCGACCGGAAGGAGAGCGGGAAGGGCCCGGCGGATCAGGTGCCCGCCGGCTTGCGATCCCCTTAATGTTTTGTTGCTTAAGTACAATTGTGATCGTCGTCGGCTTGCTTTGTTGTAGGTCATCGACACCCTTGTGTTGTACAAATCCATCAACAAGGAGAAAGACTTCAAATTGATGCATTGCTACAAGCTTCTCCAAAGTTGTGAGAAATGGAAAGCACACCGGCGGACTTTGAACAAGAACGGCCGCGCCGAGCTCAACGCCAATCCCCAAAACTCGGAGGGGCGGCCAATCAGGAACAAGAAGGCGAAAGCGGCCTTGGCAGCGGCGGCAAAGACGGACAGAGTGCAGTCGTCCATCGACAAGGTCCTCGCAGATGTTTGCTCCAACTCGAGCTTGAGGCGCGAGGAGAACAACGCAAGGTGAGCGACCTTGATGCAGAAGGCCGACGTCAAGATCAACCTCGAGCAGAAGAAAGCCGCCGTCAAGAAGAGGAGTCAGGACTTCATGATCTTGACGGCCGACGTCTCCAACTTGGACCCGCTGGCGAGGGCGGCGCACAACATGTATCGCGCCGCGATCCTGCAAGAGCTTGGGCTCGTTCCGCCCGAGAATGGCGCCGAGAACGGCGGCAACCACGGCACCGAGACCGGCCACGGCGCGGACGGCCAGGTCGACGATGACCCCGACATGATCGCCGATGACCTCGACATGACTCAGCCCGGCTATGGCTACGTGCCCCAGCCCGGTGACAACATCTAGATCAGCGACGACGACTCTTGCCCGGCGTATTTTGGCGGCATATTTTGGCGTAGTGTATTTTGGCGGCACATTCGAATTTGCAAATTTGGGCGCCGCGAGTGGGGAGCGAGGGCGTCCAAATGCGCCAAGTAGTCCGGACGGCGCCCAAACGGCCTGCCCGGAAGGCGTTTGGGCGGCCGTTTGGGCACCGCGAGTGGAGATGCTCTTAGCGCCGTCGCGGGGGATTTCGGCCCGACCAAGGTTAAACACAAGCCGACCTCACCGGTCCGCTCCGCCGCCAGAGCCCCGGGGCATGATGGGGGCGACACTAGAGAGGCCTGGGTCAAGACGGGGGCGCCGACGCAGGCCAACCTGGACACTTTCTACAACACGTTCGACTATCACAACCTCTCCGGCTAGGTTTAGGGAATAGATTAGTTAAATTCCCGTCGAATTTTGTAAAAATCTAACAAGTTTCCATGAAAATTCGCAGTTTCGCTTAAATATCGTTGTTTTGAACAAAAAATCGAAAAAATGTCTACTGAGACCCCTGTAGGGGAAAGTGCTCCCAATAGGCCGGCAACATGTGTCGACGCTCTCGATAGCACTTGTCCGGCACACTTGTCGGACGCTTTATTTGCAGCGCAGATGGACACTAGTACTGAACGACACATCGGATACCCCTCTATGAAAACGGCACGAGTTAGGCGACGGAAAATCGAGCTTTCCGCATGAAAAATGCGGCCCACCAGGCAAGCTGGACCGCGTCCCGACATTTAAGGGCAACGGTCGTAAATTTTCAACCTTTGCCAATATATTGGTAACAGATGTTTTTGCCACTCTGTGTGGTCCCTCAATGGCATTGTACATTATATTTATATGTAACCGTTGGCGAGATTGGGTATATAAAATTCCTTTTATAGGCCTACCTTGGATATTATAAAAGACTGTCGGTTCACCCTTGTTCCTGTGCTCCAACTTGTTTCTACTACGCACTCGTGTCCTCCATGGCCAAGAGCATGAACTCGTCAGGGAGATCGATGGCGTCCTCCTCCTGCCCCGCCGGTCCTGCGTCAGATCTGCCGCTTGTGAAGCGTGTGTGATGCCGTTGTAGAAACGTGATTCCTCGAGTGTCGCGTTCGAATCTGAACCCAGACCGGATTTACTTGCCGCTGTAGAAATGTGATTCCTCGAGTGTCGCGTTCGGATCTGAACCCAGGCCGGATCTACTTCAAGTGTCCAAATCACAGGGTTCGTTCGACGCTTCGACAATTTTGATTGATTTCTATTCTATGTGTGATGCTGATTTGGCTCTGGATTCGATTTTCCATTTGATAGGGGAGGGGCGAAGAGTATTCTGGAGCTGTGATTTTTTTTTTTTAGATTGAAGATTATGTTGAGATGCTACTTGCTAATGGCGTCGAAGTGGAAGTTACAGAGCTACAAAATGTAGTCTTGATTGTAAGGAGGGCGAAGAAGGAGATGCAGACGCACACTGCAGCTGCTGTAGCTGGTTTGGCATGGAGCACAACAAACATTTAGAGTAAATCTGACCATGTTGTTGTTGTGCGAAAGAAGTGGTGGAAAGGAACATAAGTAACTCAGTAAAATGTTCTTGTGAGCATTGCTAGAATGATTTTTTGTGTTTGTGTGCTGCTGGTAGGTGTGACCTTGTATGCAGCTATGAATTTGTATGCATCTATGGAAATCAGTAGAATTTAGTAGGTTTGTATGCAGCTATGGAAATCAGTAGAATGTAGTAGATTTGTATGCTATTAAAATCAGTAGAATGAAATAAGTTTGTATGCAGTTATGGAAATCAGTATAATGTAGTACTTGTGAACTTGTATGCAGCTATGGAAATCAGTGGAAAAGCGTAACCACAAAAGAAACGGTTATATATACTTAACCGTTTCTGATAATGTCGCACAGATATAAAAGACTACATGACGAATAACCCTTACCCTCTCATTCTTCCCCTTCACTCCGCATCTGGAACTCGGCGTGGCGGCGCCGCCCTAACCCTTGCCCTCTCATTCTTCCCCTTCACTCCGCATCTGGAACCGGGTGTTGCGGCGCCGCCCTAATCCTTGCCCTCTCATTCTTCCCCTTCACTCCACATCTGGAACCCGGTGTGGCGGCGCCCTAACCCTTGCCCTCTCATTCTTCCCCTTCACTCCGGATCTGTGAATCGGTGTGGCGACGCCCTAACCCTTGCCCTATCATTCTTCCCCTTCACTCCGGATCTGGAACCCGATGTGGCGGCCGTCGATGAGGAGGGCCGGGAGGCGAGGCCGGCGATCTCGCCGAGCAAATTGACTGATTCCGCCTCGAGATCTGATGTCGCGGAGGAGGAGGTGCCCAGAGATTTGAAGCCGCCGTCGACGGAAAAGAAAAGATGAGGTATAAATCGCTCAGCTCAGGAACTTGTAGTTTCTCACATGTCCTATGTTCATCAGTTGTGCTCTGTTTTGATTTGTGATTTGTATTACAGCTCATGAATTGTTCTATTGGTTTTATATTAGATTGTGAATTATTTCGGTGACACTGTCCAAGATGGATCAAGACTCAGTATAATGGAGAAATTAATATTCTACGGAGGCTTGCGAGCTCGGTGTGGTTTCTTATTTTTCAGTTTTGCCATCTATGTAGTTGCTTTCACCACCGTCTTCAGAAAGTGTGTAGCAATTAACCTGCTGATGTGATTTGGAGAAGCATGAAACCACTACTCGAGTCTTTTGCTAGCTCGAAGACCGGATGAGAGAAAGAAGGTGAAGCTGGAGAAGAGTGGAGCACCATAAAAGATAAGTTTAGGGATAAGTTTAGGCAGGCATGAGAATGATAGGTTAAGCGAGGCATGTGTAATTCATCATATTTTGATGCTATGTAACGGTGACAATTGTTATATACGTTATTAATGGATTTTGCTAGCATTTTTCTGCTTGTGCTGTGAGATTTTAAATGTCTAGTGGCACTGTATTCCTGCTATAGGCTTATGAAGAAATCTCCAATGCAAACTGAGTAAAAACAGATTCTTCGTTACTGATGTTCCGATACATCGGCAACAGAGGTCTGTGCACAACCGTTACCAAAAAGAGGCCTCAATGGCGACGGTTTTGGCCTCCGTTCTCGATAAGGGTCTTCACATCAGCAACGGAGCGGGGACAAGGACCGTTTCTCCGTTTTCGATTAGGGTTTTGGCCCGTTTCCAATGTGTCGTTCTGCATAAGATCGTTCTATAAGGGCAAAGATGAAAAGTATAAGAAAAAGATGCTCTTTGATTAGCAGCTTCATTTGCATGCTCGATCACAAGTTGCTCCAACTAGAACATACCGACACTACACGCTCGTTACGACGTCGTTGTACGTCGTATATATGGAAGTTAATTAACTCTGGCCGGCATATGCAACCATGTTCTGCGTCATGTGCAGGTACACGAGTGCTATGCATCCATGAGAGCGTGGTGTGTTTAGCCAGTTGCATCATTACCTTGTTGTGGCGCACACCATGGCCGGCACCAGCATAGCAAGTCAATTAAATTGGAACGGAGGGAGTACGTGGATGGCAAAATTGGGTATGAGAGTTGGAGGAGCATCGACCGGCCGGGTTGAAAGAAGCACTCAGCGCGCACATACTTATGCATGCCGGCCATGGTGTGCGCCACAACAAGGTAATGATGCAACTGCACACCACGCGCCTCATGGATCTCCCATTTGTTCATTTGGGAAGTACTCGGGCAAATGAGAGATGGAACCACCTGTTCTTTTGACCGTGTAGTAGAATGCAAGTGTGAGATCCCGGGCCGGCAGAAGATAAAGGGCAAGTGTGAGATTGCGTTGCCCCGTTGCTGTGCGCGCGGGATGATGCCCAGAGCTGCAATCTGCATGCAGCACCAAGACCACCGTGACCATGCAACATGCATGCAGTGCTTACGTTAGTACCGGTGAAGTCTTGCGTTGAATGCCTTTGCGACAATAGCACCGTTGTGATTGTGAATGTGGAGAGTGGCTTTACCTTTAGGACCAACAAGAAGAAACGCGGCGCCTGTCCTCGTTTGTTCGGTACAAGTCATGTCCAATTACGCGTAGAGAAAAAAGTTTCAGTGTCCAACTGAGTTTTTTCTTTTGCCAAAGTGATTTCCAACTTCTTCCCTTTTTTCCTTCTAGAAGGGGCTATTTTTCAGCAACCAAACCCTGGCAACATATAAACACGACTGAAAAAGTAATAGGATGGTCCAATGCCACTGCCTTTGCCACGACGAGTAGCCTGAGCTCCGTCCCTTTTCCGGTATGATCTCCCACATATGAACTCTAGCCAGTATGCAAGTCAAAAACCTTTCATGATATTCCGGCAAGTCCAATTCAGTCTCCCCCCCCACCCACCCACGTCGCCCACGCCTGCCGACACGGGGAAACCCTAGCCGCCGGCCGCCTCAGGGCTCTCCACCACCCACCGCACCGCTCCGCCGCCGCCGGAGGGAGCGCCGGCAAAGCCACGCGCGACCAGGGAAGGTGGCGGCAGGGCGTCGTTTCTCACTTTCCACTCGAGCTCCACGCACGGAGGCGCGCCGTGTGCGGGAGGGCGCCGCGAGCTGGCGGCGCGACGACCTGGGGGCACGGCGTGCTGGCGGCGCTGCGGGTGCTGTGCGGCGCATGGCGGCGGCACGGATGCGCCGTGGCGGGGCGGTTTGCTGGCGCCGTCGACCCGGGCCCGATCTGGGCCGGGAGCGGGCCGTGCGGGCCGCTGACGGCGCGCGGTGGTTCCAGCGTCCTGGAGCTCGTCTCCGGTAGGGGTGCTGGCCGCGGGATGCGGCGTTCGGGCAGCGAGGAGGCCTGGGTCGGGCCGCGGCTTGGACGGCTCAGTGCGGCAGGAAGATGGCGTCCGGCGCGGTGCAAGGGGGGGCACGGGCGTCTGCGAGGAAGCCGGGGCGGCGGCCCCGGATCGATGGTCGTGTTTGGGGCGGCAGGCATCGAGCTTGTCGTGGCTTGAGGTGCCACGACCGGAACGGCATGCGGAGAAGCTCGGCAGATGGCGGCAGGGCTCGAGCACCCTTGCTGCTCCTATAGCTTCACGGCTGATTTGATATCTCTAGGCGAAGGCCTTGCACCGATTTCGGTCGGTGCCGACGACGGCGGCGCTTTCGGCGTTGTTCCCCATCTTGATGGCGTCGTTGTGGAGTCTTGATATTTGACCGGCGTGAGTGGTCTCAGGACTTCCGGGTGAAAACCTAAGCTCCTTCGGTGCAGGCGACGGCGGCGGACGCGTCACTACCTTCTTGAAGGCGTCGCCTTGGAATTCCTGGCCCTCACGGTGCGACTAGTCTGTGGCAGATGGGGAGGATGGCTCTGTGGCCAGGGTGACGGATGTCGGGGCGGCGGCCCCGAATGGTGGTGGACGTCGAGGTGGCGGCCTCGGTCTCCCACGCTACAACGGGTTTATGAGGCGGAGTCGTTGTTTAGCGTCGGTTTGGGTGGCGACCTGGATGAAGATTGCGCGGGCAGAAGGTTCGTCGACTCGACTGGATCGTCTTCAGGCAATGCGAAGGTTGATCTGGTTGTTACGCCGGGGCGGCAGCCCCGGAACAAGGTGGTTTTGGTGGCAACCTGGATGAAGACTGCGCGGGCAGAGGGTTCGTCGACCATGACTGGATCGTTTTCGGGTAATGGGAAGATCGATCTGGTTGCTTCGCCGGGGCGGCGGCCCCGGAAACGGTGGTGTGTTTTGTGGCGTTTGTTCGACTTGGGTCGTGTGGGCGGCGGATCGCTTCGTCTGAGTCATTCTTTTGTACAGTTTGTATGGTTTTTGGACCCGGTTTTACTTATAAACTTGGTCAATTCTATTCTATCTATTCGAGCGGTGGAACGACCACCTTGTCCTAAAAAAAAACTTTCATGATTCACTGCACGAAAGATGTCGCTCTCGCCTCCTCTTGGGTTCTACTAAGTGACTGTCACCGATCATATTGACTGAAGACCAAGAACAGAAGAAGCTAGCCGCAGACCTCGATCGCCGCTTAAAAAACTAAAACTCTCCACAAAAGATGGACGGATGCATGCCGTGTTAACCCAGCTCTGTTTTAGCGTGCCCGACGCTCTAACCGATCCATCCGGTCGTCGTCCCTGCCGAGGAAGATAAGACACTACTCCTAGAGAAGATACAGATAGAGATATTGCTGTGCTCATCGGGCTAGATCGACGGCGATCTCGAGAAAGCGAGAGGCTTGCACTGTCCCGGGAAACCGACAACGGCCGTTGGCCACCGAGCCTCCACTACTAGCTTTAGCTTAGCTTGTTTGTTTGTTATTCCTGGCATGGCAAGGAGATCGCGGTGGAGTTTAACTAGCCGGATCTCCCTGTCTGTGTAGCTCTTTGGAGTTTAACTAGCCGGATCGATCAGGCCTAATTAATCCCCAGCATGGTGGGGGAAGTCTTTGAGATGACATCAGGTGATAAGCTAGGCTCCTCTTATCCTCTTGAGACTTTTTGATTGATGTCTAGCGTACTTTAGAAAGCTGTTGAGAGCACGCCAGTGATCTGTTACGATGCTGCCAGGCTTCTGATAAGCTCAAGAGCAAGTGGACGGAGGGATTCAGTTCGACAGGGTTCGTAGTCAATCAGATACCGTGTGCTCTGTCTGAATCCCCTGGAGATCTCCTCTCAAATCTGCCGTGGATTGGCACCAAGATGCACCACACGTCTGTCTATCTGGCTCCATCCTGATGCTATCAGCTTACTGTTCTTGCATGCTCCGATCGAGGTGTGCCTGCCGTTGTTGACGGGGAGTGGTGGCAGAAAGGGCGAGGAGAAGTGACCACATACATAACTGAACCTCTTTTTGCGTAGTGGAACTGTGCTTGTCGTCAAGATCTCGCCTCGATCTACACTGCAGCAGCAAGGGTTTAGCGTACCGTATCCTGAGACCTTTCTGCGTAGTGCATACATACGGGTCACACGATACAGCAGCTCTCGGTGGAGGAAGGTAAGATCATGCACACAAAAAGGCGTCTTCGAGTTGGCCACGGAACAGGACAGATATAGGAGATGAACAGGATGCTTACACGCCATCAATACGGAGATTGCACAAATTTGTCATTCTGGTACAGCACAACACGATCCGTTCAAGTCGAATGAATCGCCTGACTTTAGGACAGGCTGGGAGTAAATGAATCCTCAAAACTCAAAACTCACGATTTACTAGCTTACAGGCAAGAGTCCAAGAGAGAAAAATTAGAGTTTTGCAGAATCAAAACTCTGTTCTCACTTGCAGGGTTGCAGTTATGCCACCTGCATAGCATATGTGCCAGACAATGAAACGGAGCTGAAAACAGAGTGGGGGTGTTCTGCCGGCCTGCTTCTGCAGAATGAACTGAAGCTCTCATGACCGAGCACACTACAGATACTTCCTTGCAAGAGCCCTGACCTTCGTATCGAAATGGGAGGACGCGATGCGGGAGCCAGGCAGATAGAGGGGGTTGAGGAATATCTGCACAACAGGAACATTTGTAAGAGTCTGTTAACCATATCAAAACTGATTGGTACATGTAGGATCTTCTTTCTAGAACGACGCTAGTCATGATTTATTACGAAATCGTGCACAATTCTGCATCAGCAAGCAACTTTGAAAGTTATGGGACTCAAAAGCAACCCATGAAATTTTGAGACCCATATCGTCCACCCATCAGCTGCCTATTTACAAGATAGATGACAGGTTCCATCACCTTGACACTGACAGAGCATACTGATGAAAGAACAGCAAACCATGATAAACTGATGCGGAAAAAGGGATACTGAGAGGCTTTACTATTTGAAATACATGATTTGAGTGTAGACTTAATTGAGTGTTTAGCAATCTTTAAATGTGACAAGCTAGAGGGTTCTCCAGATTGTAGATGGACCGATAATCATCTTACCTTGATGTAAAGTTCATGAACCTCTTGAAAGAAGCTTTTTATTCCATCCTCGCTACGTGAATCATGAAGCAACATGAATCTAGTATGTGTCATACTTGCAGTTAAGGAAATAAATAGCATTGCAATAACGATGGCACTTTCATATAATACGAAGAAAACACTGTAAATAGCCGGTTTTAAAGGATATGACCAGCAGTTACATAAACAGACACCACCAGGTCATTAAATCTATCAACTGATCTCAAGAACCTGACAAAACAACAAAATCGTATAAAGGCTTAGTCGAGAAAACAGTATAAAAGCTACTCCCTCCGTGCATATTTTTTGGCTGTGGTGTTTCTGCATGCATCCTACAGAAAAATCACACAACATTTTTTGGGTGTATCCTACAGAAAAAAGTTTAACCAATAGATCCTCACATTGCATTTGTGGTCCATGCTAGGTCCTGAACAACATCTAGCGCAGCATGTAGGATGAACTGATGGTGATAAGCTAGATCTTCTTTCTGACAGGGAAAATAAAGGCCAGAAGATTAGACATGCAAATTGGTAATATTTCAGTATACCTATGCCACTTCAGGAAACAGACTCCATGTCAAGACGTCCCAAACGTACAATTTCAAACTAATTAATGCTATTACATAAAAATCCTTAAATCTGTTGAGAATGATGAAATTACATGAAATTTGACCAGGAGGCGCATTTTATTAAACACGAAATGTCATCAATCATAGAGGAAGAGAGAAAAGCATGGTTATAAAAGGGCAAAGACACAACCTACAACACAGTTTTAACTCAAAAAGAAAACAATTCACATATCTCCATTATTGTTATCTCTTAATAAATTTCGTATGTAGGGGATAAAAATAAATAAGAGCATGATCTAGCATGATTTATGTTCATCCATTTACTATTTACACTTTTAATATCCGAAAGACATTTTTACTACTCCCTCCGTCCAAAAATAAGTGTCTCAAGTTTGCCTAAAAGTGGATGTATCTAGACATGAAACATGTCTAGATACATCCATTTTTTGTTTCATGTCTAGATACATCCACTTTTTCATGTCTAGATACATCCACTTTTAGGCAAACTTGAGACACTTATTTTTGGACGGAGGGAGTACATTACATCACAAGCCAAATGATTCATATTGTGGTAAGAAGGAAGTACTATTACTATAGCTAAATGTAATAGACAGAGAGGAAATGGCGAGCCACATACTTTGGGTGCAGATCCAACTTCTGCCTCGTAGATTGGGATGTCGTTCTTACTTACAATCACGAAGCATGCTGTACTTGCCATTTCCACCAACACTGACTAGTTTCACTCTGACAGAAATCTTCAAGATGTTGCAAAAGAAAGAATATAGCTAAGTTGATAGTTGGGAGGTAATGTTGTTGAACATAGAAATTAATCATCAACAAAAATTAATGCACCATTACTGCAGTTCCCCAAGAATAACATTTCTTCTGTTGCTCACAGTTACTTTAGTTGCAACCCTATCTCATACCATTTCTGTTATGGCTAATGCATTTAGGCTCTGTTACTGCTCTTATTCAAACTAATTATGTACAAAAGAAACTCTGTACAAATTATATTCAGAAACAGGTTCTTTTGTGCTACAAATCATGGTTTAGTTAATAGATGGTATAGATTGCGGCGTGTGTGCAAACATGATATATGAAAGGTTCAAATTCACAGATTTTACCTAGTTCTGTTACTAACATATAAGCAATTTGCAGAGTAGAATAACACAATAATACTTTAACGGTATCTTCCTCAAGCGTGGGAGAGTTTGTGACTAATGCTGACGCCATGGTTAAACCAAGTCTGTTTCAAGAAATTCTAGGTATCTCGCTGAAGTTGGTTATATAGCAATCGGTGGAAAGATGGTGAATGCCAGCTATTAATGGATTGGGGATATATGCTAAAATTAGGTCTCCTTCATGGAGGCCCCAAGTGATCTAAGAATGTATCGAGAACTATAACAAAAAATCGAGAAAACAAATTACAGGGGGATTATAAGATTCTATGATCACCATTATATCCAAGACCAAAGTGCCTAAACAGTACAACCAAACCATCCGCTGGGACCTTCTCATACAAAACATTCAGATCAGATATCTTAATAATTCCTCTGGTCCTCATACCTACAGCCATTCCTTCTTGGTCCAGTGGCTTTGCCAAGATCCTAGGTCTAGCTAAAACTAGTGCAAGACAGTATTCAACTGTTCATTTCGTGCTCTATTTAAGAGATTTTTTTTTTACTTTCACTCGATTAGACATGGTAGATCTTGCACCTACACTGCTGCCCCTTGCTTACCCCCTTTGGCATCAATTACTGAGATTGCTCCTTCTCTAGCTCCTTTGGGCATCTGCGAGTATGATTCGTCAGGCAGTTAGCCTCTTCTTTGCCGAGCCTTTGCGCAAGCTCTTCAATGAACGCAAATTTATGGACCGATTCTATCCGTGCACAAGAAATTACCCCCAAAATAACTGAAGGATAAAATCCATCCACTCGTTGCTGCTGATCAACTGAAGGCTAAATTAACTTATCCGAAGCTAACTAGAGGAGGAGGAGAAGAAGAGTACGGGTGCTCACATGGAAGGGCAACGGAAGACCGCTGATTCTCCAGTCGCCGGAGCCGCTCGCCGGTGTCTTCGTGCTCACGACTCGGGGGAGAGAGATCAGAGCCAAGAGGGGGTGGAGATCTCGGCGCAACGAATCAGACTCGCTCCGGTCTCTTTCCGTTCTCGACATCAGGTGATGGCTGGGCTTGGGCTCGGATGGGCCGGTAAATTTAGTACGGACGGATGGATTGGGCCAGTGTGTCAACAGTTCACCTAAAAAAAAAGGTGTCGCCAGTTTATTCCGAGACCTCCGGCGAGACGCCGGCGCTGCAGGATAGAAGCGTTTCGTATCCCCGGCGAACCCGCTCCCGACGCCCCGACGACTTGTTCCATCTGTATTGCCTCGTGAGGATTCTTGTGATGAGCGTCGTGCTCCCGAGTCCTGGGCGCTGAACTGGATCTGAAGCGAGGGGGCTGTCTCTGAAGTGGGGATTCCGAGTTGAGAGCCCTGTCCTGGGGGGATGGGGAGGCTGGCCGTCGCCGCCGCGGTGGTCGCATGGGCGGTCCCCGTGGCCGTTTTGGTTGACTCCGTCGTTCCTGATCCCTACATGGTGAGCCATCTTCCCCGTATACGCCTGTTTACTTCTGAACTAGCCAGATACGATGCGAAGCTTTTGAGCTAGTCATGACACTTGCTTCAGATGTCGCTGAGCTACATTGTATTTTCATGTGAAAAGCATTAGTATCCGGCTTGCATAGGAGTTTCATGATTTGTAGCTCTCTAGAAACTGGACTTCTTCATATGGTGAAATTTTGGCAACCAGACGGCACGCGCAGCTAGAGATTTGGCAGTGTCTTTTCTACCTTTGTCTAATATTGCTGTATTCTCGTTCTTAAAATGTTGATAGCACCAAATGATTCCATATAAAGCATGCTAACATATTCACTACCACTTAATGTCTGTGGCTAGGATGAGATCTTCCATGTTCCCCAGGCGCAACACTATTGCCGTGGAGAGTTCTTAACATGGGATCCCATGATTACCACCCTCCTGGCCTGTGAGTCTCCTCGTTGCTTCAACCTCAAATTTACCCTGTAATAATGGACTGTTCTCTGCAATTTCGCAGGTACTACATTTCTCTAGCATACCTTGCTACTTTGTTCCCCGGTGCATGGGCTATCAAGGTAGCAAGGCATTTGACCCCCTTTGCACCACGGCACTTCTCCGGTCGACTAACATTATTTTGGCAATGCTCTGCGGTATTCTTGTCCATGACCTGCTTCTGTGTATCAAGCCAGGGATTGGCAAGACGAAGGCAACGCCTATGCTATTCTTGTGGCGCTATACCCTGTTCACTGGTTCTTTACCTTTCTGTATTATACTGATGTAGCATCATTAGCCGCAGTTCTTGCGATGTACCTCTTCTGCTTGAAGAAACGGTTTTGGGTTAGTGCAATGGTGAGTATTTGAACTAAGTGCTTCATAGATTTCAGTGAGATAAAGTTGCATTCTGTGGGAACATATACACTACTGTTGATTTGTTGTGTTCACAACAGAATCTATTAGCTTGTTGAATTGTAGCCACTCACACATTTGTAACAATTATCGAGAGTGTACTCGGTAGCCATCATCTAGTTGATTCATAAAAAAATGTTCAAGACTCCACATCCCTTTTAATGAATCTAACCAAATAATTGTAGCTACTTACTCTATATACACACCTTCACAATCTTGTTTTCGAAACTTTTTATGTACGTACTGCCATTATGATTTAAGTGGATTTCTTTTGCCTGCAGTTTGGTGCCATCTCAATACTTATCCGGCAGACTAATGTAATATGGATGATATTTTTTGCTGCCAACGGTGCTATATCATATTCACAAGATCTTTGTCTCAGTGACTATTTCTCTCACGAAAATAGTGGACTAACAGACAAGTCAAGCACAGAAGTGTCCGACGGGGATAATAACACAGCCAGTGCTCAGGTTTAAGAAGACGGCGAACTAATAGTTCCATAAGTAAGAGGAGAGTTGTTTCTGGATCTACTAAATTGTACATCAGTGAGTACTCCAGCTGTTTTAATTAAGATTTTTTCATATTGTATTTCGACTTTTACTGCAAGCTTTTCCTCCCCTTTTGGATTAGATGGCATGCTTAATGTTGATTGGCAATCAGGGTTTCAACAGACTGTTGACATGGAAATATTTTTATGATATACTTGATAGTTTTTTATTACATTATTAAAACACTGGATGCAACCTTGTTGTTTATATATGATCTAATTATGAATGTGATAAATGTGTTATTGTTCAAAAGATGGAAATTTACCATGCTCATGTGATCTCCATTTCTGTTTGCAATCCTTTTCACAGCATATCCAACATTTATGAGTAATATGCAGGTTTTACAGAGGAACTATTGGATGTCAGCTTCAAGTTATGGAATTCAAAGTGTAAAGTTTTTGTCACTTTTACACCATTTGCAATCGTTCTGGTGGTATTTGTAGCATTTATAATCTTGAACGGTGGCATAGTACTAGGTAAACTCTTAAGTTTAACTGTTCATGTTTTGCATATTTCATTGGGCTTAGCAGTTCATGATGGAATCTATAGCTTGCTAAGCACGAGCCCTTGTTTTGATTGATGCAGGTGCTAAGGAAGCTCATGTTGTTTCACCTCATTTTGCACAGTTTTTGTACTTTGGTCTAGTGTCAGCTGCTACCCTCCTACCATTGCATTTTACTCCCAGACGAGTGTCAGACCTATTCCGCACATGTGCAAAGAACAAAACCTTTAGTTCTTTAGCAATGCTGGTGGCTCTTGGGTTAAGCTTCGTGGCTGTACATTTCTTCAGGTTTGTTACCTGAATACCTCTTCTGTCTTAAGTTGCATTTTATAATTGTTGCAATTTAGGTGCCGAATCACAGCAGTCAAACTTATGTCGGAAGATCATCATTGATTCCATTTCTCTTCTACTTAATAATGTTATTTATCTTGTATGTTTATTTTTTGCGGGTTTATCTTGTATGTGTTTGTGGACCCTAATAGTCCCATCTTTTGGTGCAGTATTGCGCATCCGTATCTTCTTTCTGACAATAGACATTACACCTTCTATATTTGGAGGAAGGTCATCCAAGCTCATTGGATGATGAAATACATTCTGATTCCAGTTTATATGTACTCCTGGTTTTCAGTTATCAACATCTTAGGTAAACTTTGTCAATTAAATTCAGACGATGCCGGCTATTTTGAGAAGTATAATAAACTGCAATTTCTATTTGTTTTTCTTTTCTTACAGGAAAATCTCGGACAAGGGTGTGGGTGCTGTCCTTTGTTTTTGCAGTTACTCTAGTTCTCGTCCCTGCTCCGTTGGTTGAATTTAGATACTACACGATCCCGTTGGTCATAGTGGTTCTTAATTCCCCAGTAATTGGTGATGGCAGTTTGCTTGCTTTGGGGTCTGTCTATGCTGCAGCTAATTTGCTTACTTTGGCAATATTCCTGTTCAAACCATTCCATTGGGAGCATGAGACTGGAACACAAAGGTTTATGTGGTAGTTTAGATTAATGAAGTTGATAAGAGTCCAGCTCCGGTGTTCAGTCTCTGCTACAAAATGTTAGGTGCTGCTAACATGGGCCGTTAAGCATAGCTGCCCCGGTTTATTGGAGGAAGCCTTGGGAGAGAATCAAAACCCCAGTGATGTGGATACAATTTTTTGGTCGGTCTGTTTTCTGTAAACTAGGGAGTTCTTGCAGTCTCTAAATAAGTGTGAAACTCGGATGTAACCTTGTTATATCATAACCATTCTTTGGAGAAATAAATATTTGATTCCGCAGTTTGGCTTGTGCATGCTTGCATTGTTTTGTGAAGTTCCAGGGTGTGCAACGCCCCCCTATCAAAATCTTATCCAGGTCAACAAGTCTTGCAGGTCAGATAAGAAAAGACAAGTCTTGCATGTTTCAAAAACTGAGCACAGAAGCTGCACTGTAGTCTGCACCATTACACTTCCTTGAGGGCACAGATCACTGAAAACACTGAACTGGCTAATGGGCATTACACAGAAACCATCAATTCTAGGGTTGTACAGTGTGTACACCAGTACACCACATTGATCACTTAATAGATATACAAATACAACAAAAGTGTTGTAACCCTGTACAGAGTTCAGCTGTTCTGTATTTTCAAAAATGAGCGACAATCTGCGGTCTTAACAAGAACTGAGTCCAGCTGTAAAAAGGAAAAAAAAAAGTGTTCATCCGTGGAAAAGCAGCAGCCAGTAACCCAGTACCAGACGGTTTAAAGGCTAACTTCTCTGCTTTGGGTTTTTGCGTAATCCCTTCGGATCTTCCAGAGCTTCTCGACAACTTCCTTCATCTGTGGCCTGTCAGCACGTGTAGGAGCAACGCATTGGAACATTAAATCGAAAATCTTAGTCAGTATGTCCTCGTTTACTGATTCACTCAACATTGGATCCAATATGTCCTGAACACCGCCTCGGTTATATTTCTCGAAGGCCTGCATCAAAAGCATTACGAGACTCAGATGAGGTAAACATCCTAATGACTACTCACGTGTGTTTTCAGTTTCATGGAACTATTTCAAGTACATTTCTAACGAGTTAAAGATAAGGATCTAGTATTCAGGATAGTATGGCAATATTTTTTTTTCTGCGCACATGGTGGGAGGCCGCATGGTGTATGGCTCAACTTGTAACAAAATATCACATTCCAAAGGAAGACATGCACATGAGCAGGTCACGTGCCGAAAGGACACACAAAAGCACATACATGAGCATGATTATGCAATGAACTGAACCAAATAAAGGATTGAACAACTAGTTCTTCAATTATCTTCTGAAGCTCTCTTTGAAACTGTGTTTCCATTGAGTACTACATTTATATATTTGTGCTTCTGAGAACCTTGGGTAGAGACGCCGGTGTTCTCCCAACCAACCCATGTGTGAAGCCTGGCTTCTGTGGATTACACACCATTGTTCTTCTAAATTAAATGCTACTGGTACCAGTGCATGTTTGCTAAGTTTTTTTGTTCCCTCTTTGTGCTTGTAGTTGCAAATTGTATCCAAGTGGTTCGCTCTACCTGTCACGGGGTACCACTAGGGAGAGACCTTGACCGACGTTACCAAATTCATAACAGATCTTAACTACTAATAGTAGCTGATACAAAAAAATTGAGAAGATGTCAAAGAATGAATTGATATGAACACAAGATTCGGAGAGAAAACGCACCCATCGCACTGTAATCTTTTCTCTTGATCCCTTTTTCATATCAATAGGACGACGGCCTGACAGGATTTCCAGGAGCAAGATACCGTAAGAGTACACATCACTCTTGATTGTCAGATAGTTTGTCCGTAGATACTCTGGATCTACATAGCCGGCCGTTCCTTTCACGTCAGTCACTATCGGTCCTGACTGCTCTGAAGAACCAGTTCTTGCAAATCCAAAGTCGGATACTTTCGCCCTGAAGCCTTCGGTTAGTAGAATGTTTGATGACTTCACATCCCGGTGTATTATGGGTTTCTCTATAATCATAACAATACAATAAAATTTAAGAAAAAATATATGTAAATTGCCAGCAGAAATGATCAAACTATAATCTCTGTGTTGACCTGTGGATTCCCACCGTTTCAATTACTAGTGTACTAAAGAACAACAGTGTGTTATACATGTTTACTTCTATTAGAAAGATAGTTGCCTATCCATGCAGTTAGTTCAGATATTTCCTTAAACGGAGACAAAAGAAATCTAGTCATATGGCTGATCTCTGTGAGTAACTAAACTTGAAATTCTTCAAGTCACATCTGCAAATTAGGATTGTGTGTGTTATGAGAGTACTGTCCTTGTTGAGCATAGCCTCAAATTACTGTAACTATTGAACTTTCTTCTAAATGAAAAGATCTGCAAATGCTTATTTGCACGTTCTCCAAAAAGATTTAGGCCAACTTAATAAAAACGCTATAGGTGCATGTACATATCATTTATCTTGAAGGAATAAAGGGCCAAAATAATTTCTCAAATAACACCTCTTTGATTCAAAGGATTTTTGTAGGATTTTAATTCTTAGGAAATTTCCTATGTGGGTTGTTTTATTCGTAGGATTAAAATCCCTTAGCATCTTTCAAGGATTCATGTGCATTACATTTCATAAGAAATTTCCATTGACTCCATGCTATGAGCAATAAAGTATCCTTTCAATCCTACAGAACTCAAGATGGCATGGCATTACAATCCTATATGTTTTCTATTCCTGCATTTTGTGAATCCTGTGAAACAAAGAGGACAAATAAAATTATGCAGTCATGATGAATGACATTTACTAAAGAAATTATGATTCAAAGGGTCAACCTTTAGGGCAGTAAGAATATTACTATGCACCTGGGTTTTGGTACTGCTGTGGTAAATTACTTACTAAATTGCATGACTGACTTGCATCAGAATATAAAGTAGGACCGTTTAATTACTGTTTCATTAAACTGTTCAATGCTCAACAGATAAAAACATGTAGGCAAAGGTGTACCAGCATATAGATGCAGATAAGTTAATCCATGGGCAACATCTATGGCTATTTCAAGCCGCTGACCAAAGCTCAATATTAGCCCATGATGTCCTGAAAGATTGTTTAAAATATGTTACTGTTCATTTTGAGAAGGAATAAAACAAAGTAGCAATGTTGTTTGCAGCGTACCATCCAAATGATCCCTAAGAGTGCCATTTGAAACAAACTCAGTTATGACAATTCGTTCATTCCCTTTGTCAATATAACCAAGTAACTGGACCAAATTCCTGTGTTCAATCTTTTTTAGTAGTGCAATTTCGTTTTTGAATTCTGCGTGTAAAGAAGCGAAATGTTCCTGAAACAAATAAAACCTATCAGAATCACAATTGAAAACGGGGAAAAAGAAGTGAAAATACCCCTTTTTTATCAAGTATCAGGATTGCTGAGGAAAAACAGATGTCTGACTAATGAACAGGCTTACACAAAATATGTAATAAGTTTCTACAACTACTGGAACAAAGAATGCAGTGTTAGTGCATATTTTATTGCTGCATAAACCTGTTATTCTTCTGTCCGTCTACACACAGATGGATCAGCAACTGGGTCTACCTAAACCTTCGTTAGCCGATCTGTTGTTCTTTGTTAATTCCACTCAAAAGAGAACAAAGAATAGATGATAAGCTCAGCAAACAGTCTAGAAAAGGTCCATCCCAAATAGGACTAACATTATGAAGTGTCTTGTCTAATTAGGCCTGTAATTATACTTTATAGTGCAGAATTCAAGCAACAAAAAAATAGGATAATTGTCCAGTCATTGTACTTATGCAGATCTCCTTTGTGCTGCCAAAAAAAAGGAAAGTACCTTCCGTGCCCTTTTAATAGCCACAACATGGCCATCTTGCAGCTCCGCTCTATAGGCCTTTCCGAAATAACTTTCGCCAATCATCAAGGCTGGTGAGAAGTTACGCGTCAATTTAATAACTTCTTCAAGACTGAGGTTCAGTGGATCATTTCTACTTGGCTGTGAAGACAATGAAAATCTAGATGGACTTGCTGGTACTCGAAGAGGGCTTCCAGGGATTCTGTCAGAATTTGACCTTAGTTCAATAGAACTCACTGAAAAAAGTAGGGATCAATATGTCAAATGGTTGACAGTGTAGCTACACACAAGTTCATCAGACAAACAAGTTGGGCATTGTTTCATTATGTTAACAGGCTTCATAACAGATAAAGAAGAATCCTTATTTCCACTTACAGGAATTTACATCTCTTCTGAGAACAGGATCCTCACTTCCATCATTCCTCTTCGAGCCAAAACAGGGACACAAGGCTTCAAAACACACAAGAATTGTAGTGGCTACCATGGCGTTATCTCTCCAATCCTCCAATAAAGGACCACGATGTCCTCATTTTTATTTGATCTCCCACATTAGCACATTTCTGGATAGAGAATTTGCGTCCACCCTATCTCACTTGAGAGCCAAAGTTGTCCAAAATATGTATTCACTTAAGAGCCAAAGTTGTCCAAAATATGTATCTCACTTAGTCACTTCAGAGCACGAGTTCTCCAAATCATTCCTCCAAAGCCTAAACCTATCTCACTTTAGAGCAAAAGGTGTCCTCTTTTCTCCTTTTTTTTAGGACTCCTCTTTTCTCTTCTGGTAATACAATGCAAACAGCAAAGGCATAAGACATTTCATTTAGCAATTAGGAATGAATGACTAACAGAATAGCTACATGACGAGTCGTGATAAGATTGTAACCGGTGAGGTTATGCAACTTCAGTAGGTAATTAATAAAATTTGATCTTCAAAGGACACACCATCCTGCCAAGAAAAATGTTACTCCCTATGATTGGAAATGATTGTCACGGATTCGTCTAAATACGGATGTATCTAGACATATTTTAGTACGTAGATACATCCATATTTAGACAAAATTGTGTCAACCATTTCCGATTGGAGGGAGTACTCATCTGCTCTAGGCGTAGTCAAAACACGAAACAAAATGAATAGAACATATGTTTATCATCATTGTAATAGTTCTCCAACTAGTCTTTTAAAAATTCAACTGCATATGCTCCTGTTATTTTACCCTATCAACTGAACAAAACAAAGAGTCAACAACACGAACGAATGATCCTCCTAACCAATGACGATAGCTGTCTACTTTTCCGGAAATGGGAAAAATGGCTCTAAACATGCATTCATGGAGTACAACACAAGGGAGAGCGTCTGCATATTTAATTAACTATTTAAAGTAAGAAGGAGCATATTTTTAGCAAGAAGGAACCTTACTGAACCATAAATGCAAGCAAAACAAAATCACGCTATGTAAACAAAACTGGACCGACAGACGACCGGTCGAACTAGTATGCCATGAGAAGGCAGGTTTAGCCATTTGTGCGCTGATAACCGATAACCGATCGTGAGCTACAGCAAGCATAGTGCCCCCAATACTGACATCAACAAAACTGGGGCTTGAGGAAGTCATTCTTCGTTTTTACCAAATTGGGCAAGTTGCCCATAGTCTAGCGCGGGTTCCGTACATCCGTTTCAGAATCGCGCGACGCTGCGATGGAGCAGCCCGCACCTAGTTTCCAGATTAAACAAGCAAGCCCAGCAAGGCATCGAGAACCGGTCACATAACCAACTCCGGGATCGCGGGAGCTGCAAGCAAGGAAGGAAGCGAGGACTCACCGGAGGAAGAAAGCTCGCCGCCGCCGCCCGCCGAATGCCCCGCCACCTCAGAACCCACCAACCCCAGGACCCAGAGGAAGCGTTCGCGCGGAAATGGCGAGGAAGGAGGCGCTGGAGGGAGGGGTTTGATCGGATCTTCGGGCGGGTGGAAACCGTGTGCGGGGGGGAGACCGGAGAGGGAGAGGCCGCCGAGACGAGACCGACGACTTGGCGCTGGGGAGGGGGCGACTGGTAAACGACGCCGACGCGCCGATATTGTGTGGCGCCACTTGCTTCTGCCATGTGGGCTCGCGCTTTGGCCCGTTTGTCAGCGGGGGCGCGTGCGGCTTTGGGTGCTTCCGGGATGTGTCGCTGCCAGTGGGGGTTGGCGGCGAAGTAGTAGAAGGCTTCGGGAGAAAACATAAAACTGACTTTTTTAAAATTCAGCCCCAAATAAACCGATTCAAAATTTAAAAACATTTTCATAGCGCCCGCACCCGAGGCGCATGGATACAACGACTTGGTCAAGGCCTCATAGCATCTCCAAGCGGCTCCCCCAAAGCCTCCCCAAACCGGTTTATTTGTGTCCGGACGGGTTTCGGACGGAAAATGAGCTAAAATAGCTACCCAACCTGGGTGGGCAAAGCCTCCCCAAACGACCGGGCTGTCCGGCAGGCCACAAACTCACCCCATATGTGGGGAGGGTTTGGGGGCTGCCGGACGCCCCCGGACAGCCGCCACGTAGGACATGCACCACTTTATTTACTACTTTTCTCTTTCTTTTTCCTTTCCCTCTCCATCCCCACCAATCACATGCATCCGGACGGACAATTAGGGGTGTTTTGGGGGGCTGTGGTTGGATATGGCCATTTTTTGGGGCTGTCCGGTCGGTGTCCGCGGACACGTCCGGACGTGTCCGCGGACACTATGGGGGCCGATTTTGGGGGCTCCGACTGGAGATGCTCTCAAGGGTGTCATTCCACCCTGTTGAAGCTTCATTATTTAACTTGGAGGCTGCCATATTGGTAATTTTAGATAAATTTGGAGGTGAAATCCACATATTAAGTAGGGGGTTTTAAAAAAAAAATCGACCATGGGGGAGCCATGGCCCCAGCTCACCTCCCTTGGTTCCATCTAAGACTGCACACGGTTAACCAAAAACCGAGAAACCGAACTGAATAAACCGAAACCGAACTGAAATTCTGGTTATTTTGGTTACCGGTTAAGGTTATGGTTAGTAAAATAGCTAACCATATGCCTTGCGGTTAATATGGTTAATAACCGAAAACCGGATGGTTAACCAAAAAACCGAAATGCCTATTAACTTTTATTAATTTGCTACTTTATTGTCTTTTATTAACTTTACGGCTTACTTGTAGCATGTGATTTGCTACTTGTATAGACTTTTATTAACTTTATGGGTTATTTGGTTACTTTGGATCATATGCCTATTAATTTTATAGTCTATTCCGTTATTTTGTAATATATGGCGACAAAAAGAAATTGTCATTTTAAAATTCGCGTCAACTCAGGTTAATTTGGTTATTACCGAAACCGAACCGAAATTAAATGGTTATTACCGAAACCGAACCGTATTCTCATACAAAACCGTATTTACCGAAGTATTAAAACCGTATAAATAAAAAATCCGTATAAACCGAACCGAATTAACCATATTAACCGAACGCGCAGCCGGAGTTCCATCCTTGGTGGTTACTATCATGGCTCCTCAACCCAGAGCGCATGCATAAGCGGGGTCTGTTGTTGGTAAACACGATGGTGTGGTGTCTTTTACCAAGGCGTCGTATTATCAGGCATGGCTCACCAATGCCATAAAAATGGCCACATCATGGAATGTTTTTTAATTCATTTCATTTTGTGCTAAACTTAAAAAAAAGGCTAGTTTTTATCTTTTTTTTTATGAAGACTGTCAATGTTGTATTTAAGGGGAAAAGATGTCGATGTTGCCCCAGCCAATGAGTAGGAGTGCCACTCTAGAGAAGAGATATTGTTAGAGCATGACTAATAAGAGAGCCGATTGCTACTTCCATCTCAGTGTTACGTCATCTATGGTCAATCTAAAAGCGCGTCACTATAATAGAAATTATTGTCCCGATCCACTTTCTTGTCTCTCAAAATATCCTGGAGCCTATGTTGTAGCTAGCTGGTTGTAAGTTTATAGCACCCTCCTCTTTCTCCTCTTCTCTCCCCCAACTCATTTAAAATCTTAAGTGACAACCCTTATAGCCCTTGTAGCTAAAATCTGATGTGATAACCAGTATAGCCCACTTATGAACTAGCATGTAAAAAATATTATCAACTTGCGGGATTTCTATTCAAGGCTTCTAGCTAGATTAGAGGAGGGAAAACATTGCCTAAGTTACATATATTGTCTAGCTCAATTGGATCATCTTGGGCTCCCTTTGATTGACGCCTTCTAGTCCAATGCCCCTTTGTTTATTTACATGATCCGGTTGACCCCTTTGATGCTTAAGAAAGATTTTCAGTTCCCTCTAAATAAACATTGTCCGAACAAAACGGCGAAGGCATACATTTTAACTAATAAATCCCCTCTCCTTTGTATTTGTTCTCTATTTTGCAGGTTTTGAAGAAGAAGATCAAGACGTTGTTAAGAAATTTTCTATTTATTGTTGTAATATTTCCTTTTCATTTTTTTCACTCAAAGTTTGTATGAAAATGTTGTACTCCCTCTGTCTCAAAATAAGTGTCTCAGATTTGTCAAAAAGCGGATGTACCTAAATTTGTTTTATGTCTAGATACATTCACTTTTGAGCAAATTTGAGACACTTATTTTGGGACGGAGGGAGTAGTAAATATGCAGAGGTTAACGTAATGTCTTTGTATTTGAATTGAAAGTTTATTTATTTCATTTTGAGTACTTCCTCGGATTTTTATTATAGAGATTTTTCAATACAAGTATAATGAATATTCAATGTTACACTCATATAGATTTCAAATCCATGAGCATGAGTTCAAATACATAAGATTTTCAAATTTGTCCCTATTCTTTGATTATCCTTGACTATTCATATTTATATCCTCTAGTTTCTAAGGCATGTTGATACGCAGATATCATGTCCAAGCTTGTCGCACTCTTATTGATAAATGAATTCTAACCCGCCGAATGGGGCGAAATCTCGACCTCTTTGCCCCTTTTATGAAAAAGTCAAAATTACCCCCAATTTTCACATGAATGTACGAAGAATGCATAATTCTAACTTTATCCTCGCGAGAACTAAAACTACGAGATCACGAGAACATGTTTTGTGTGACGATAAACGACGAGACACGTCCGGCATCAATACGTGAGGGGTTTATCCGTAAAGCCCGTACAACCTCACCGCGGTTGGTAAAACCGCAACGAACTGAAGCAGTAAAATCGCGGGGCGTATGCAGTTGACGAAGGGGCCAAAATAGTCTCGGCAGCGGGCCCACAAGACCGGCAGCACAATCCGGGCCGCCCGGTAGCCCACCATCCTTTGCCTTATCCCTTCCGCTTCCCTGTGGCCCCATGCTCTCACATCCTACCAACCAACCCCACTTCACGCGCACCCGCTGACAGACCGGGCTCCTAGTTTGCTCGACCCCGCATGTCAGTGGGAAAGAGCACGTGGCCCAATGTACCGGGTCTCTCCTCCACGACACGTGGAGCTCCGCCCGCTGCTCCGGCTCTGCTATAAGCAATTTCTTCTCCACCTTTCCCTCCCCCACATTCGTGTCGTCACTCTCGCTCGCGAGTCTTCGCCCCCGGATTGGGAATTAGGTACGATACGATGATGATTTCGGTCGCTGGGCTCTGTTAATCCCAGTCTAAACCCGGATTCGGTGGTTCTGGTGGCCGGATTCCGCGCCCGATCGGGTAATTTCATCATTTTTATCTTCTACTATGTAACTAACTTAGTTACGATTTTTCGGATAGCTTTGATTTCGCCCAACGGCCTATCCTCTCCGTCGATGCTGGCGATTTAGTCTTCGGTTTCGTCCTTCCTAGCTTGATTTCTGGGGATTTCTGCAGTTATTCCTCCCTCCGTGATTCGCAGAACATTCGGTACTGTTTAGCTATTTGGGGGTTATGTCTGTGTTCATCGATCGCGCTTCCGCAGGCAGGAGCCAGGAGCGACGCTTTCATGCGTATGGGTTCATTGCTTTCATCCGTTGCTGGATTGCGTGTAGGATTGGTTCGCGGTTTGTAGTGATTGGACGGGGACTCAGTTGCGTGGGGGACAACACTTCACTCGAAATCGACCACCAATTGCGTCTAAATCGATCATTACTTGGGGTTTAGTTTTTTCTTTTGACTGCTTCTGCACGCAATCTAATAGTTCCATCGATGCAGTGCGTAACTTTTTTTTATGATGCAGGGATGGTGGCGAAGAAAGCATAAACTATGCCAAGTAGTAGTCACGCAGGAAATGGGTGCTAAAGAGTCATGACATCGTCGCCAGAACCAGCCGGCGCCTCAAGCACGGAGTGTGAAATTGTATATCCATCCGTAGTCTTGAGGCAGTGACTGGGTTTTGTTCAGTGTAAGAACTCGATCGTCATGGGCAGTGCTTGCTCGAGGAAGAGAGGCCAAGTGGTCCATGAGATGAACTGTACAGTGTGAAGTTCTCCAAGAGCGGCAGCTTCAAATGGTTGCTGCACACGCTGTCCCGCAGTAGCTCGATGTCCTCCGGAAGGCGCAGGGGCCTACGCCAGGTCGCCGCCGTCGCTGGTGGAGCTCTGCGTGGCCAGAGTCCGTGAGGTAGTCATGTGATCTATTGTATGTTCAGGTTTGGTGAAGCATCACGGCTGACATGATGGGGTGATTGCAGGACATAATAGGTATTCAGATTTCTCCGTGCTGCCTAGGGATCTTAGCCAGCAGATATTCAATGAACTGGTGGAGTGTAGCTACCTCACTGAGGAGTCGCTGGGAGCTTTTCGCGATTGTGCTTTGCAGGTGAAATTTCAGTACTACTTGTTTGGCACACAGTTTTGACTGAAATAAACAGCGGATGTTTTGTGCTAAATAAATGATGAATAAAAGAATAAAAGCCTATCTTGTTCCAGTGTATTATGAACAATTACTTCATGTAAAATTAAAGCTCTGGTCACATTAGTCAGGCCTCTCGATGTTTATGTGTTTTACCAGGGAGTGAGGAAATAAATCTTACCAGATATTTCTTGTCAGCTTTCTAAGGCTCACTCAGCAATTTAGAACGCAATTATTATCAAGCTCGTAGAATATTTATGAGCTTATTCGTAGGGAGTATGGTAAAATATATCCTGTAAGCACTAAAAGTCTCTTCCCCTTAAGGAAACCCATTTATTAGACCATTTAGGCAGCTGCTATATTATTTCAAGTCCGATGAGACCTTTTGCTCAAGGTATAAGTTGCAAGCCAAGCTACCAGTTTGCTTGGTGAGCTAGCCTAAGGCCAAAAAGACAAAACATGAAAATTACTATCGCTTTGGGATTAGTTAGCCTATATGGCTACCAATTGACATTGTATACTTTTCGGTATCAGGATATTTGTCTGGAAGAGTACCCTGGAGTGAAGGATGCTTGGATGGAAGTAGTTGCTTCTCAAGGGCAATCCTTGCTATCTGTTGACATCTCTTGCTCTGATGTGACTGATAGTGGATTGAACCTTCTTAAGGATTGCTCAAATATGCAAAGCTTGGCATGCAATTACTGTGATCAAATCTCTGAACATGGACTCAAAACAGTGTCAGGTAAGTGATATGGCTATAGTCCAATAGCTGTGCTTTCTTACATCTGTATGAGTCCTGGGTTGAATTAGTGTGACCAAAACTCTGAACATGGACTTAAATATGTCTTAATTCTGCAGGCCTCTCAAACTTGACATCGCTGAGTCTTAAGAAATGTGCTGCTGTTACCGCTGAAGGAGCAAAAGCCTTCGCAAACTTGGTTAATTTGGTAAATTTGGACCTTGAGCGATGTCCAAAAATTCATGGTGGCCTTGTTCATTTAAAAGGTGTCCTTTGTTCCCTGAATTTATTGTTTGTAAAGCATACCAACTTGTAAGACATAAATGCACCAGCTACTATAGGGTACCACAACAACTGGGGTATCTGGGGTGTTTTCTTCTTTCTATTTCCATTTCCTGACACAATACTATATATGTTTGTAGTTACTATATGAACTGGCACTCAGTCTATCTATTCACAGTTGAGTCAATAGCAAATAAATCATAATAATTACTTATGTCTGGTGCGGTAACATAAGATTCTTTTACAGGCTTGAGAAAACTGGAAACACTGAACATGAGATATTGTAACTGCATCACAGATTCAGATATGAAGTATTTATCAGGTTATAACTCTCCCATGATTTGTGTAAACTAATCTATCTGATTACACATACTGAACTACAATGCAATGCCTTTTTCCTTCTGTAGATTTTACGAATTTGAGAGAGTTACAACTGTCTTGCTGTCAAATAAGCGATCGTGGTGTTTCATATCTGAGAGGTAACCCTCAAATAAGTTCTTCTTTTCGAGTGGAAGGTTGATGGATTTTGTATTACTCTGGACTCTGGAGGGTTTGATCATCTAACATACATGCTCTTGAATAGCTTTTTGTTGACTAACTCAAGTTTTATATTTATTTAGTAAGTTGAAGGTTCATCACAAATTCAACTGTGCTTACTTTACTTGTTTGATCTTTTAGGTCTATCCAAGTTATCTCACTTAAATCTGGAGGGATGTGCAGTGACTTCTGCTTGTTTGGAGACTATATCAGGTTTTACATCTTTTCCTGATAGAGCACTCTGGTGTAAACGCTACTTCTCTATAAATATCTTTGGTTTAGTCTTTCAGAAATCCTTGAGGGCGCTTTGCTTACCCATTGAAGGGTTCCGACAATTGTATATATTATAATCTATTATGTATGTCGAAGCAGGAGGATGGTTGGGCCTTAGGATCTCTAGATGTGTTTGTGTCATGAACTTATTCACAACTTTACCTCAGTTTCTCCAAAAAAAGTTCACCTCAACAGTCTTTGGTTTTTATTCTGTGCACTCTAGAATTCATGCCCCAGAGAAATGGGTTCTGGCAGAAAGATAGCATGGAAGTCTTGAGAATTTGGCAACTGAAGTTTAACGCGAACATACTAGTTTACCTTAGAGTGCTTTTCTGCTACTACAAGGACAGCGCGTGTTTATGTACGCGATAACATTTTTTAATCTCTTGTCACTGAGGGGGTATATGGAATTCCATTCTGTTATTTTCGTAAGGAAATTTGTTAGTAGCTGGAGGAGTTTAATGTTCTTTTCAAAAGGGTATAGTTAGTTATGAAGTCCGAACTTACAATTTACTGTTGCATCTAGTTGTTACTGATTTTTGTACTCATTTATGTTGTAACATTCTTTAGCATCTCGTGCATAATTTTATAAATAAGCTCACCATTTGAGTACCAATCATCACTAATAGTCATGCTATTTCAGGGTTGGCTTCGTTGGTCCTGTTAAATCTGAATAGGTGTGGCATATATGATGAAGGCTGTGAGAACTTGGAAGGTAAATATGATAGTGATTTCTGACCATTTGGTGAACCCGACTCCTTGTTACTTGCAGAGATCAAATTTTTGTGATGGAATCCAAATAGGATAAATGTTTACTTGTCTGCGATGTAGATGTCTAGCTCGGTTATTGAATCGACGCATGCTCAATGGATCTTTGTTTTGTTCACCTACTGTTCTGTCAAGTGTCGTGCATACATGTCTGCGCTCCCTGTGTGACCTGAATCTGTCCAATCGTGTCTCTTTGTTCTGCACGGCTACACCTTTTTTAACTCACTGGCTGGTGCCGTCTTGCAGGTCTTGATAAACTGAAGGTTCTTAATTTGGGTTTCAACCACATTACAGATGCTTGCTTGGTTCATCTAAAAGGTGAGGACTCTTCATTGTTTATCTTTATATAGCAACTTAAAACATTCTATAATTAAAATGCTAGACACTCATCTAAGTGTTCCCATCTTTCAAGAGAAATAACTGGTAATTTTCCCATGCACAAAAATGCTGATAATATGGAAGTAGAGGCATGCCAAATAATTCGTAGAGGATCTTGCACTTTCCGCATGTCTTGTTGTTGACTTGCTACATTGAAGTGCAGTATCAAGTGGGAGCACATGTCTCCTCTCTTTAATCTTGTAGAATAATATTTTGTAAAAGAAAACATAGGAGAAATAGATTGGAACTGTTGCATCGGTGTAACACTAAACAAATGCATATTGTGGGGGCAGTTTGTTCTGATATTCTTTGTTCCTTTCAGAATTAATCAGTTTGGAGTGTTTGAACTTGGACTCATGCAAGATTGGTGATGAGGGGCTATTGCACCTGAAAGGTGAATTAATGTCTTCAAAATTCCTGTACTATAGTAGCATGTCTCCCTTTATTTCAGTTTACCTCGTATCTTATAAAATGCCGAAGAGAGGAACCAGCTAGTTAACTGGTTCATGCAGTAAGTCGCAACTCACTGTTGTGGAATAGCATATGATTTAAATTTACCAGACTTGTCTGCAGATAGCAACTGTAGTACTGCTGGGGCATTCTTGTTTGCCTGCAGAAATTCGTATGGAGCTTTTTTGGCTAGACAATTTGAGCATACTATTTTTTGTCTGTAGAAAAATCTAATTTGAGCTTTTTTGTTGTGAAGCACTAATTGATACATTTTGCGGTGCTGTAGGCCTTTTACAGCTAAGAAGTTTGGAACTTTCGGACACTGAAGTCGGGAGCAATGGACTTCGTCATCTCTCTGGTTTGTTTAAAATCTCCAAATGCTATCAACTATTGATTCTCCTTTAAATCTCCTTTAATTGCTTATGATGTAGTATTTTAGGCGGTGTATTAACTTGGTAGATTATTGTTGTTGCTAATTTGTGATGAAACTGAACTTGATTCTACTGTAACTGATGTAAGCTAGGTGAGCACCATAACTCCGCGATTTATGTAGTTCCATTTACTTGGCTTCTCGGTCATGAACAGTTACATGATTGGTTGTTAGATGCAGATCACTTCTAGTAATGTGTTTACACAAATATAGTTTTCATCTTGGTGGCCATGCATTCTATTTCTTAGATTATATTGTCATAGTATGGGCTGCCTACCTGTTTTATGGTCAAGTGGCTTATGTCAAGGCATACACCACCAGTTTCAGTGTTTCACACAACTTAATAATTTGGTAATTTTTGCAAACATACCACTCAATGTTGCAGTGGTAGAGGGGCCAATGCTGGGATTGATATGTTAGCAAAAGCCTCAAGTTGAATGGTACATTAGCATTTTCCTGCTACAAACAATGCTTAGCTTAATGTGCCCTTAATAAATGATAATTGAGACATATTATTCTTTTTAACTACTGGACTGTTATTTACTAGGTGTATGTGCCTGAACTCTTACTGTTATTATTTTTCTTTTGTTTGTTTCAGTATGAACGCTCATAACATAATTCACTAAGTTATGCAACTGTTATATTTTTGCAGGTCTTCGGAATTTGCATATTATGAATCTGTCTTTTACATCGGTTACAGACATTGGTTTGAAGAAAATTGCTGGCTTGAATTCGATTAAGTCACTAAATCTTGATAATCGCCAAATCACAGATAATGGCTTAGCAGCTCTTATAAGTATGTCTCTCCTAATGCACCATTCAACTTGTTTGTTGCTTGTCGCGCAAATGATTGGATTGGGTTTCCACTCATGTAGTAAACAAAGTGTCTACACCTTTCAAGAGTTTCATTGACGATATAAGGGTTAAACTATGAATTAATAACTGAATCATGAAGATCTGCATTTCCACTTTTTAGCTTTTTAGTGATGCCAATTCTGTACCATTTAGAACTTGTAAGTTGTAATGCATGCAACAATGGCTTTATGAATGGAATTTTCAGGTGTTGTGGTATTATGTGTAGTCTTTCGGACGTGTGGTCATAACATCATGTTGGCTAAAGTTCACTTATTTGGTTAATGCAGCTCTCACTGGGTTAACGCACCTCGATCTGTTTGGAGCTCGTATAACTGATTCTGGGACAAACTGCCTCAGATGTAAGTGTGCACATTCAAAATTTGGTTCATATCTAAGATGTAGTGTACGTGGTGCTTTTGGACCATTGAACATGCTTATTCACCGGAAATATCAACAACAGCACATGTGGTTGTGTCCACTTGGATGGCGCCAAAAAGAACATAAAATATATGCTATCTTATCTTGTCAAACCATACACTGTTAGACTTAAAAGGACAGCATGTTGTTGTAGTTTCTTTCTGAGCATCTCATGCAGCATTGTTTTTAGTTTGATGAAATCTTTCCTTTAGGAATAAGGGTGTTTTCGTTATGTCATTATGGCTTTTGCTAGCTCTTAGATTTGCTGAAGGTAGCTGTTTGAAAAACAAAGCTTATGACTTCCGGCTGAGGAACTGACTCAAACTGGGCTGAAGTCTCTTGTCACTGAGAGGGGGTATACGGCACCTAACATGATTGCCAACGTTTCAGATTTCAAGGGTCTGCAGTCTCTGGAGCTCTGCGGGGGGCTGATCACAGATGCTGGAGTGAAGAATATCAAGGACCTCAAAGCTCTGACGCTGCTCAACCTATCCCAAAATGGCAACCTCACAGACATAACCTTGGAGATTATTTCAGGTATATGTCTTTTGCATTCTATCTTGCTTAAAAGCCTGTTCTCACATTCTCCATCTGTTTGCCCGTGACACCGATATGATCTCACGGTTATGTTCTGGTGACAGGCCTGACTGCTCTGGTCACGCTGAACCTATCGAACTCCCGGGTGTCCAACGCCGGCCTCCACCATCTGAAGCCGCTGCAGAACCTGCGCTCGCTGTACCTGGAGTCCTGCAAGGTGACGGCGACTGAGATCAAGAAGCTTCGGTTGGCTGCCCTTCCCAACCTGATAAGCGTGCGGCCAGAGTAATCTGGTAATTGGCACCCACCTCTGACCACCTGTGCTAGAGCAGGCAGAACGGGCCTGCGTGTCTGTACATAGGTCTTTTGAGTCGTGAATGATCTGATAGTAGACTGGTAAATGTTTATGTCGTCTGGGTAGCACCCACCAAAGGTGATGCGAAGAAACAACTGTAAATATGTCTGCTTCCTCCGCATTTTGGATGGTATGTAATGGTACGTGTAAATAACTCGTGGTATTACTAAAGTTTCTTTGCGTGGTGCTAAAGTATTGATATGAATCGAGTTCGACGTCAGTTACTCCTACAGTACTACTCTGTGGGTTGCTCGAAAAAAGTTACTACTGTGTGTTGCCTAACTGGTGGTGGCGTCGCAAAAGCAGACGAGTAATTTTTGACATCGGAGTATAGGCTGAGCATAATTAATCAATTGTCTTTTTTTAAACATAAGTGTAGAATTATGAGATTGGCGGAATATGATGGATGTTGTATTGAGCCTCATGGGCGAGTATATATGGGAGTACAAACTTGGAGGACAAGAAGTCTCTCTTGGAGGACAAGAAGTCTCTCCTAGAGATAAGGTAGGTGCCGGATTACAAATCCTAAACTACCAAATATGTGCAACCGTAATATATCTCTAACATCCCCGCAGTCGTAGCGGTAGCGTCGTGAACAACTGGAACGTCGCGGACGGTCAGACTGGAGAGAAACCGAAGTAGACCAGTGGGCTGACATCCCCCCGCAGTAGGAGCGGGAACGTCGTGGACGGTGTCGCGGCATCGATGCTTGGACTGTAGAGGAAGCTGGTGAGGAGCTCAAGCGAGGTGATAGCCCTTGTTGCCGATGTCGAGGGAGCCGAGAGCGTTAGGCGGTGCAGCCTTGGTCGGGGTAGCCGTGCGAGGGGTCGCCGTGGTCGATGTCGTGGTCGGGTTGCTGGTGTCGAGGTAGACGCAGAAGAAGCCGCGGGCGCATAGTGCGCGTGAAGAGGACGGAGACGCGTCGAGGCAGTCGTCGAGAATGCCGATGCCGGAGACGACGCATTACGAACCGTCAAGGACGAGGTGCAAACCATTGTTTTGCCGGAACAAGGCGCACGTCGGGGACAAAGGCATACTCCGGCTTTGCCAGAGCTGAGTACGCATAGAAGAAATCGGTGACGTGGTCGAGGCAGTCGTAGAGGAGGGAGTCGTTGCCGATGACGTTGTCGAAGCCGATGAAGACGAGGCGCCGACCCGGGCTTGCCAGACCCAGGGACACGTCGAGGACGAAGGCATGCACCGGTTGTTGCCAGTACCGTGCATGCGAGGGCAGGGACCACCATGAACCATATGCCAGTGTCGGAGGGACTAGCAGAGGAGGCCTCCTTGACGGTTGCGGGGCGCAGAGCGGCGAAGAGGGAGGTGCCGATGCAGTCCGCGGTTGTCGGAGTAGACGTAGTCAGGGACGAGGATGCTGACGCTGGCGACGAGGTCGTGGTGGACAAAGATGTAGAAGGCGGCGAAGGCAGCGGCGGCCTGGAGTGGCCATGCTAGACGCCTGGACAAGGGGTAGTCGGCGGGACCTGCGACGACCTGAAGTGGCCATGCAGGTTACCTGTAGAGGTGCGGCGACGGTGCTCGAAGTAGGCAAGGAAGAACCCGGCGACGTGACGAAGACCATGCGCGGACGGTGGCGTTCCCGCGCCTAGGGAGACGGCGCGGCGCATACCACGTAGAAGTCGACGCGCGGGGACGGTGGAGTGGACCGCGTGCCGCGGCGCTGCGGCCCGAAGGGCGACGCAGCGGCAGCGCGCATGTCGGTGCAGCGGCTAGGTGTCGCCGGCGGCGTACACGCCTGGGGAGGCGCGTTGGCAGCTGACAACATGGACCAATGGCGGCGGCGCGTCAGCCCGAAGGGGCGACGCGGCGGCAGCCTGTAGCTCGACCGGTGGTAGGCGCGTGCTCGGGGACACGCTTGACGGAGACAGGCACGATCGGTTGATCAGACCGACGCTGCGCTGTACGCGCCATGGAGGGACGACGCGCAGATCGGAGTCGATGGCGACGTTGTCGGTGAAGTCCCGGTCGATGACGGCGAAGACGAACCGGCGATGGAGACCGTGCAGGCGAGGGAAGCCGGCTGCGACGTGTCGAGGCGTCCCTTGGACGGCGCGTCCGGCCTGGCTGTGCGGTCGGTGAAGACGAGCCGGTCGGTGCGGAGTCGACGCCAGCATGTCGGCCGCGTTGGCCGGCTTGGAGGAGCCGGACGGTGCGGAGGCGACGGTGGCGAGTCGACCGCGAGGGCCGGCTGTCGAGGAGTGGGCCGGTGTAGGTCGATGCCATTGTCGGAGGAGAGGCGCGAGAAGACGACGGGCGGTGGGCGACGCAAACCGATCTTAAATCGGAAAACCAAAAAAGAAACGCCGATCAAAAACGACCGGCGAGAGAGAGAAAAACCGGATCAAGAGACCGGAAAAAACAAAAAACTCTAGGGCAGCCGAGCAACCGCTCGGCGGACGAACCCTAGGTACGGGCGGCGCGGCCCCCGGGAGAGATCATGGAGATGGATCTCCCCGGGGGCGGCGCGATGCGGAAGCGACGGTGGCGGCTAGGTCAGGAATCGTGCCGATTTGATACCATGTAGAATTATGAGATTGGCGGAATATGATGGATGTTGTATTGAGCCTCATGGGCGAGTATATATGGGAGTACAAACTTGGAGGACAAGAAGTCTCTCCTAGAGATAAGGTAGGTGCCGGATTACAAATCCTAAACTACCAAATATGTGCAACCGTAATATATCTCTAACAATAAGGCATCGCATGCCCGGTTTTAAATTAATAAAGCCCCAACGGCAGAGTAACAAGCGTACAGACTACTGGGAAGACCAGCTTAACAGGTAGCTTAGAGCATCTCCAAGCGGAGACCCCAAATCCGGCCCCCAAAGTGTGCCCGGACGCGTCCGCGGACACTGACCGGGCAGCCCCAAAAAGTGGCCATATCCAACCATGCACCCCAAAAACACCCCTAATTGTCCGTCCGGATGCATGTGATTGGTGGGGATGGAGAGAGAAAGGAAAAAGAAAGAGAAAAGTAGTAGATAAAGTGGTCCTTGTCCTACGTGGCGGGGTGTCCGGGCGCGTCCGGCTGCCCCCAAACCCTCCCCACATATGGGGTGAGTTTGGCAATTGCCGGACAGCCCGGACGTATAGGGGCAGTTTGAGGGGGGACCGGTTGGGTGATGATTTTTGACTCTTTTTGCTGCCGGACACGTCCGGATGGTGGTGCCGAACGTATAGGGAGGATTTGGGGGGTCCGCTTGGAGACGCTCTTAGAGCATCTCCAGCCATGCCCCCCAAAGCGGTTTAATTTGTCCGGGCGGACAGCTCGGACACTATGGGGAGGAAAATAGCTACCCAGTCATGGTCCCCAAAGTGGTTTTATTTGTCCGGGCTGTCCGGCAGCCCCCAAACCCAAGGCAAATGTAGGGAGAGTTTGGGGGGGAGAAAGGCACGTCCGGCCACGTCCGGGCTGTCCGCATGCACCACCTTTTTGCTTTCTTTTCCTTTCTTTTGTCCTTTGTTTGTTCTTCTCTCTCCTTGTCCACCAATCAAATGCAAACCACATGCAAATGGCCCCACAATTTGGGGAGATTTTGGGGTACATGGTTGTAGAACACCAGTTTTCGGGGCTGTCCGGTCACTGTCCGCGGACGCGTCCGAACGCGTCCGGGCGCAGTTTGGGGGCCGGATTTGGGGCCTCCGCTTGGAGATGCTCTTACAAGGCCATACAGGCACAAAGGGAGCGCAGCTTAGAGGATTACAAAATATGCTCCAGATTACAGCGAAACGCGCTAACTAGCAAGTAAAAGCTTTAGGGAGCAGGATTGTGGATGGAGTTGGCCGGTCGATGCGTCGCAGCATAGGTATCCTGGAGCAGCTTCACCAACTCGTCCAGCATCGGCAGGAGCTTAGATTTGAAGAGGGGGCGCCACTGCTGCAAACACAAGAGACATTTAAAGAGAACATCAGCTGGTTGACGCGGGAAGACCGCTTCGATAGAGTATTTATTGCGAGTGGTCCAAAGCGCCCAGCAAAACACGTGAAAGAGAGTCCAGAGCATCTTTCTGGACTTCCCAGCATACGAGTTAAAGATTGTCACAGCTTCACTAAAGCCACGGGGTTCAATTGTCTTTTTTAGGGAATAATTAATCAACTGTCTGTCTATACCGACTACCTGGAACTGGCTTGTTGGCGATTCTCCAGGTGCAGCACATCATGTGCCTCGCATTTGCCCAAGTGCTGCACATGTTTTCATCTTCCGAAGATGGACAATGCGGGTACCATGCAGAGGAAGTTGCGGTTTCGGATTGTACCCTGTTCTCTTTGTCAACGATTGTACCCTGTTGTATCAAAGAGCAATGCTCTCTTTGTCAACGATTGTACCCTGTTGTATCAAAGATCAATGCTGCTTCATGTAAAAAAAAAAAAAAATCAATGCTGCTTGGGTGTTTGAGGTTGTGGTCTCACCGTTGTCCCACTGGACCCGCGGCGCCATTAACTTTCAGAAACCATAGTTTTCCCTTTAAATAAGAGTTATCAACATATTTGCAGGTAGCATCCTAAATTCTGATTCAATTGTCAGGACAAATACATAAAAATGGGACAGCTAAAGTAGGGACAATGTTCGAAACTCATATCTACATTCTATATTAGACACAATAATACATCACCATGTCCCGAGAGAATACAACAAAGACACTATCTACAACCGCTACACGGTATATGCTAGACTTCGGCGACCTACACCATATCTACACCAGCAAAATATCTCCATCCCCTTCGCCCATCTACACAACAGGACCGAAGGTGGCAAACATACCATTGTGATGGTACATAGTCCAAGGCTAAAGAAAAAGAATATTGAGGATCGAAGACTCTGCTAGAGCAGCATCCGCGGAAGCCAAGAACTCTTCAGCCAGCCCATGCCTCGCTTCGCTGGCTGATGAATATCGGCTTCTCGTCTTTGCAGTGCTTTCAAAAACTCCTCTGAGCTCAGGTGCCCATCACGGTTTGTGTCGAACACATGGAAAATGATGTCCACAACTCTGTCAGTTAATTCAACACCACAGACCTATAATGCAAAAACCACGGAAGGCATGAAACCAGTGAGCAAATGTGTTACAGACTACACTACTAGGTATAAGACTGAACTGCTGGAATAACAGTTAGCAGTTTCAATTAACTAAGGGCTTGAGTTTCGAGCACGTCAAATTAGTAAAAAATCTTACATGCTGCGCCGCACGCTGTAGATCCTGTTTTGTCAACATTCCATTTACTTGTCCATAAGCAAATATAGCCATTGTCAGTGGTTCCAGTCTTCGACGTAGATCAGCAAAAGCCTTAAACTCCTAATGTTCCAGAAAAGGATCTATAAGAATAACCTGAGAAAATAATTATGTAGAAAAGACAAACTTGGGAATAGGTCAAACCTCAAAGGTGATGCGCAAGTGCTTGAGATATGGGTCATTGCCCAACATATCAGCTCTATCTAGCAACTTGCTGATGTGATTCATGTCAGCAGAAGCAACCATGGACAGTGCAAAGTCCTTTGCTGGGATCGTGTTCACTGACTTGACATCATAATGATTGAATTCAAGATGAATAACCTGCAGAGAAATGACTTAACTGACTGATAAAATGTAGAGAGTCTGAAATATACAAAGGGAGAAAATACAGGGAGTCTGGGAGATATGCGTAAGGGTAAAACACTAGATGATTTGTAAATCTTAGATGCAAATTAGATCAACAATGCACACATTAAATAAAAAAACTATATTCCAAAAAAATGGAGAAGCAATAAGAATTACAGCTATAAAAATGCAATATTTAGATTTAAACTTCAGATGAAACATTTACTTTCCATTATGAAGTAAAACATGTTTGCATTCTTTGGTTACACAAATGGCAATGTTGTGCAACATGGTTTCTGAACAAGTCATCAAAGTAGCAAATCATGTTGCATGCATTAATGAGCACCCATGTTGAGTGAAGTCCAAAAAAAAGAAATATGGAAGTAGCAAATCACCTCTTCATGCAATTCCTTCATAAAACTTGTGAACTTATCGAAGCGTAGAGGTTCATTCCCATCATTACCAAAGAAATACTCAACCAACCCACCATTTTCCACAGACTGGCCAACTTTAAATCCTGTACGTAAGCCATCCCTGTGGGCAGCTCCTTGTCTGTTAAAGGTCCGCATCAATGCCATTACTTTCTTGAACTCTTGTTTGTCTATCTCCCTGGAAGTGTCAAATGACAGATAAGGACCACAAAATAGCCGAGAAGAAGCTGGCCAAAATTTGTTCATACCCTTCTTTTACCATCAACTAACAAGCCAGATGATTGAACATGCTCATAAAGAGCAGGTCTTTTTTCTGGGCGCAAGAGAAATTAACTGCAGGCGAGGATCACAGGTAAACAATAATGTAGCACAAACAAGACAAAATCAAATTATCTTGTTTATGCATAAAACCAAGAGAGCAAAAGGGAAAACATACCTTTAGCAGCTTCAGTAAACAAAACATTTCTACACGATAAACAAAGAAAAATGGATTGGAGGCACTAGACTTGATACATAAACATGGCATACTTAAGTTTCTCTCTTCCCCTACCAATAGATTGTGCTTAATTATTTGTTTTACATGCAAAAAGAACTGTAACAGGGTTATTGATCAAAGAACTACTACATGGCAGATACATATCATTCTGCAGCTCGAACATATTACTAAGACAAAGTAATGGAGTAGAAATATAACTCACCCACTGAGGTCAATGTCAAACATTTTGAAGGCCGCACTGAAGTTTGACTCAGGAATGCTGAGCAATGTAACAAAAAATATGTACCTGCCATAGTCACCAAAGCATAAACCATCATCAAACAAACCGAGTAAAAACTACCTAGAAATAGGTTATATGCAAACAGTGATTCATTAATGGCTATTGAGAAATAAACCATGTAACCTAACTGAATGGGTCTTATATTGCATCTATGAATTTTGAAGCTTATTCTTGCAAGAGTAAAGTAGCAATATTTATGCAAATGTGCAAATTCCATAATATAGTGTTTGAGATAAATGACAGTTCACTTACTCAGCAAATGAGATGAGACCGTCAGTGTTTGTGTCGAACAGGGTGAAGAACTCGGATGGAGCACAATGCAACTCTCCTGGGTTGCGTTCTCCCCTTAGTCTCCCTTCCCGAACAATATGCGACTCAGATGGAGGAAAAACAGGGACTACTGCTCTCATCAAGTCGGCAGGCAACATGAAGATTTCCCCGTCTGGGTTTCGCACAGACGCGAAGTATTCAAAAATCTGTCCACAATACAACCAAAATTAGAACACCTAGAACATAGCAAAATCAAAAAACAGGAAACTTTACTCAATGCACTAAGCGCATCACACCTCACCTTTTCAGGAGGGCTGCGAAGCCGTATCCGTTTCTCGTAATTGAAGAATACCCTTCTGCGGTATGAGTCTGCGGTAAGAGCAGAGATTTTTCTTAGTATAAGATACTACCATTCAAATGCACGTAACCAGAAGAGTACAATTACAGTTGGATAATAGCGATAAATGCACGTAACTATCAACAAGTTCATGCCTACTACGTGCTGTTCCATCGGAAAACAGAAAGCGTCACGAGACTTTACTATATATGCTCTACACAAGGCCGCGTCATCTAGTTTGGATTATGGCGGCCATTTGGGTTATCGCTTATCTGGAAAACAGATCAGTACAGCAAGGCAGCGACCGTACCGATCGCAAACGCACTACCGATTCTTTCCCAGAAAGAAGGCAAATGAACAGAAAAAGGTAGCGGCAGCACTAAGAAAAGTGCTCTTCGTGGGGGAAATAATGCAGAAAGAACACAGCTTTACGGAACGAACATCCCAATTTCCTAACCAGCAAGGATCACGAAACAACGGCGGCCAGACCAGCACACGAATCGACCTAAGGCCGCAGGAACAACCGACAGGGGACAGGGAGACAGTAGGGAAGACGGGGGTAATGGTCACCTCCGAGCAGGAACCTCCTCCTCCTCTCGTGCCGCTCCTCGACGCCGGCAGCAGCGGCAGCCGAGATCTGGCCGGCCGAGGCCTCGGCGGAGTCGGCGAGCCCCGGCGGCATGAGCCAGAGCCCCAGCCCCGACCCCGCGCCCGCCACGGCGGCGGCGATGATAGCCCCCTCGCGCCAGGGCGCCGGCGCGGCGTCGCTGGAGAAGGCGGCGCCTCGGCGGACCGGCGCCGTGCTCAGCCGTCGTACGGCGGATCGGAGGGCCGCCATGGGATGGGAGTCGTGCTAGCGGGTTCCGGGCTTGGCGGTTCGCTGCAGATAAGTAGAGTACGAGGCAGGTGGTTATGATGAGGAAGAGACTGTGGAATCTGGCCTCTCGGGGAGGGAGGAGGCGGCGATGCGAAGATGCGCGGAGCAGCAGAGTGGTGGAGAAAATGGCGCGGGTGGTGGCCGCGTCGTCGTTGCGGGGTCCCTTTTTATGGAGCGGTGGGTTGGCGTGGTGGATTGACTTGACTTTGCCGGGTTTGGTTGCTACGTGCACCACCAAAAGAGGCTGTGCCGCGGACAGTACAGTGGAGTACTGCTGACTGTACATTGTCGTTATTTATACTTTACAGAGCATATTGGCTTCTGTGGTAACTTAACTAGTAGTACTAATAGATACGCAAATGCTGCAGCAACCACGAAATGCACAGAAAAGCATCGGTTGTGCAACGATTTAGGTGGGGAAAACAAAAGCGTGAACGTAAACTAGGATTGATAAGCCGGCGGGCAATAAGATAGTGGCTGGGGACTGGAGCCAAGAATCTTTAATTTCTTCTCCTCTCACGGGTGGTCAGGCACGCCCACCGATTCCCGCGTCCCCCGGATGGGCGGAGCCGCCAGCTGGTTCTCCTTCCTTCCGCTGGTGTGACACGCATGGCATGGTGGCAGTTGGTGGCGCCGGTGGTTTTTGCTGCCTCGGCGGCCGGAGACACGAACGGCCGCCCACCGGACCACTCTAACCGCTCCCGCGTCTAGAAGATCCAGGTTCCAGACCGGGTCCCTAATTAATCACCAGCCCGCTATGCAGCGTCCAGACCCGGCCAGTTCCGTAATTAATCTGGTGTTTTCCGAAATACTCCGTAGAAAACTGCTACAGATCCACTTGTCTCGCAACATGTCACCTGCGTGACATGGCGTGCACTTTGTAAAGTACGCCCACTTGCTCCTGCAAGATAGGCGGAGCAGCTGGCTTTCTTGGGGACTCAGCTTCGGTGACTTGTAATGCACAAGTCACCGAGCGACTTGGGCGCATCTTGTCCATCCATTTTAAATCCAACGGACAAGATTCACCCAAATCTGAGACTAAAAAATAAAACTTCTCAGAAAAAATCAAAAAAATTCCAGTACAACAGAAATGATTCGATAATTATTCTGTGAATTTTGTATTTTATTTGGACGAATGCTTTGGGAATACGTAGCTTTCTTAGATTAAAACATAAAACGCTAGTTATATGCAAACCATCAATCCAAACAGGGTGAAACTTTCAGAAAATAGAAAAAACGAAACATTTCTGTTGTACTGGAATTTTTTCGATTTTTTCTGAGAAGTTTTATTTTTTAGTTTCAGATTTGGTTAAATCTTGTCCGTTGGATCTGAAATGGAGGGACAGGATTCGTCCAAGTCGCTCGGTGACTTGTGCATTGCAAGTCACCGAAGCTGAGTCCCTTTCGTGGACGGGGCTTGCCTGCGGCCCGCGCGTGCGACCATCCGTGCGCCGCGGGTGCGTGGCAGCCATCCAGCGACTCACCATTTTCCTGCCTTTAATCACTTTTTTTTCGCAAAAAAAAAGAAGGGAAAACGAACAAGCCGGCGTCCAATCCGCGCTTGCTGTCGCTAGCTTTATCCCCCGCCGGCGTCCAGTCCGCACTTGGACACGGCGCCTCAATGATCAGCTGGCCTCCGTCGCCTGGTCATGGCATACGAGCAAGCCGGCTGCTTCGCTTACGGTTCCTGCCGTCCTCGACTTCCCCTTCGAGCGTCAGATCACCGCCGTCATGGAGGCCGAATTCAGCAGGGACGATGGGGCTCGCCTTCGTCGCCTCGCCAAGCGACACACGAACGAAGGACGAGGAAGCCGCCATGGCGTACGAGAATGCTAGCCAGCTCCTTCGCTCGTGGTTCCATTACCGTTCTCGACTGCTCCAGCTTGCCACCGTCAAGGTGGCTGGCCATATCCAAGTTCCCAGGACAAGTACGATGGAAGCAAAGGACGTGCGCCATCACCGCCGCGGACCCGAGTCGAGCTCTTCCGCGAGCGAGGCCCTGCCGCCGTGGCCGTGCGCCACCACCGCGCCGGACTTGAGGTCTTGAGCCGACCTCTTCCGCGCGCGAGCGTGCCCTCGGCATTGGCGCCTCCGGCCTGGTCGACCCGTCGAGCGCCGTCACCCAGCTGGCCGCCCGCTACGGCAGCCCAGCCTGCTCTCTGCGCCAGATTTTTTTTATCTCGCCTTTTCAGTCTAGCGAAAAGATAGGTGGGACCAGGGAAAAAGGAGACCGTTGGATGGATGGGGCGCACGGATGGTCGCACGCGCGGGGCGGCTTTCGGCTTTGTTTTTCTCTTTGGAGTGTTTAAGATAATCATGCGGCGACTTGTAAGCGTCGACGACGCAAGTTGTTTGGATCACGTATTGTGTCATTAGTTGCTCTCGGTGTCACGATACCTCCAAATCATGACAAAATTGCACAGACCAGTTGATTTTGCACAGAACACATGCTCTACGAGTTTGTTGCGCAAAACACCACATGGCCCATTCATATTTTTGACACGGAATTCAAACTTCCAAAAATACAAAAAAATCCACTAAATCACACATGTAGCCAACACTGTTCCGAAAAAACAATACATCTCATTTAGACTGATTGTTTTGTAGATACGTTACACAAAATTCAAACTGTCAAATGTTTTAGTTATTCCACTCAAATTTTGACTCAAAGTTGAACATTTTCAACAAAATGTAAAACTTCCAGTAAACCATAAATATATCCAGCAACCATACAAGAAATATCAATTCATTCACAGAGTTTACGAAGATATACGTAGATAATTGGGCAGCTAATGTGGCTGGTTTTGTTTGCCAAAAGTGCATTGACAAGCGGGACCCACTTGTGGAAAATCATGTCAACGTACACAAACACTGTATTAAACATAACTACAAGTGATAACCACAATATGTGGTGTTTTGCGCAACCTAATCATAGAGTAGGTGTTTTGTGCGAAACCAGCCCCACTAGATGGTGTTTTGTGCAATTCCCTCTCCAAATCATATGCTCTACCTGCGGGCAAGATAGTAAATTTTACACTTCAACCGAGCTTAGCTCAGTGAAAAAGGACTAGACTTTTTTGTTGACGTTAAAAAAAACTTGACGTTGATGCGGTGCATGAGGCGAAGAGGGATATTTCATGTTAGAAAGTCTTATATTTTGATACGGATGGAGTAGACACATCTAAAAAATTAAATAAAATAGTGAGACCCCACCACCTTCTTAGAACTAGCATGCCGACCGTACGATCAGCTTTGGATAGCCCATCGGCGCCGTCTGTCGCGACGACTTCTTTTAGCCGCCACAAGCAGTGTTTTCCGGCCTACACTTTTCTTACTTCTCTGGTCCTTCAGATTCGTAGTCCCTGGTCCCGACTGCTCTCGGCCCTACAATGCAACGTCTCGCCCGGACGTTTCATACGGATGGACGCGAGCAGCGCGATGGGAGCTCGCCAATTGGTTCGGCGCAGGAGTTAGAGCATATCTAACCAGCCACCCAAAATCGGCCTCCGCACTGTTCGCGGACACGTTCGAACGTGTCCGCGGACAGTTACCACACATACCCCAAATTTAGGCTCGTACAACCGCATCCCCCAACTCCTAACCCCTAAAACCATACAATTCATGCACGTAGGAATTTCAGTTCATAGTTCATGAAGTTCGGACATACTACATAGGAGGAAAATATATATTTACAAACTAGCAAAATAAACTTCTCTCTCACGGCGGCGGAGCGGCTCGAAGACGGTGGCGGAGTTTCAATCCGGCGCCTTGCCCGTCCCCTTGTCGTCTACGTCGGGGCGGCTGAGGCGCTCGAAGATGGCGTAGGGGTCGTCGCTAGAGTCGGAGGTGCCGTGGCCACTCCTGGACCGAGCCGCCACGAGGCGGTCATGGCGCGCCTGCTCGCTGGCGAGGCGGGCGGCCGCCGTATTCGCCTCTGTCATGGAGAGACGAATGCGGAGAGACGTAGGAGGAATAAATAGGCCGATGGCCGGTGGGGAGCGGAGACGGCAACCTTGGGCGCCGCGCCGGCGAGTCCACCTTACCTTGGAGTCTTGGACGGTGCCGGTCAGCCTCCCTCCGCGTGGGGCTGTCCGGTCAGCGAATGCGTGCCGGCGTGCCCAGGCGGCCCCAAACCCTCCCCACATATGGGTTGGGTTTGGGGTTTGCCGGTCAACCCGGACGGATGGGTTGGTTTTGAGGGAGGCGGTTGGGTGGTCGTTTTAGGCCCAACTCCTGTTCGGGCTGTCCGCCCGGGTGTTGGGGCCGATTTGGGGAGGCCGGTTGGAGATGCTCTTATCGGGTTAGATTTCTTTTGCTTGTTGCGTCACGTCGAGTTGTGCCATCCAGGTCTTGCACGTCGTTTGCTGGTTCTAGGCCCGGCTCACTTTTGGTCCACCTTGCAGGCAGACGGGTGGGATGAAGGCCAGTCTCTGTCATCGTTTTCACTAACGTTCGAGGGTCTCGGGCCTCGGTACGTTGCTCTCACTGTCATATATGGCCGTTAGTCGGCAGGTATGTGTTACAGTGCGGGGAGGGTGTATGCGCCCTATTCAAATAGTAAAGGAATGAGGAAGAACAAGGGCTTCAAGAACCAATATCCCATTAGTAAAGGAATGGAAGTGGGATTGGCTTCACCAAACTCCTTTGACATGGTAGCGCAAGGTACAATTCAGACAGCAGATCCAGATGCAATTGGGTTAGATGGACATCCTTTGAGTGACTATGTGGAGGTGATGATCAATGTGGTTCACAAAAGAACAACAATGTTGCCTAGACCAAGAGGTAGAATGATCAAGATGGGAAATGCACAGGCCAAGTGTGTCCCTTGGCCAAGGAACTGTGTAAGTTATTCATTCTTCATTCTTACATTCTTCATTATGAAAACTGAAGAGTAACTTGACTGATGGATGGAGTCCTAACACTTTGTGTTTCACCATACGTTTATGCAGCTAACAAAGACTGATGGATCATGTCTTGACATTGTGGTCGAAAACATTGTGAGCAACTTGACAAGAAGTGCTGCTGATCCTGCTGCTGGAACACAAGGTTCAGGCAAGAAAATGAAGAAGCTTGCAGTTTTTTCACCGCCAATGAAAGCATTGTCAGCAATGTGAGCTTGTGAGCTGAATGTAAACTTATGTCCTATTGCATACTTGTAATGGATTGTCACAGTTATAGTTACCTACTTCACATGGAAGGTTACAGTTACACATACTTGACATTGCCAGTTGTTTGTTCATGTAATGGATACATATTTGAATTATGTCTGATATATAAAACTTATTGCCTATGTGTATTTGTAATGGATTGTAACATTTGAATTATGCATGAAATACCTGAATATAGTGGTACATTAGACTTTTGCCTCTGTTTTAATTTGGAGGCACTGAAATGGATGCCTCAAATACTAACCTATAAAGGCATTATTGACCGCCTCAATTGGTATAGCATTTGAGGCACACATCAAAAGTGCCTCAAATGGTATAGCATTGGAGACATTATTGAGTGCCTCAAATGGTATGTCAATTGAGGCACAAATCAAAAGTGCCTCAAATGGTATACCAATTGAGGCACTCAATAATGCCTCGGAAGGTTAGCTTTTGAGGCACTAAATAATGCCTCTAAGATTAGCATTTGAGGCACTCAATATTGCCTCTAATGATCACTTTTCAAGGCATTATTGTAAAATGCCACAAAAGACTTTTAGCTACACAAGTAAATGCTGCACTTTTTTTTGCCTCAAAAAACATTTGGAGGCATTATTCTGACTTTTGGAGGCATTATGGAGTGCCTCTGGTACGTGATGTAGTGTTCATCGGATGCTCTGACCGTCTAAATTTTCTTCTTCCTCGATGGCCTCGCTTCATCGGCTCCTCCCGTTCGTGGTGCCGTTGCAAATCCGCCGTAGTTATGCATTCCTCGCCCTCCATTCTGTTGGAGCTGCCTGATGTAACCCCACAAACATCCTCTATCATCGATCAGGTTAAGGTCAGGACCTGCCTGACCCGTGGGGATTAGATTCAGTCGTCTTATCCTCTCTTCTTTTTTTTTTGCCTTGAAAGCTTTGTTCCTCCCTGCCATCAGGGTAGTAGATCTTTCTTTGTTTGTTGGTTACTTTCACGCCGGTCGCAATAGTTGAAAGATCATTGTCGCTCTTAATCATGTTTTGCTGTTCATGATAATACAAAGTTTGCATCTAAAAGTTTTGCATAAGTTTGAACAGGTTTATTGCTTGTGATCATTGCATTCGCGCAGCGAAATATTGCGTTTCGATGAAAGTTGCCAGGGGGCGGTAGTACCGCTGGGATAGGCAGTAGTACCGCCAGCTCCCTGGCAAACCTGCTGCGATGGCAGTACCGCTACGGGTACCGCCGCGGGTACCACCGATTTCGCGTTCTGGGAGCTTATGTGGTACCTCAAGCGGTACCGGCTGGTAGCGCCGATGCGGAGGAGGCTGGCGCTATTTTTGGTGCCGTTGCGAGTACCGTTGCGGGTACCGCCGTTTCGGCGTTCGGAGCCCTTATGCAGTACCTCCAGCGGTACCTCGAGCGGTACCAACTGGTACCGGGGACGTGGGATCGCGAAGACTGAAGACCATCCGTTGACTGAACAGGATGGAGCGCTGAAGACCGCAGCGGTACCACCGCATATCCCAGCGGTAGTACCGCTGGCACGGGATTTTGTCCCCCAACGGACAGATAGGAGGGAGGGGTATTTAAACCCCTCCACCTACCTTGGGATACTTTGAGCTACTAGAATTGAATCCCCATTATTGAAGAAGCTTCAAACTCCTGGATCTCCCACTCCAACCACCCAATCGACTTGATCCTTTGAGGAGTGCTTTAGGAGGTCTAGATCTACATCTCCACCGAAGGAATTTCATTTCCCTCACCATACTTTGTGCCACTTGCTCTCTTGGGGTTGCTTGTAACCCTAGGAGACCTTTGTGAGTTTCGGAAGCCTCCACTTGTTGCGAGGCGGCCCGAGACATTGTTGGGAGGCTCCAACTCATTGTGGAGTTCCTCGACCTTTGTGTACCAGCTTGGTCAACGCCATTAAGGTGACCTCATAGTGGATGAGCCGAACCCTCACGGGTAAAGCTCACGGAGAATAGAGTGAGCACATCCGTGCTATTGGAGTGCCTAGGCGGCTCCAAACTCCTCCAACGTAGACGTACTTCCCTTGGGAAGGAACTACGGGAAACATCTCAGTGTCTCCACTTTGCGGTTATTTCTATCCTTTACTTGTTGCTTCCGCTACGTTATTTACCTTGCTTGTATCACATAGGTTGTTGTGGCACCCCTCCCTGACACATCTCGCCAGAGAGGCGGTCGCCCCGTGCGCCAGCCCAAGATATCTGGCCGCACGTCACGACAGTGCAACATAATGAAAATCATTACACAATCAGGCACAAAAGTGCTACAAATGGTTTACAAGGCCATCAAGGCATTACAAAATATCTTGCCAAGCATGGCTCAGGACAGAGTTTGACTGGCAGCGGAAGTCGACTAAGGCAATGGCTTGGAGCGGCTCCATTCCACAGGCATCTGGCTGGGCTAATGATCCAAGCACGCTCTTGCTCCACCTCCTTGCTAAGGTAGAAGTTGAATCCTCGCCAAAGTCTAGCCATTTGAATAGCCAACGTGAGTACAATGACGTACTCGCAAGAATAACCACTTGACACGAACAGTCCAACAATCAGGCAACAAGATATCCATTGGTAATAAAATCCTACAACATGGCAAGTGTCGACTCTAGGTAGACCAATGTGATAACATAAAGGTAGCATGGCATCACAAGTGAAATATAGCATAAGCAGACAACGGGGGTATCACCAGTACAGAGTCCAAGCCAGATGGGGTTGGATCGTGTACCGGCAATTATACAAAGAGATTACCTGTGACGAGTAAACGAGTGTACCAGTTGGTACCAAGTAACACAACAACTCATGTTATCACAGCTAGGCCCACTGGCCTCTAGCCTCACAAGGCTTATCACATCTGTCACCACTGCTAGGCCCCCTGGCCTCATCTTTCCACGTTGGGCATGCACGATTGATGTTGGCTCAGGCCTGACTCTAGGCTCCCAACGATCACGCCGTCATCCCTAAACACGGTAACCATCCACAGCTCGAGTAACATTCCCTGCATCATCTTATTGTTCATTTAGTGAAATTAGGTTGTTCATCTTTCTTTCAAACCGAACTTATGTTTGACCTCCGGACTCGACAAAGGACAATAGTGTGACCGACACTGAACTGTTCCATAACCTAGGAACAAGGCTAGCTGCTAGTTGACACACTCTCGAGAGGTTGCAGTTACCACTCATCTAAATGCACCATATAGCCGGTACTTTAGGAAATCTTCCTCAAGACGACCTGATACACTTACATGACCGTTCACGCTACCAAGACACTCCTTGTATAGCTACCGACATAACTCTATGTCTTATGACGAAGTGAATCCGGCACGTCCCCAACTCATGAGCACCGCCTAGCTCCGGAACCTTCACAAGACTAGCCCCGACCACAAAGGTAACCGACTAGACTTGCCAAAATGGTAGCATCAAAGGAGGCTCAATAGGTTACGTAGGCCAAGGCCCGCCCATATGAGCGATAGTGGTAGTGCTTTCGATGTTCAGATTAGTGGCACCACGGACTGACCCTATCGATGTTTGGAGGGGTGTTTCATTTAATCAAGTTTAATCATAACAAGTCCAAACAACCGATGTTCCGTCCAACACAACAATCACAATATCATCATAATATATCTTCAAACGACAAGACATTAGCGACACAATATTACAAGAAATAGTAGTTTGTATTGACCGGGTGACTAAGGCGCCATCACAGATCAATGTCCAAAAAGCGTCAATCGGACGACTGTGGCGGAGCTACCTCCGACCAGCGCCATCTCGTTTGACTACAAAAGAAAATAGCGTCAATCGGACAACTGTGGCGGAGCTACCACCGACCAGCGCCATCTCGTTTGACTACAAAAGAAAATAGCGTCAATCGGACGACTGTGGCGGAGCTACCTCCGACCAGCGCCATCTCGTTTGACTACAAAAAAAGTAGGGGCATCATTCCTCCATTCCTTCGACTGTGGCGGTTCCCCCAGTCCATCGTCTCAGGAATGGGAGTGGTACCCCCAGACACGCACCATAACTCTACGGAAATTAAATGTCAAAGTCATGATATCTCATGACGCACAGTTCATAAATAACAGGCAAACATATACACATACATGGCATGATAATATGTAATCAAATAAGCGAACAACACTGCAAGACTGGTCATAGCAAGTGGTTAGCTTGCCTCGGGTCATGTAGTTGTTCTCTGGTTCGTCGATGAAGTGAAGACGTCGCGGACTCGGGCACCGGTAGCCCTACACCGCGCAAATATGTGCTACCCGGAATATTTACTAGAAAAATGTGAAATCCATACCATTTGACAGATCTCGCAAATATAGGAATTTAGAAATTTGAATCACTCCAATCGAAGTGGTGGTTTGGAGAAAATGGCGTGCAAAGTTTAGCTATCTGCTGCACAGGTGGCAGATAAGCAGCTCTGGTTGACTGAGCTGGCTGGGTTGTGCATTTTCCGAGAATACGTTTTCTGAGCTTGAAAGCGTAAAAGGAAGGAAAAAAATGAAATACACTTTCAGCTAGCATGTTTTGAAGGATTGGTTTACTGTAGGTCTTCTTGCTTGCTTGGCTCACGTACGAGAGACGCACGGGAGAGCACGGGAGCGGCCGACCAGCGGTGGCAGGCGGCCTGGCTGAGCAAGGCGCGGACGGAGGCTAGGTCACCGCCTCACACGGCGCCCGCGAGCTTGCGGTACGGCCATGGCGGCCGAAACTTGGGGAGCTCCAGGTGACACGTTCCTCGACGAACTGGGCCAGGGAGTGGGACGGCGGCGGCGTACCGCGACCAGGGGAGGGGCTAGGGGCGAGGGGAGGTGCTGGGTGGCTCGAGTTCGAGCCCGACATGGCTCGGGTGGCCGTGGCCGAAGCTCGAAGCTCGGTTAGGATTTCTCCTCAGAAAAATCTGGGAAGGCTCTGGGAGGAGGGGGTGCGTGGTGCATCGAAAATGGGAGGGTCTGGGGTTCCTTTTATAGCCGGAGGGAGGGAGAGGTAGGTGCGTGGCCGTTGCGGCCATTGATAGCGCTGTGAGATCACGGCTGACGTTCTCCGGCTACAGAGGAGGGATAAGAAGGAGGGCTGGATAGGGTGGTCGTGCTGGATACACAGTGCAGCACGAGGTCTACTGCAGCAGGAGATAAGGCAGAGGCTGGGGTTAGGGTTAAGCAAGTTTGGCTCGTGCCTAAGCGTGTGTACGGGACGTAAAGAGCGTGACGTGAGCGGCATCGCGCGTTCCCGGTGACTCGGAGGTCCAAACGGAAAACGGATTGCACCACTGGGTTCACAAGGACAATACCAACACAACCAAACAGGCCACACCCAAAAACTCCACACTTCGCAACACAAGTTTTCTGAAAACCCTAACACACACAAGGTGTTCGGTGAAATGACAGCGGCCTTCCTCAACTCAGAAAAATCCCGATAAATTACCACTGAGTAGTTGTAGCATAAGGAGGGTGTCTATGGAGTTTGACCTCAAATGGGTACTGGTAAATTGGGTTTTGACAAGATGTCCAAAAATGGACACAATGACATGGTCATGGCAAAGTGATTTTTCACACTTCACCTTGGGGTGATTTTCTGGACATGTGTGTCTATGGACCATGTGGTCAATGTGACCAAGTCTCATGGTCATAGGATTTGTCTAGGTACAGGTTTGCTTGAAGATCTCAAAAGGGCACCATTTCGGGCTTACAAAGGAAGTGGTAGATAGGTTGACCAAATAATTTTGGTCCCAAGAGGAGAAGTGCTGGGAATGGAAAATGATTCCTCCCCTGAATTTATGAGAATTTTTGGAGCTTCAAAGGTTGACCGAAACATCCTCAGATCAAAAATGGCATTTCGGGAATTAATGCCAAACTTGGAAATATTGCATTGGGTACGCAATATTTTTGCATGGGTTGGCTTTGTGTGGATATGGGAGTCCTGTGATATTTTTGGTGGAATTTTATTGGTGATGGAAGTAGACATCCCTTTGATAAGTGGAGATAATCGGGACCAAAAGATTATCACGGAGGGATAGGGTTTTCGAGGGAGAACCCAAGCATGAGATGGTCGAGGGTGGTGGATGAAGTTTGGGGAACATGGGAAATTTTGGAGAGAGCAAAACCAAAGTCAAGATCATCCACAAAATATTTAAGAAGGTCATTTGATAAAACAGAAAAAGTTTTCCGGTGTGAGAAAACACCACAAAAATCAATACTGGATTTTCGGGGTGTTACAGTTGCTATCATCTAGTGCACATATAGTCAACCTTGTTATACTTTGCTCAAGCCCTAATTAAAAGAAAAGGAATTAAAACTTGGTAGTCGCCTAATCACCCCCCCCCCCCTCTAGTCGACATATCGATCTTTCAATTGGTGTCAGAGCCTCGTCTCTTATCTAAGGCTTCACCGCCTAAGAGAATATGTCGGACATCATGGACCCACTCGCATCGGTTACTAATGAACGCTTTGGTGTGGTTGTTAGTGAACTCAAGAATGAGATATCGAATCTCAATACCGAGATCACTACCAACCTCAACATAAGCATGAAGGAATCAATGCGAGAAATGTTCAATGAGTTCCTAGGGAAACCAGAACCTCCTAAGATTGATTTACCCCCCGCGGAGAATGAATCGGAGAAGGTAGATGCTCTTCCTTCTAGGTTTTCGTCAACGTGAACGGAAAGGCGAATGCCAATCCCGAAACAAAGAATGCCGAGGGTGGTAACTCAATCCCAAGGAAACCGGGGGTGTATGCAAATGTTCCACCGGAACAAGTGTATAACACAATCCACCAACACGTCTCTCCGCCACACATCGCCAATATGGGCGCACCTCCTAAGCTTGATCCTAAAGACTTTCCTAATTGGCAATATTCTATGCGATCACACATGTCTAGTTATTGTGTTTTCTTGATTGACATTTTAGAGCAAGGCTTCTATCCTCAAGATCCACACAACATGACTCTAACGGAGAAGGCCAATCATCAACTTAATGCCACCGCCATGCACATGATACAAACGGCCACCGGCCCAACTTATACCACACATATCCGAATGTGCACGACGGCAAAGCAATGTTGGGAGAATCTCCATAACTTGTTCTTGGGTAACAAAAGCATCCAACTTTCCAAGTATGAAGCGGTTTAAGACGAAGCCGATGAGTTTGTGATGAATGAAGATGAGACCCTGAAGATCTCTATCAAAGATTCACCGCTCTTGCCATCACCTTGAATGATTTCGGTTTCGAGAAGATTAGTGATAGTTGGATCAAGCGCAAGTTTCTCAAGGCCATCACTCCTTCAAATCAAGGCTTGGCTCAAACCATTCGATCAAGACCGGACTTCTCAACACTTGACTCTTTGTCCATTCCCCTTTGTCCCAATCTTCAGGGCAAGTACGGTCGACGTCGTTTGCATGACAAGTAAAATCTACCATAAGTCGCGAGCGCGCCTCACAGGCTGAATTCGCCACTTAGTCCAGCAAGATATGAGATCTAATCCAGTGAGGCCGTGGAGTGTCAGCGCCCTCACCTTATCCAAAAGGGATTCAATGAAAGGCAACGAAGAAGGATCAGGTTTAGAAGACAGAGCATTGGTAGCCTCGAAGGGAAGAGGAGACCAAAGAGGAAGAGGAATTTCACCATCAGGAGAAGTGTTTTTACAATAGAAGAATATCCTTTGCCAATCCTTGATTTTCTTGGCAAGAGTTAGTTTTGGGAAAATACTACCCCTACGGCGTTGGAAGGAAATGGCGCCGCATTGGAGAAAAGGACCATCTGTGGTTTCCCTTTGACTATTGCAATTGAAAAGAGCAAGCCAGAAGTCTATTGAAGGCGGGATACCCAGATAATCTTCGCAAAGGACGTGGAAGTTGCTCACTTGCAACATCGAATTAGGGCCAATATCATGAAAGCGGAGACCCAACCGCTGCATCAAGGAGCGGAAGAAGAGAGAGCCTGGGGGCTTGAACCCACGCTCAACATGCTCCGCAAATATCACTACTTCTCCCGGTTGAGGGTTGGGAATTACCTCCTCACCGGCCGCTCGCCATACGCATTGATCTTTTGGCGGAAGAAGGCCCCGTGCAGATAGGGATTCCAGGAAATCTTCGTCGACCCACGAGCCTTCCCAGTTGCACTTGCGGCGAGACATTTTCTCAAATTGATGGAGATCTCCACCGAAGGATTGTGAGTACGAGAAGCGAGATTGGAGGCGGCGGAAAGGAGCAGCGGATGCGTAATGCAGGACTTGATGAAGAACGCTGGGAAAAACGATGAGCTAAGATAAATAGCCCAGATGCGGAAGACGTTTAGATCTGAAAATCAACCGTCAAGGCAGGTTAAGTCGCGTTCTTAAGCCGCCAAGAAGAATTATAAGTCGCAGATTGGAAATAAGAAAATTGGAGTTCAGCTGGGATAATTCATGTGCGCGGCTCAGGGGTTTGTTAAGACGAAGAAGCCTTCACTCGAAATCCAAGCTAAACTTGGGGGCTAATGTCGGGGGAATACTTTCTGGATTAACCCGCGGCCCAGTGCGACTTACTCGCACGGACGAAGGCTCACTTGGGAGCAAGCCCAATATTGAACAGCCATACGGAGAAAGATCTAGAAGACATATCCCGGAGGACGTGAAGACCAAGTAGTCTCCGAGTAGGCCTCTGTGGACGTATTCCTTATGGGGGAAGTTTCCTTTTGTAACCTAGTGAGCCTCTGTGTATATAAAGAGGACTCGCAGGACTTAGAGCGGGTCAAGCTATCAAGCCCTAAACCCTAGCTCATACGGCGAGTACCAGATCGGATCGCCTCCATTGTAACACCTCAATTATCATATCAATACCAATCTAGGGTAGGCAGGAAGTAGGTCTTTTACCTCACATTGAGGGGCCGAACCTGGGTAAATCTGTGTTGATCTTTGTTCCTGCGATCCCAAGCTCGGAGATGCTTGACTCGCGCAATCCCACACCTACGAAGTCATCTATGACACCTGACGTGACAAACCCACGACAATGGGTACAAAGGATCTCGGGGACTGAAGCCCGAGATTGGTCAAAGGTCATACCGAGTCAGCTAGACATGAAACTCGGGGACTGCTTGTCCGAGTTTAATGTAAGCTCATGCCGGTGAACTCAACATGAGACTCGGGGACTGGGCATTTAAGTATTTTCAACAAAGTTAAGATTGAAATGATCAAGTTTTTTGAAGATTCGCGCCGAGTTATCTACTACTCGGACGAGTATCAATTACTCAGCCCGAATCTCGGGGACTGTAGATGGTGTGACTATTGATCATTTTAGAGCAAGTGATAAGTTCCGGAAGATTTACCTCGACAACCCGGCTAGCCTGAAGGGCCGAGACCTGCATGGAGTGTAGGGATTGTGCAACCAGGCCGGGGCCAACCGGATGTGGATTTGCCGGGGTAGAAGAAACTTCACTCGGGTCCGCGGCGTTCCAATCCATCACGTACTGCCCGACCGAGCCGAGGCTCTTATCACTCGGAGTGCGGAGACTCGGAAGAACATGGCTGTTGACCCGGGGGCGGGAAATCATCTCGGAGAGGTCTTGGTACGCCCGGTTGGCTGTTGGAGTCACAGTAATTTGTTTGCCCTGGGCAGTTGAGGGTTGGCCAGAGGCTTGTTGAGTTGGCACACTTGGAGGCGGCGTACCGGAGTATGGACCGGCGCTGGGGGGTGCTGCTGTTTCCGAGGCTTGTCTTGCTGAAGCTTCTGCTGCTTCTCCTGCTGCTGCCTCTGCTGTTTTTCCTGTTGCTGTTGCTGGTCCTTCTCCTTCTGCTGTTGCTTCTTCTGCTTCTCCAGTGCTGCTGCTGCTTCTGTTGTTGCTGCTGTTGCTTCAACTGTTGCTGTTGCTTGGTGTGCTTCTGGGGTGAGGGTCGAGGCTCCAACGTAGACGAGGTCTCAACTGGAGTCTTACCTCGCTTTGTCTCCAAATCCTTAAGAGGAGAGAGGGAGTTTGGTCTTGACCCGGAGCCGAGGTTTGCTCGGGACCTGGTCTCCTCCCAGATCCGAATCAAGATTCGGTGGCGGCATGTCGGTTGAGCTGGCGCGCACCGGGGAAGGGATTGCTCCTCCGGAACTGCTAATCCCGGTGTTTCCGCCCGAGGTGGCGGTGAAGGAATAGGAGAAAGAATAGAAGTATGGGTTTGCTCTGTGGCGATGGGATCACTGCATAAACCAAGGAAAAATGTTAATTCGGATAAGATTAATATCGGTTGAAGGAAATAAGGAAAGAAGGAAGCAAGAAAAGTTATACGAAGTTTATCTTACCCCTTGCTGGTTGGCAGGACCTTGGCCTTGCGCTTAATAACGACCTTCTTGGCTTTCTTAGCCGGAGGAGCCGCTGACCCGGACGCACCGGCGCGTTTCCGAGATGTGCCTTGCGTACCCGGATTGGCTGTAGCACGAGGTGCAAACCATGAAATAGGGTAGCATCAATCGGATCTAGGATTTGACAATCATCATCTTCGTCGTCGGACAAGTCTTGAACGAAGACACGGGCGGATGGCTTACCCGAGGTAGAAGCCTTGGCTCGGGGAACCGGCATAAAATCCTCGTTGTCCGGGTCTTCAGTCTCCTCAGGCCGCGGGCGGCGATCTTTCGTCCATTTCCTGGTCTCCAAGTCCCCATCTTCGGTGGCTTGTCGAGTAAACCGCTGCAAGAAAAGCAAAGAAGACTCGGATTAGACTTAGGGCGCATGGCCGAGATAAAAGTAGCCTCGGGAGGCAGAACTACGTCGATTCAAAGGTGACAAACTAACCGAGGAGGAAGCCGGGATCGCTCAAATGGCTCTACACCCCATTGCCAGTCGTCCTCCATGTCGGTCTGGGCGATGGCCTTAACCCGTCTCCTAACCTGAGGATGGGTGAGTTCATGGGTGCTGACCCGGGTAGGGTCCAGCACGCCACTCATGTGGCAAATCTTGTGCACACGATACTGAAGAGGATTGACTCGGCGAATGATGAAGGTCCTCAAGAGGTCGTCTGCACAGAACTTCTTTTCCAATAGACCCTCAAGGGTTTGGTGGATCAGTTGGACCTCAGGGATGCTGTCCTGCGGGTCATAATTCCAGTTTAACTCGGCTGTGGGGGGAGCGATGTTGAACTCCGGCAGATTGAGGACATCCCGCCCTTCTGGACTCTTGACATAGAAAAAGGACTTTGCCACTTCCGGCAAGATTCTAAGCCAGTGATCCGGGGAAAGGGGGAGTGTTTCCTCGGAGTGATGCTAGCCGCTCCGCATGCGGTCATCTCCTTCACGATCTCCTCCTTGTTCGGGATGGTTTGCTTCCGGAGGCGGAAATACTTGGCCCAGGCGGCAACAGTAGGCCAGAGGCCGAGGTACCCCTCCATGAAAGAATAAAAGCTGAGAGAGATGTGATGGCGTTGGCAGGAGATGATGAGGTTGCAGACCGAAGTAGTTGAGAAAGTCCCGGAAGAAGGGGCTAGCTGGGAGTCCAAACCCGCGCTGGAAATGCGCAAGAAAGACCACCCGTTCACCCTCTTCAAGGGCCGGTTCAAGTTCCGAACCAGGACGCCGACATATGACCTCGGCCGTAATACGCCGGGTCTTGAGCAGCCAGTCAAGGTCATCTTGCTCTACATCAGATCCCTCCCAGCCACCTCGTGCAGCCGATGACTCGGCCGGGTCGGGAGTACTGCGGCTTGACATCTCAGGGTCAGAACCTGCAAAAAAGTACAATTACAACCGAGATAAGTAATTCGGAATTATGAATCCAGACTCGGAGCAAGTAACTCGGAGAGATGATGCAGGTTACTCGGAAACCGAGACATATGACCCGGAACAGCCGTGCAAGTGCCTAAAGAATAGAGCACGGGAACCGAGTTATTTAATTCGGAAACTAAGCTATAATCACCCGGAAGGATAATTCGGAAAGATAAGTGGAAAGTGATTCGGAAAGCCGAGTTAAGTGATTTGGGAGAAAGTTACAAACATGATTTTGCATGGATCTGTGAACAAAAAGATCTACCGAGCGAGTAAAAAAGAAGTAAAAATCATGAGTTAGGGCAGAAAAGGAGGAAACCATCAGGAGCTCTGTCCGCATGTCAATACGAAAAAGATCTAGAAACACATCTGAGTAGTTCTATCTATGCGCAAACAAGGCTAACCCTAGCAAGGCTAGTTTGGAGATCTAGAGCATTCTAGTGATGAACTGCGAAGAACACGCGAGGAAGAACACTTGAGATGGCGCAAGAAGAAGATGGAGATTTGAGGATCCATACCGGCCCAAGCGGCGGCGGCGCGGACGAGTCCGGTCGTCGGCAATGGCGAAAGTTCTTCAAGGTCGCACCAGGGCGGAGTGCTCTTCGCGGCGGCGGCGACGGAAGTGCTAGCGCGGTGGAGAGGGAAGCGGAGGAAGAAGGAGTTCCTCGTGCTCTCCTCCCCTATTTATAGGCGTGGGGGTGTGCGGTTCCTGAAGCGGTGGGAGCAGTTCCCCCAAACCGCGCCCGAAACTGAAGGCGCACGATCTGGACGTGGTAACGGTCCATTAATGGACGTAGTGGTGGGTCCGCCATCATTGGCGCGGTTACCCAGGCGCCGCGCGGTGCGGTCAAGTACAGTCAAAGGCTGTGCCTGATGTGACTGAACACAACACGCGTGACGTGTGCAGCGTGCGGTGTGCGGCGCGCGCAGAGGCGTGGTCGGCCGTGCACACAGATCGAGGCAAACCGAGATAAGAAAACCGAGACTGAAACTCGGTGGAGTCAGGAGGAGTCACGTAGTTCCGGTTGGACCAAGTCAAAGATGAGATTCGGATAATATTATTTGGTTTGACTCGGTAAAACTCGGCCAGACCGAGGCTTACTTGAGCCGGAAAGGCAGTTAATCTGGTTTGTTTTGTTAAACCTGGCGTGGCCCTCCATCCGAGGCTGTAGGACCGCACCAGGTTCGGGGACTAATGTCGGGGGGCTACCCCCGGGTAGGGTAAGTTGTGGTATAAAGAGCTATAAAGAGTGGACCGGGTCATGGTCAAACCGGGTCAACCAAGACCCGGAGGGACCGAGACATGGTGTGACTGCAAACCGGCTCATGACCATCGGGTCACTTAGGCCAGGTCATGTTAGCCGGGTCATCTTAACCGACATACCAATGTCGGTCTGCTCTTGTTCTTTCTTATGTGCAGGAAAGATATGAGGAGAATCCGGCATATCCATGCCGGGTTAAGGAAGAGAAGAAAGCTTACCTCGGTTAAGAAGTCAATGGCTTTTGTCTTCTGGCCTGGCAGAGGAGCACGCCTGGCCGGGGAACCCGGAGCCTGACAGACCGACATCCCGGGATGGGACAGCCCGGATAAGCTGGGACAAGACAGGAGGGTCCTGTCATGACAGAGCTGACCCGAGAACCCGGAGGCGCGGATCTCCTGCAGGAATCCCGGAAGATCTCTGCAGGAGCCCGTGCTGCCAGCGTGGAGGAGAAAGCCGTTGGCTCCTACGCTGCTATAAGTACCCCTGTACCTCCTCCTGCGTGAGGGACGGAAGAAGAAAGAGCTCATTTGCCCCCTTTGTGTTTAGCTTCATCTTCTACCTCGTACCACTGTTGATAGTTTAGCAATACAGCTCAAGGAGCAGATCTTGTACTTGTGCTTGTGCATCATCCATATACATCGAGAGGCAGGCAGGAGTAGGGGTGTTACCTCCTCACGAGGGCCCCGAACCTGGGTAAATCGCGTGTGTGTTCTTGTGTGTTCTTGGTTCGATGTCTGTCCGTGTGCGCTTCTCAGCGTGCAAGCCCTCCCCGGATACCTCCAGCGTCCATACGGCCCCACACTTAGCCATACCCATGGCATCTGCCGTGACACCACCACGACAATTTGCATGGGTTTAGTTACAAGCTTTGGTGTTCTCGTCTGTTTCTTATAAGCTTGTGAACGTTGTTTATTATCGCTTTATGTACCTTGTTATGCATGGTGTAAGACATGTTTAAACCCCTTATGTTAGTTGCAAGATTGGTGCTTTATGCTATATATTTTATCTTGCATGGCTTGAAAAATCTAGGGGGAGTGTTGATCCTAGTTGATGTGCATTTTTGAATCTTCAAAGACTACTCTTGAGTAGTGCACAAATCTAGGGGGAGCTCTGTCTAAATTTTTCGAACCATTGTGTAGCAAATCTTTGTATTGTCGTCAATCACCAAAAAGGGGGAGATTGAAAGAGCATTGTCGCTCTTAATCATGTTTTGGTGTTGATGATAATACAAAGTTTGCATCTAACAGTTTTGCATAAGTTTGAACAGGTTTATTGCTTGTGATCATTGCATTCGCGCAGTAAAATATTGCGTTTCGATGAAAGTTGACAGGGGGCGGTAGTACCGCTGGGATAGGCGGTAGTACCGCCAGCTCCCTGGCAAACCTGCTGCGATGGCAGTACCGCTACGGGTACCGCCGCGGGTACCACCGATTACGTGTTCTGGGAGCTTATGCGGTACCGCCAGCGGTACCTCAAGCGGTACCGGCTGGTACCGCCGATGTGGAGGAGGCTGGCGCTATTTTTGGTGCCGCTGCGAGTACCGCTGCGGGTACCGCCGTTTCGGCGTTCGGAGCCCTTATGCGGTACCTCCAGCGGTACTTCGAGTGGTACCAACTGGTACTGGGGACGTGGGATCGCGAAGACTGAAGACCATCCGTTGACTGGCCAGGATGGAGCGCTGAAGACCGCAGCGGTACCACCGCCTATCCCAGCGGTAGTACCACTGGCACGGGATTCTGTCCCCCAACGGACAAATTGGAGGGATGGGTATTTAAACCCCTCCACCTACCTTGGGATACTTTGAGCTACTAGAATTGAATCCCCATTATTGAAGAAGCTTCAAACTCCTAGATCTCCCACTACAACCACCCAATCGACTTGATCCTTTGAGGAGTGCTTTAGGAGGTCTAGATCTACATCTCCACCGAAGGAATTTCATTTCCCTCACCATCCTTTGTGCCACTTGCTCTCTTGGGGTTACTTATAACCCTAGGAGACCTTTGTGAGTTTCGGAAGCCTCAACTTGTTGCAAGGCGGTCCGAGACATTGTTGGGAGGCTCCAACTCATTGTGGAGTTTCCCGATCTTTGTGTATCGGCTTGGTCAACGCCATCAAGTTGACCTCGTAGTGGATGAGCCGAACCCTCACGGGTAAAGCTCACGGAGAATAGAGTGAGCACATCCGTGCTATTGGAGTGCCTAGGCGGCTCCACACTCCTCCAACGTAGACGTACTTCCCTTGGGAAGGAACTACGGGAAACATCTCCGTGTCTCCACTTTGCGGTTATTTCTATCCTTTACTTTTTGCTTTCGCTACGTTATTTACCTTGCTTGTATCACATAGGTTGCTATCATCTAGTGCACATATAGTCAACCTTGTTATACTTTGCTCAAGCCCTAATTAAAAGAAAAAGAATGAAAATTTGGTAGTCGCCTAATCACCCCCTCTAGTCGACATATCGATCTTTCAATAGTAAGTCTCACCTTTTTCTTCGATCGATTCTTGCCTCGATTTTGGACGGGTCATGTTCTTCTATCCCTTTTAGGTTATTGCTTTCTAATTTCTTTCGGGTTTCTTATTACGTGGGTTGTTTTATTATTCATGCTCTTTCTTTGCAGGTCATCGTCTTGCTAGAGATCTTCGACCAGGGTGGTCGCGACCACTTTTCTGGGTTTACACCCCGGGTGTGTCTGTGGTGAGATATACCGTTCAACTATCCGTTCTAGGTTCTTGATTTATGGGTTCTTTCAGATGTCTTCTTATTTTATTCTTTGCAGGTCGTCATCTTACTCGAGATTTCTGACTCAGGTGGTCGTGACTGCTTCCCTGGTCTATACCCTCGGTGCGTGTGTGGTGAGTTTTACCGTTCAGTGGTTGCTATTGTTACCTTTTGGCCACAGACTAGTTGGTGCCTTGCTGCATAGGTAGATGGGTGGGATGGAGCTCGGTCTACATCGTTGTTTTGACCCACGAGGAATATCTCCTTGGAGGGGGTGGGTGGGTGGGTACAACGGGTTTTTGCGTCGCTCGCGCTCCGACGTCTAATTGTTGGAAACTTGTGTTTTGAATCTTATTATGTATCTTGTGCTTGCTTGTTTCCTTTTGTGCTCTTCTTGTGCAGTTTATGTTGTCGGTGTACTTAGTTTACCCTAGAATATATAGGTTTTCTGTTTAAAAACTAATGAGTAGTTTATTTCACATTTATTCAGGGAAAATCAGTTTTTTCTTAAAACGTCATTCACCCCCTCTAGGCGGCATCGAGATCCTTTTCACCCGCATTTCTAAGTACTAGGGAAAACATGTTCCATCAATATGGCCTTGTCGTTGGTGGGGAGGCGAGGAGGACATCAATTACATTGCTAATTTCCCCTTCTACCCCCCCCCCCTCTCAACGTCGCGCAAATTAACCCTAGGCGACACGGGGGGCATTCGCGTCATTGACTCCTCCTCCTCCTCCTCACATCGCTGTTGCCCAAGGTCATCGTCGGGGCAAGCCTAGACGATGAGGGGTTTTTCTTCTCGAGTGGCGACCTTCCTCTCTCTATGGTGGTGTTGACAAGCTCTGACATGTAGGTAGTTGTGAAGTGTAGTGGACTTCCTGTGATGGCGAAGGATGCTGAGCTCCCTTCGCCTGGTGGCAGTGATGCCCCCGTGGCTGTGGCTGATGGATCCGGGTTCGCCCTGGGCAATTTGGGCCTGGACGAGCTAGTGGGTTCGGGACCATCGCAGCCACTCGCGACGAAGAAGGCGTGGCATCGTGGTGGTGCCAACAACAATGGTCTTGGCACCGGTGGCCGAGTCTCCTAGCAGCGCACCAGATTCTACGGGAGTGAGATCTGTGGAGTTCGTGCGGTGGATATTTAGTGAGAGCTCAGCAGTGGTGTTGATGGTGCGTGATACTAGGTCGCCGTAGCAGGGCTACGACGGTGCCAGTGGACCACAATGGTGTTGTGGTGGAGGCAAATCAAAGCTTTGAGGACGGTGCGGGGAACAATGCCTGGTGGGTAGAAATGAAAAAATGTGGGTCACTCTGGATGAAAATCCTACCCCGACTGCGTTCAACGCTAGCGGCAATGGCGCTTGTCGGTGTCATTTCCCTCCATGGTGGCGTCATCGAGGATTGTTGGGTTCTGCCTCACTCTCTAAGGGTGTTGCAACCCAGTGAAAACCCTGATTCAGAGGTTTCGACAATTATGGGGCGTTCCTTTCGTGGAAACATCATGTTGGAGACACGACTTGGGGATCTAATGGGATCCTATGATGTGTTGTTTTCACCTTGCCGGCCAGTTCAAAGTTGTGTTTATGAGGCGCAAATGCGCAATGAACGCCATCGACGGTGATGCAAAGATGGTGCCTTTCTCGGGACTGACCAAATCATGCCACTCACTCACCGAATCATTTAGGTATAATAAACCTAGGGAGCAATCGAGGTTTTTTGTCTAACAAATTTCCATAGATATACCTTTTTCAGATGTGATCTATGTACGAATAACAAATCTAGGGAGCAATCGAGGTTTTTGTCTTTCTAGAGCCATACTTTTGAGATTTTGCCTAGCATAAAATACAACGTACAATTTAACAAACGTTGCAAAATTTTGAGATCTAGGAGCCAAAATGCCGCTTTAAATGCACTGCCGCTAGAAGTTTCGAGTTGTCATTGTTTTGGAAATCATAGCAGGTAATGAATGACAAAACTTTATTTTTACTCAACTTTTCTAAATTGATGTTTATCTATGTATAAGAGCTGAATGTCATCAGAAGTTGAAATCTCAGTATCATGGATGCTATATTATTGCAGGACAATGATCTTTATAAACTGCCAGGAACAAACCATCATCAAACCAGTCTGGAACTAAAGTTTTTTTTTATGAAACCTCGTCAGAGGGCGTAGAGTTTCCGCGTTGCATTATAGAAAAAGAGAGTTGATCCAGTTTAGAAACGGAAACCGGACCCAAACCCCATACATTGCGCGGTAAATTTACGGAAGCAAGCAAAAACCACTCACACCCTAATAGAAATTAAGGCACATAATCGGAGCTAAAGCACATTTTGTTTCAGTGGCTATCCCGCCATAGCACTTTTTTATTGTTGCCTTTCGTTTGGTTTGAAAGATGTGAGGGACGAGGATAACCAGATTATGAGACTATTCTCTCGAAACTTTTGCTCCTCACCTCCGAATCGTTTTCTTTGTTCACTCACCCATCTTGCTTGAAATAAAATCCTCTTTCCCTTCCAGATCGACTTTGAATCAGTCGTCGTCCTCCGGCTCGTCCTCCTCCCGCTCTCCAGGAGCAAGACTTCGGATCAGCTGCCCTCTCCTATAATGATTAGTACAGTATTTCTTCTTTGATAACCAGCAAAGATTCATGTACTCTTCACATGGGTGCACTTCGTCAGGTTTACACCAAGATCTGATACAAAAGTTGTATAGTGCCTCACGTGTCTGTACGCAGCTAGCTTTCCATTTAACAAAATTATTGTGTGGTCTCAACTTGTACTCCCTCCGTTCCAAATTACTTGACTTCCATATATCCACATATGGATGTATGTACACACTAAAAGATGTCTACATACATCCTTATGTAGACAAATAAAAGTCATCTATTTTGGAACGGAGGGAGTACAAATAAAGACAGATTTGGCTATGGAATATACAATATAAATAAGCTACTTGTGGCATCAATTCTGAGTTGATTTAGAAAACTAAGAGTGAAATAACATTTATAGAGATGATCTCACCTAAGGTTCAGCATTTCGATTAACATTCAAGAATTTTTGAGAAAAAAATTCGAAGAGATTTTTCAAAAAATTCAGGTAAATATGAATGCGTTCATTTGAATCTTTCGATCAGTTTTTTTTTGAAAAACTTTGCGAAATTCGAAAGAAATTTTGTACGGAAATTCGATAAAGACGGAAATTGACCTTTATGGATAAAAATCAATTAAAATAAAAGCATCACTGCAAATGTAACTTGTACCAGCAAAGGGAGCACCATATTCATCTATATAAAACGAACTGTAAACCGAAAATGTTTGCTGTCCACTCATCATTGAAAGTGATTTTGTGTGTGCGTAAAGCTGACCCGTTCGCTTGAAATTCAGAAGCACTTCTTGCCAGAATCTTAAAGCATCCCATTGAAAAGATGTCCACTAACGATACAGTACTAGGGTACAAACTATAATCTACTCAGACATTTCACGCTTCTTGCCCATACTAGCACAACCGAAAATGAAAATATCCATCGGTTCAGACGAGTGTGGAAAATAATCGGAAGTATTCCATGCTAGTATTATATTGCTTACAAGTGCAAGTCACCCCTTCAGAGTTCACAATGTATACACGATACTGAGAAAGAATACAAACTCATGGCACTTAGTACCACAAACACAAAGGGGAATGCAGAAGATAATGCTCATTGCGCAGCGTGCTCAAAACCTCCCGGGTCTCCTGATTTACAACAGTACAAGATCTGCACGTAGATACCCACCTACGCTTGCATTGACGCTTTACAAAAACAGGAAGAAATGAAATCAAGAAAACTATACACACCAATACAATAGGGATGAATCAAGCAAGCAGGGCAATGCACACCACCGCAGTGTGATGCAGACAACCAGTTCATAATTTCCTCTGTTTTTGTTTTTTACTTTACATACTCAGGAGTTTTCCTCTTGATGCAATTGTAAATTTGTAATCCATCAGCAGAGCTGCTGATATCGAGGGTGTCTGAACGATCCGCTGGAGTAGAGCATCTGATAAACTGGCTTGATCCTCGCTATGAAGAACATGCTGATAAAAGTTCCACAGCAACACACGATGGCACAGACGTAGAAGGTAAGCCTGAAACAGTCGGGCCCGTAGCAATTTGAAGGTTCCAGCACACCCGGGTTCTGCCTAGCTGCCTCCTTGTCGTAGACATAACCAGCAAGAAGGGCTGAGAAGAAGAACGCGCCGATCGGATTCACTAGTAGCATGAAGTTGTACATCAACCCGAAGTCTTTCAGCCCGAAAAGCTCCGAGACAGTTGGTATCATGACAGCGAACTGGACCCCGTAACATATCCCGAGAAGCGTAGTTGAAACATATATCAAGCTATGAAGACCAGTTGCGAAAAGGAGGAAGGTTATCACCATGATTATCTGTGTGCACATCATCCAGAAAGGACGAGGAAGCATTCTTGTCCTGCACCATATCAAGTGTTACTGGACTATTTCCAAAAGTAGCAACTCAAATTACATGATGTTTCAACGGAATAATAATTCAACTAATTCAATTAATCGTGGATGAATGAGTGTTAAAACAGATATAGAATGTAAAGATGAAGAAATAAAAACCACTATGTCTGAATGGCCATCAATAGTTAGAAGAAGTGCATGAACATTAGTGATTTAATATGGAGTAATATCAGAAAATTGAGTACATAATGTTAGCAGCTGCCTAAACCTTGTGAATGTTTTTACACGGGAGACAAGACTATGCATAGATAATCCAAATCATCAAGTGTAATCCTTGATTTTCTTAGACACGGTAGACAATACCATACACAGATAACCCAAGTCGTCAAGTGTAATCCTTGTGATGCATTCTTAAAAAATAAAGTTGATACAAATTAGTTAGAGAGAGCTGACCTTACGAAATACTCGGAGACAGATCCACCAAGGATACGGCCAACAAAGTTGCAGAACCCGAAGAGGCACAACAAAACAGTTGTGTCATTAGCACCAACAGCAAGTCCTATCTGAGCTAGGTTGTTCAGAGCAGTAACACCAGTGCCAACGCCACAAAAGTACACAATGAAGAGTAGCCAGAAATCTGCCTTAACTAAGGCTTCACGGAATGTGAAATCATCCCCTCTTCTTGGCCCTCTTCTCTTTCTCAATTCACTGCTCCCTCACCCTCAGCCAGCAGAAGATCAACATCGGTAGCCTCATCAGAATCATTACTGCCTGTAACAAAAGTTGCTGAAGTGCCACGCAGAAGTGGTTCTGCACTTTCTTGATCCGCACCAGACAAACTATCAGTTGAATAAGACGGAACGATGGTGCCGGCCTTTTCCCCTTTTGGTTTGCTTGGATAAAGTGTCATTTTTATCGGTATTGCAAGCGGAGAAAGCAGCAGAAGTATCATTATACCAAACAGAAGGTAGGTAATTGTCGCACTTAGTTTCAAAGTATCGCCGAGTACTGTAGCTACCATCAGATATACACCGAGAACCACACTAGAGACTTGTGTGAACACAAAGTGGCTGTGTTCTGTTGCATTGTCCTCGTCGAGCGATGGGGTGCAAGGCCTAACAAAATACATCACCACAACACATGCTATCGGGATCCCCAAAGCGAGCAATAGCAAAAGGTTCGTCGGCGAATTATTAAGCATTCCGTTAAATGTTTCTGTGTAGACAGCAGCACTAACAGCAACATAACCTTTGATGAGACCAGCAACAGTTCCTCGATTCAGAGGAAAGTTTCTCATGTTGGTCACAAGTGCCGCAGTGCCCAACCATGCACTGCTGTTTGTGCCAATACATAGAGCTATACATAACTGCAATAGCAAAGAGAAAATATTCATGGTTTAAAACACTAATAAAAAAATAGATACACGATGTATGAAGAACCATTTACGGATTATTTATCAAACTACCAAGAAATTGCTCAGAAGGAAACCTATATCAAGAGAAAATATGAGTCTTTAAGAATTTTTGTCAAAGGGAAACAAACTTATATCAACATGCCATGCACTGGTTATTGTATCAATATAAAATAGCTAAATAAGATATTAGCACCTTAGTGGTGCTTGTTTGGCAGGAAAATGTATTTTTACCGGAGGAACTATACACAATTTATGAATTCTCCATGATCCAGTAAATACTTGACCGCATCAGGAAGCTAGCATGAAACAAAAAAAAAGTTCACCTTTTTCAAAGAAAGACATTTCATTGGCTGATATTTTTTAATGTAGAAACAATGAGGACACGATGTTTTGCCTCATAGGTCTAGATGCACCCGTTATGGAAAATACATTTAAAAAGCATTTCAAAATGTCAACAAATTCTGAAAAGATTTGGGGTGTACATCCAGACATTCTGTGTTGACACCCAAAGTTTTGCGAAAAAGATATTTTTGTGGCTTGTGTAAAAAAGTCAAAAAAAAAATGTCTTGTGAAAAGTCAATTTGGAGCATTGTCTTTTTTTACACAGGCCACAAAAAGTCCTTTTTTTTCGCGGAACTTTGCGTGCAAACATAAAATATCCGGACGTACATCCAATATTTTTTCATAATGTTTTGACATTTTGAATTTTTTATTTTGGGTAGTGGGTGCATCTACACCTAGGCGCGGGTGTTTGGGCAATTTTTTTAGTGAACCCAACTTCAGTGATATGAAAAGTTGGGCAGCAATCTCCAGATCATTGAGCAAAAAAAAATGTAACTGTTAAAAACTTGCTCTGTGTAATATCACTTCTTGATACAGTTAAATCTTGGTGGCAACATATATTTTGTAGGAGAAGTGGAAACAATCGTGTGTAGGTAGTACTCTTGAGTGCTCTTTCTTTAGTGCGTAGAGTACAATTCGACTCTTTTTTTTGAAAGCCTCTCCTGAGAATACAAGCAGTAGTATCTGTTCGGACACATAGAACACACATCACACACACGCACACCTCACGCACACCACACCTATGTGTCTAAACTAGACCTACAACCTATATCCTTTAACGCGTCCTGAGAGTCTTTTCCGAAGTCCAGCGCTTCGGGACCGACGGGCACGTCGACCTCGCCTGTGGCACGTGGACGGAGAGAAAGGCGCCTGGAGATATTACACTGTTCGGTGAACAGTGCTGCTACAGTGTTCGGCGAACAGTGTAGCACAGTGCGGCACACAGTGCCGCGGGTGAGGCACCCGAAATTCGCTCCGTGGGAGCTCGAACCCGGGTGGGGAGGGAAGGCCACTGCGCTTCCTGCCATCGCGCTACGCGCGGTCCTCGAGTACAATTCGACTCTGATACACAGTCTTATCATAATACCACTTCAACTCGTATTGGTAACTCCATCTTACCACCATCGATGACCAATACATTAGGCTCCCACACTGTGTGCAAGCGAGGTGGAACTTCAGCTCGCAGAAGGCGATGAATAGACATCACGTGGCCTCACCAATTATGTGCTCCAAAGAAAACGTGGCCAAGTTTAACTCCTTTTGTGCTACGATACCAACAACTGAAAACGATCGGAAATCGATATCGCCGATCTTGCCGATCGCAGCCGAGAATTCGAATCCGAACGATGTACTACATACAACCTAGACGAGATGCAACTAGCCTCGATGGATTACCTAAACGCACTTATCGAAATCGTAAGGAACAAATCAATAGGACGAAGTAGATCCAATCCAGTCTTATCATAATACCACTTCAACTCGTATTGGTAACTCCATCTTACCACCATCGATGACCAATACATTAGGCAATCCTAACCATAGCACTTCAATTGTGTGGCGATGCATCGATCATGTTTGAGGCCCTACCCACAGGTGTGTAAGGGGCTGCCGCCAGCTCACCACAGCTCAGTAAAATGTGTGACAAATCTTGTTTCCTATTCTCTATCATGACTAATGAGTTTTTCTTTTTCTTTTAGGGGATCATGACTCATGAGTAAATCAGCCATGGGGGGATGTTTTAACAATAAGCCAAATAGTGCAGAGAGAGAAACAAGCTTAAATAGATTATGAGAGGTCAGCACTCACTTTCACACGCGGTGTGAAGTGTCTACTGTATACTGTAAAAAATTATTAGGCCTCCTTTGAATTGGAGGAAATATGAAGGAAACGTACAGGATTAGGAAATATTCCTGAGTTGGCACTGTTCATTCGTTTGAATCGTAGGAATGGTCCAAGGGCTCCGTGTCTCACTCTCAAGGCAAAACATACAGGAAAAGAAAAATTAGCTCACACCTCATTCTTTCAATCCTGTGCACAAGGAACTAGGAAAGTTTGACACCCGCCACCTTTCCTATCCCTATCCCTTTCCTATTCCTTTCATTTTTCTTTCCTTTGATTCAAAGAGGCCCTAGGTGGTCATATACAGATGCACATTATATCTTTTTAGTTTTGTTCGACAATCCTCTTCCTTTATGACATGATAACAACTGTAGTGACATCCACTGTCTAGGTGACTACCAATAACCATCGTTTCCCTGGTTACTGCTGCTTAAACTTCTACAATCCCTGTGATTTTTATTCGATGCGTAAGCACAAACCTCTTTTTTTACAACGTAGACGCACGTAACCACACAAAATATTCCGATAAAACTACAGTACTATAGTTATTTGCAGATAATCTTGTAAAACAAGAACAAGTTAAGTTGACCTTTTCGTAAAAAATAGAAGTCAATTTCACCAGATTTTACTCGAACTGGAGTTGAAAACGACCGCTCACCTATCCAATCTCAGTGCATCAGTTTTCATTAATACCAAACACCAGAATCAGGTAGGGAGATCTGCTTCCGTGGAGCTGGAGGCAATGGGTGTGAGAATAGTGCAACAGTGTGAGTTGGCTGATTTTCAAATTAAACATTAAAAAACAATCCATGTTTACCATGCGGTCCAACACCGGAACCCATTTTGCGCCACTTGGAGAAAATGGTTGGTCAGACACTCAATGTGGTTTGCCTATTGAGTGGACCAACCAAATCACGACAGGTTCAACAAAATATCCCGATTAAAAAAACATGTCAGGATACCGCATTTAGCTTTTTTTTCCAACCCCATATACCACATTTAGCTTCACGCTAACTTGAAAGAAAAATGTCTACTGCCGGCAAGGCCAATCATACAATGCGAACTCAATGATTTACTTACTATGAAAGGAAAATAGCCTCATCCGGCATATAAGGCATCTTGCTGAATTCTATCAGAGAATCAACAGACGGACACGCGTACCATGCTCAATAAATTACCACTAAAAATCTAGAATGCCAATCATACCAATTATTGCCGCTAAAAAACTAGAATGACAATCATACAGAGAGTGAGAGAGAATGAAACAGCTGGAGTCTGGGGAACCAGAACAATCATGCACTTCGATTTAGGCCCCAATTAACTTGATCATCTAGCCGCGCAGCGTCAAAATCAATGGAAACATGCCAAGCGAGATCGCAAATGTGTGGATGCGGGCAGAGAAAAGGGATAGAATAGAGAGGGGGAAATTGGAAGGAGGGAGGCGAGCGCACGTACCACCCAGTATGGCATGGCGACAGTCTTCGTGACGGCGAGCCAGACGGTGCCGAAGCGGAAGAAGGCGCAGGCGGAGCCGATGAGGAGGATGAGCCAGGGCGGGAGGCGGTTGGCGAGCACCCCGGGGACGAGGCCGACGTTCTCGCCGACGTCGTTGGCGACGCCGAGCATGGTGAGCGACTTCTGGTGTAGCCGAGCGCCTCCTTGACGGCGTGGGAGTAGAGAGGGAAGACGTAGGCGCTCCCGGCCGCCACCTGCACCCACACCGCCGCCGCCAGCCCCACCCACGGCGGCCGGCTCCCCGCCTTCACCTTCCCCAGCCCTCCGCCGTCGCCGCCCGCCATCTCCCTATCCTCGATCCCCTTCGCGGAGCAGTCGCAGCAGCAGCGGGAGCGGGAGCGCGAGCCTGCAAGGAAGCTCACTAGCTAGGTATCAATGGTGGGTGTGCGTGATTGATGATGCGCGTGGTCGGGGACTCGGGGTGGTGTTGTGATGTGTGTGGGGGAGAGAGCAGAGCAGAGCTTTTGGCTGAGGAAAGAAGCTCAGCTGGCAGTATTATGTAGGCACGCTTAGCTAACGTGGTGGTGGTGGCGTCAGTTAAATAGTCTTGTCCCGCATCGCTTTGTCCTCGTCATCGCGCCACGCCTCCGGGAACTGAGGATGGCTAAGGGCATCTCCAGCCGTTGTGCCCCGGGGCCGAAAAACGGCGCTATTTTGGCCCGCTTAGGGGGACAACGGCGCTATTCTGGTTTCTAGGGTGGCCTGATTCCCGGCCGTGACCAAACCCAAGCCTTCGGCCCAAATATTCAAAAAGACGAAAATATGGCAAACTAGCGAATTTCATTCATATATGGCGAAAATTCGCCGATTACATAGTAGAGACTTAAAAATTAAGCAAAAAAACTGATTATTTAGGCGATCTACACGCCGATCTACATGATGCCCAGCTGGCTGTAGATGGCCTGGCTGTAGTCGCCGCCGTCGTCGTCGGAGCCGTCGCCGGGAGCCTTGCTCGGGCCTGCGACGGCCTCGTCGTCGTGCCACCTGCTCGGCCGGGCGCGCTGGGGGCGTCCTCATCCTCGTCGCTCGGGTCGAGGATGTAGTACTCCGGCGGCGGCGGCGGAGGCGGAATGCGACGGCCGCCAGTAGACGCCGCGCGACCGCGGCGCTCCCGCTGGCGCTCCAGCTCCTCGAGGATGTGTCGCTGGCGCTCCACCTCCTCCTCCGCGTACATCCTCGCCGACCATTCGTCGGCGACGTCGTCCGGCGCCGGGAGAACCTCGTTGCTTAACGAGGGCGAGCCTCTCGCCGGGAAACTCCTCCTCCGGCGCCCCCATCCTGGCCGCCGCCCTGAGGTAGTCCGGCGGCGCCTACCACTCTTCCGGCGCCTTCTTCTTGCCCTCCGTCTTGGGCTTGACGAGGCGGCGGAAGAGTCCGCGGGGCGGCGACGCGGGCGGCGCTCGTTGATGCGCAGCGTGCCGCTGCGCGTTGGAACACGCCGCCCGGAGTTTAGGCAGGACGACGTGACAGAGGGAGACGCCGAGCGCGCGCCGGAGGAGGAAGAGGAGGAGGTGGGGGCTCCCATCCGCCGCGGCAGCCACGACGACCTGCGCGGCGGCATGGTGAGCCGGGGCTCGTTGCCGGCGGTGATGTAGTCCAGGACGAACTCGAGCGTCCGCCCTTCCCCGCCCCACCACCGCTTGCGGCCCTTGGAGTTGCAGCGGCCCTCCACCGGGCCGCTGCGGCCTGTGTCGGCGAGCTCCTGCTCGTGGCGCCGGACGAAGTACTGCGTCCAGAACGCGTCGTTGTTCGGCTGCCAGCGGGATCCGCCGCCTGCGCTGGAGTCAGGCCGGCGATCACCTCCTCGATCGCGTGCTCCCGTTCCGCCCCTTCTGGCGGCGGAGGCACGGGCACGCCGCCCGCGCTCAGATGCCACGATGCCTGGCCGCCGGACGCGCCAGGGACGCGCATGTCAGGCGGCGTGGGGTAGCCCGCCTCGTACAGCATGCGCGCCTCGTCCTTGCGGAGGTGGCGGTGGCCGAAGCCGTTTGCGGCGGCGTCATCGCCGGGGAATCGCTCGGCCATCGTGAAGAGGAGAGCTGGAGGGAGGCGAGTGCGAGAGGGAGGAAGACGGCGAGAGAATGGTGTGGCTGTGCACGGCGAGGAGAGGGGATTTTATAGCGAGTTTGGAAAGCCAGACGGAGCGGCGGTGGCGCGCCATTACTACGTCGCGTGCCCCGCGATTGGACGACTCGGGCACGGCCGCTCACTGAGCGCTGGCCACGCCATTATTCCGGCAGCCTTTGACCGGCACGGGAGCCGAGAGGATGAGAACGCGGCCGCTCACGGGCGGTTCTGTTTCCGTGCCATTTCGCCAGGTCGCTGACAGCGCTGGCCCGCCTGATTTTGCGCGCCATTTCTGCCCCCCAGGCGCAACCCAATGGGCTGGGTTTGGCATGGGTGCGTCGGCGCCAAAACGGCGATAAACGGCGCTATTTGGGCTCCTGGGGGCGACTGGTAGAAAAACGGCGCTATTTGGTCCAAAACGGCGCTATTTTGGGCCTTGGGGACGGCTGGAGATGCCCTAAGCGGTAGCGCGCCATTCGATTTTCTGCGATGGTGACAACAACTTCTTTCTCACCCTTCTTAGCCAACTCTAACGCAGTGGAGACTTTTTGCACCCGGCACCAGTGATCCCTCCTGTTTAAAAAATTCAAAAACTATATTTATATGTTTCAAAAATTCTAAAAAAAAATCCGAGTGTAGCCAATGATATATCCCTCTAACGTGCAAAATATCAACTTCAAAAACTTGTATTTTGAGCTACACAAAAATGACAAATTTGTAGATCTGAATATGGATATTTTCAAATCTCTAAAGTTTATCAGATTTGTTATTTTTGTGTAGTCCATAATATAAAGTATTTCACACTAAAATAAATCACGTTTGTGGGATGCATCATTGGGAACATCATAATTGTTTTTCAGAATTTTTAAAACTCATAAATATGATTTTCAATTTTCTTTAAGCAGGCGGGTTCACTGGTGCCCGGTTCAAAACTGCTTTTCCAACTCTAACGCAGCAATCTAGTTGGTCTGTTTCTATCCTATCGTATCCATTTGTGAAAAAACAATGGCCTTACGTGCCAATGCAAAAATCCACGAAAAGATCCAGAGACGCCGCCGTCGTCAACCCTAGCTCGGGAGGGTTCAGAACCTCTTCCCGGCACCCTGCCGGAGAGGGGAATCGTCACCGGAGGCTTCTACATCGCCATGCCTGCCTCCGGAGTGATGCGTGAGTAGTTCATCCTTGGACTACGGGTCCATAGCAGTAGCTAGATGGTTGTCTCTCCACTTTGTGCCATCATGTTTAGATCTTGTGAGCTGCCCTACATGATCAAGATCATATTATTGTAATGCTACATGTTGTGTTTGCTGGGATCCGATGAATATTGAATATTATGTCAAGTTGATTATCAATCTATCTTATATGTTATTTAAGATCTTGCATGCTTTCCGTTACTCGTAGATGCTTTGGCCAAGTAGATGCTTGTAACTCCAAGAGAGAGTATTTATGCTAGATAGTGGGTTCATGTCTCCGTTTAACCTGGGACAGTGACAGAAAGTTCTAAGGTTGTGGATGTGCTGTTGCCACTAGGGATAACCTAACGATGCTATGTCCACGGCATATGTGTTTGTTTACATTACGCACTTTACTTAATGCAATTATCCGTTGCTTGCAACTTAATACCAACGGGGGACTCGGATGACAACCCGGCGGTGGATTATTAGTCATAGATGCTGTTGGATAACGGTCTATGTATTATGTCGTAATGCCCAATTAAATATCATAGTAGTCAACATGTCATGTATATGCATTGTCATGCGCTCACTATTCGTCAATTGCCCAGCTGTAATTTGTTCACCCAACATGTTAGTTATCTTTTATGGAGAGACACCACTAGTGAACTGTGGACCCCGGTCCATTCTTTTACACTGATTAAACAACCACAAACTGCAAACTGTTCCTTTTTCATTCTCTGCAATTTAATACTCATTTTCCACACCATACGTTTAATCCTTTGTTTTCAGCAAGCCAGTGAGATTGACAACCTCACTGTTTCGTTGGGGCAAAGTAGTTTGATTGTGTTGTGTGCAGATTCCACGTCAACAGTCCAGACTCCCTGCGACAGCTATTTTTCTGGCGCCGTTGACAACCTTCTGAAGAGTTGCTGCTCCTACTGGTTCGATAACCTTGGTTTCTTTCTGAGGGAAAACTTGCTGCTGACTACATCATACCTTCCTCTTGGGGTCTCCCAACGAACGTGTGTTTCACGTCATCAAGCTATTTTTCTGGCGCCGTTGCCGGGGAGACAGCAGTCTTCTGCAAGGGGAGTTTCACGCTTCCAATCTCTTTACTTTGTTTTTGTCTTGCTTAGTTTATTTTATTTTATCTTGTTTGCTTTCAATTATCAAAAACACAAAAAAATTAGTTACTTGCATCTAGTTTACTTTCAAGTTATTTTCTGTACTGTTTTTATTTCTGCTAAAATGAGTACTCCTGAGAACACTAAGTTGTGTGATTTCACTAGCACGAACAACAATGATTTCATATGCACACCTATTGCTCCACCTGCTGCTTCAGCAGAATTTTATGAAATTAAACCTGCACTTTTAAATCTTGTTATGAAAGAGCAATTTTCTGGTGTTAGTACTGATGATGCTGCTGTTCACCTTAATAACTTTGTTGAACTTTGTGAAATGCAAAAGCTCAAGGAAGTAGATGGTGATATTATTAAACTGAAACTTTTTCCTTTCTCCTTGAGAGGACGTGCTAAAGAATGGTTGCTATCTTTGCCTAGAAATAGTATTGATTCATGGACTAAATGCAAAGATGCTTTTATTGGAAAATATTATCCTCCTGCTAAGATTATTTCTTTGAGAAGTAGCATAATGAATTTTAAGCAATTTGATAATGAACATGTTGCTCAAGCATGGGAGAGAATGAAATCATTGGTTAAAAATTGTCCCACTCATGGACTGACTACTTGGATGATCATCCAAACCTTCTATGCAGGATTAAATTTTTCTTCGAGGAATTTATTGGATTCGGCCGCTGGAGGTACCTTTATGTCCATCACTTTGGGTGCTGCAACAAAGCTTCTTGATGATATGATGATTAATTATTCTGAGTGGCACACCGAGAGAGCTCCAACAGGTAAGAAGGTAAATTCTGTTGAGGAAACCTCCTCCTTGAGTGCCAAAATTGATACTATTATGTCTATGCTTGCAAATGGTCAAACACATGTTGATCCAAATAATGTTCCTTTAGCTTCTTTGGTTGCTCAAGAAGAGCATGTTGATGTGAACTTCATTAAAAATAATAATTTCAACAACAATGCTTATAGGAATAATTTTGGTAATAGCAATTATAGGCCCTATCCTTCTAATAGTGGCAATGGTTATGGAAATTCCTATAGTAACTCCTACAATAATAATAAGAGTGTACCCTCTGATCTTGAAGTTATGCTTAAGGATTTTATTAGTACACAAACTGCTTTCAATAAAACTGTTGAGGAGAAATTTGGGAAAATTGATGTGCTTTCCTCTAAAGTTGATAGTCTTGCTCTTGATGTTGACTTATTGAAACTAAAGAACATGCCTCATGATGTTAAAGAGAGCAAAACTCTCAATGCTATACAAGTTAAAATTGATAACAATGTGAGGATGTTAGCTGAATTGCATGCTAGATGGGAAAGAGAGGATGAAATTGCTAGAAAGAATAATATTGCTAGAGTTTATACTATTACTACTTCTGAAAAGCTTCAAACTCAAGTGTTAACAAACCTCCTACCATTAATGGCAAGATAGTTGGTGTTGGTAATGTTTCCACTTCTATTGCAAAATGTCCTAAATTGCCTGATAACTCTGAAACTGTCCTTGATAAAGATGCTGAAATTTCTAGCAATAAGGAAGAGAATAATTCCATTACTTTTGATGATAATGACTTTGATTTTGATGGTTGCAATATTTCTGAAGTAATTAAGTTCTTGCAAAAGCTAGCTAGAAGTCCTAATGCTAGTGCTATAAACATGGCTTTTACTAAACATATTACTAATGCTCTCATACAAGTTAGGGAAGAGAAATTAAAACATGAAGCTTCTATCCCTAGGAAGTTAGAAGATGGTTGGGAGCCCATCATTAAATTGAAATTGAATGACTTTGATTGCAATGCTTTGTGTGACCTTGGTGCTAGTATTTCTGTTATGCCTAAAAGATTATATGATATGCTTGATTTAGCACCTTTGGAAAATTGTTACTTGGATGTTCACCTTGTTGATTCTACTATTAAAAAACCTTTGGGAAGAATTGATGATGTTCTTATCATGGTTAACAACAATTATGTCCCCGTTGATTTTATTGTCTTGGATATTGAGTGCAATCCATCATGCCCTATTGTGTGGGAAGACCTTTTCTTAGACTGTAGGTGCTATTATTGATATGAAAGAAGGGAATATAAAATATCAATTTCCTCTCAAGAAAGGTATGGAACACTTTCCTAGGAAGAAGATTAAGCCACCTTATGATTCTATTGTTCGAACAAATTACAATGTTGATGCTTCTTCACTTGGTAATACTTGATGCATGCTTTGTGCCTAGCTAAAAGGCGTTAAAGAAAAGCGCTTATGGGAGGCAACCCATTTTATTTTTCTGCAATTTTTCTTTTATTGAGTCAAGGAGTTTGTTTACTTCTGTAGCAACTCCTTTGTATCTTTATTTTCTCGCATTGTTGTGCCAAGAGTAGCCTCTAATGATAAGATGATGCTTAATTTTGATTGCTGCGCAGAAACAGATTTTTGCTGTTCACTGTACGAAATTCCTAAAATCACCAGATTGTTAAAAATCTGAAATTTTTGTGCGTAATCTTTATGAATGTCTGAAACTTTCATTAGTTCAGAGTTTCTCGATCTGAGCGTCGTAAGTGCCTCGAAAAAATTCGTCTTTGCGGACTGTTCTGTTTTAGACAGATTATGCCTTTTTATTTTTGCATTCTCTCTTTTACTAGTGTTGAGTGAAATTCTTTTTTGGGTGGAAGAGCTTCACATAACATCAGTGGCTGTAGCTAATGTTTAAAGTAACAAATCATATTGCGTCTTTACAGAACATGTGAATTTTTGATTATGCACTAACCCTCTAATGAGATCTACTTTGAGTTTGGTGTGACGGAAGTTTTCAAGGGTCAAGAGAGAAGGATGATATAATAGGATCAAGAAGAGTGAAGAGCTTAAGCTTGGGGAGGCTCCCATGGATCTCCCCAGCATATTTCAAGAAGACTCAAGCGTCTAAGCTTGGGGATGCCCAAGGCATCCCCTTCTTCATCGTCAAAATTATCAGGTCATCTCTAGTGAAACTATATTTTAATTCTTTCACATCATATGTGCTTTTCTTGGAGCGTCTGTGTGCTTTTATTTTCAGTATTGCATTTTATTTTCAATAAAGCTTGACTGGACCCTAGCATTCTTGATTGGGAGAGAGACACGCTCCGCTTTTTCATGAGAATACTCCTATTCTTCACTTATATTTGTTGAGTATTCATATCTAGCGCTGTTCAGCTTTTAGCTCTTGTTTTCATGTATCTCTTGTCAGAGCTATTAGCTTTCTTTTGTAGAAAGTACTCTCTTGCTTCACTTATATTTGTTTGGAGAGTTGATGAAATAAATTGATTGGTGTTTGGTTGGTTCAGAAAATGTTGCATGTGGTAATTGGTATAAGGAAAAACTTGCTTAATCTTGTAGATCACTAAAATGGATAACTTGATGCTTGTCAATTGTTTTGAGTTAACAAGTAGATCATGATTAAATTGTGCATCACATGAGTTAAGCCTATTAGTGAAGAACTACCGTAAAGCTTGTTGAAAATTTGGTTTGCATCGGTGGTACCTCTAAGGTCTAGATATTTTCTAATAACAGGGTTTGGTTAACAAGGAAGACGGTATGAAGTCTTATAACGTTTGCAATATGTTTGTCATATAAAACTTGGTGTACGGGTTGATATTCTTGTTTGCTTACATAACCTTGCTAGCCTAAACTCTGTACTGAGAGGGAATGCTTCTCGTGCATCCAAATCCTTGAGCCAAAATCCATGCCATTTGTGTCCACCATAACTACCTATATGTGGTATTTCCTTGCCACTCCAAGTAAATTTTTCATGTGCTACCTTTAAATTATTCAAAATGTTATTATTCCCTTTTTGTGTCAATGTTTACTAGCTCATGAGGAATTAGTGTGGTTATTCTTTATTCTATTTGTCGAGTGGACTTTTACACCTGGACTAGTGGCATATACATCCGCTTATCCAATAACTTGCAAAAAGAGCTGGCAACGGGGTGCCCAGTCCCAATTAATTACAACTTTAACCAATTAATTCTCTTCACACTTTTGCCCTGATTCATCAGTAAGCAATGACAAACAGTGAAATACCTGAATGTGTGTAAACCAAAGAGAAAGAGGGATGATCTGCCTTGCTGGTAGAAATAACGTCCTTCATGGGAGCCGCTCTTAAAAGTCCGTTCGACAGGTAGAATACTGTTCTCACCCGCTACCATTCGTTGACAATTAACAAACACCTCTCAAAAATAGATACTCCTCCATGGTATGTGATTGATGGAAGGCACCCGAGGATTCGGTTAGCCATGGCTTGTGTTAGCAAGGTTGGGAGGAGTATCAAATATTTTATGCAATCTCTATATGCTTTCAAAAACCTAAAAGCTCTAGCACATGATTTAATCCCTGCTTCCCTCTGCGAAGGGCCTTTCTTTTACTTTTATGTTGAGTCAGTTTTCCTATTCTTTCTGTCTTCCACAAGCAAACACTAGTGTCAACTTTGTTACAACATGCGTTATATGCAATGTATTGGACTTGTTATACTACTTTGTGTTGACAATATCCATGAGATAAATATGTTGAAAGTTGAAGCAAATGCTGAAACTAAATTCTTCCTTTGTGTTGATTAAATACCTTTTGTTAGAAACTATTGCTTTATGAGTTAACACTTATGCAAAACTGTTTGATGCTTGTCTCGAAAGTACTATTCATGAAAACGTTTAGCTTGTGTGATTCATTGTTTACTCATTATCTATTTGGTAGCAAATTATAGACCATTGACTTGGATCACTTCATTCATTTACATGTGCCTTGCAATATTATATGATCAAGATTATGATAGTAGCATGTCACCTCAAAAATTATTTGTTTTTATCGTTTACCTACTCGAGGACGAGTAGGAACTAAGCTTGGGGATGCTGATACGTCTCAAACGTATCTATAATTTTTGATGTTCCATGCTTGTTTTATACCAATTGCTACATGTTTTGCATCTACTTTATATCACTTTTATACATTTTTTGGGACTAACCTATTAACAAGATGCCGAAGTGCCAGTTCCTGTTTTCTGCTGTTTTTGTATTCCAGAAAAGCTAGTCTGGAAATATTCTCGGAATTGGACGAAACTACACGGGGGTGCCTATTTTTCCAGAACACGCCTGACGGAGCGAAGGAGCAGCAGAGGAGGGCCACCAGGGCCCACACGCCAGGGCGCGGGCCCCCCTCTGCCGCGCCCTGGGTGGTGTGGGCCCCTCGGGGGTCCGCAGCCGCCGCCCTTTCGCCTACTTATTCCCCCCGACGCGAAAACCCTAAGTACCTGAGCAAATATCCACGAAAAGTTCCAGAGACGCCGCCGTCGTCAACCCTAGCTCGGGAGGGTTCAGAACCTCTTCCCGGCACCCTGCCGGAGAGGGGAATCGTCACCGGAGGCTTCTACATCGCCATGCCTGCCTCCGGAGTGATGCGTGAGTAGTTCATCCTTGGACTACGGGTCCATAGCAGTAGCTAGATGGTTGTCTCTCCACTTTGTGCCATCATGTTTAGATCTTGTGAGCTGCCCTACATGATCAAGATCATATTATTGTAATGCTACATGTTGTGTTTGCTGGGATCCGATGAATATTGAATATTATGTCAAGTTGATTATCAATCTATCTTATATGTTATTTAAGATCTTGCATGCTTTCCGTTACTCGTAGATGCTTTGGCCAAGTAGATGCTTGTAACTCCAAGAGAGAGTATTTATGCTAGATAGTGGGTTCATGTCTCCGTTTAACCTGGGACAGTGACAGAAAGTTCTAAGGTTGTGGATGTGCTGTTGCCACTAGGGATAACCTAACGATGCTATGTCCACGGCATATGTGTTTGTTTACATTACGCACTTTACTTAATGCAATTATCCGTTGCTTGCAACTTAATACCAACGGGGGACTCGGATGACAACCCGGCGGTGGATTATTAGTCATAGATGCTGTTGGATAACGTCTATGTATTATGTCGTAATGCCCAATTAAATATCATAGTAGTCAACATGTCATGTATATGCATTGTCATGCGCTCACTATTCGTCAATTGCCCAGCTGTAATTTGTTCACCCAACATGTTAGTTATCTTTTATGGAGAGACACCACTAGTGAACTGTGGACCCCGGTCCATTCTTTTACACTGATTAAACAACCACAAACTGCAAACTGTTCCTTTTTCATTCTCTGCAATTTAATACTCATTTTCCACACCATACGTTTAATCCTTTGTTTTCAGCAAGCCAGTGAGATTGACAACCTCACTGTTTCGTTGGGGCAAAGTAGTTTGATTGTGTTGTGTGCAGATTCCACGTCAACAGTCCAGACTCCCTGCGACAGCTATTTTTCTGGCGCCGTTGACAACCTTCTGAAGAGTTGCTGCTCCTACTGGTTCGATAACCTTGGTTTCTTTCTGAGGGAAAACTTGCTGCTGACTACATCATACCTTCCTCTTGGGGTCTCCCAACGAACGTGTGTTTCACGTCATCATGCATCATATTAGTTAAGCCTATTAGTGAAGAATTACCGTAAAGCTTGTTGAAAATTTGGTTTGCATCGATGGTACCTCTAAGGTCTAGATATTTTCTAATAACAGGGTTTGGTTAACAAGGAAGACGGTATGAAGTCTTATAACGTTTGCAATATGTTTGTCATATAAAACTTGGTATACGGGTTGATATTCTTGTTTGCTTACATAACCTTGCTAGCCTAAACTCTGTACTGAGAGGGAATGCTTCTCGTGCATCCAAATCCTTGAGCCAAAATCCATGCCATTTGTGTCCACCATAACTATTTATATGTGGTATTTCCTTGCCACTCCAAGTAAATTTTTCATGTGCTACCTTTAAATTATTCAAAATGTTATTATTCCCCTTTTGTGTCAATGTTTACTAGCTCATGAGGAATTAGTGTGGTTATTCTTTATTCTTTTTGTTGAATGGACTTTTACACCTGGACTAGTGGCATATACATCCGCTTATCCAATAACTTGCAAAAAGAGCTGGCAACGGGGTGCCCAGTCCAATTAATTACAACTTTAACCAATTAATTCTCTTCACACTTTTGCCCTGATTTATCAGTAAGCAATGACAAACAGTGAAATACCTGAATGTGTGTAAACCAAAGAGAAAGAGGGATGATCTGCCTTGCTGGTAGAAATAACGTCCTTCATGGGAGCCGCTCTTAAAAGTCCGTTCGACAGGTAGAATACTGTTCTCCCGCTACCATTCGTTGACAATTAACAAACACCTCTCAAAAATAGATACTCCTCCATGGTATGTGATTGATGGAAGGCACCCGAGGATTCGGTTAGCCATGGCTTGTATTAGCAAGGTTGGGAGGAGTATCAAATATTTTATGCAATCTCTATATGCTTTCAAAAACCTAAAAGCTCTAGCACATGATTTAATCCCTGCTTCCCTCTGCGAAGGGCCTTTCTTTTACTTTTATGTTGAGTCAGTTTTCCTATTCTTTCTGTCTTCCACAAGCAAGCACTAGTGTCAAATTTGTTACAACATGCGTTATATGCAATGTATTGGACTTGTTATACTACTTTGTGTTAACAATATCCATGAGATAAATATGTTGAAAGTTGAAGCAAATGCTGAAACTAAATTCTTCCTTTGTGATTGATTAAATACCTTTTATTAGAAACTATTGCTTTATGAGTTAACACTTATGCAAAACTGTTTGATGCTTGTCTCGAAAGTACTATTCATGAAAACGTTTAGCTTGTGTGATTCATTGTTTACTCATTATCTATTTGGTAGCAAATTATAGACCATTGACTTGGATCACTTCGTTCATTTACATTTGCCTTGCAATATTATATGATCAAGATTATGATAGTAGCATGTCACCTCAAAAATTATTTTGTTTTTATCGTTTACCTACTCGAGGACGAGTAGGAACTAAGCTTGGGGATGCTGATACGTCTCAAACGTATCTATAATTTTTGATGTTTCATGCTTGTTTTATACCAATTGCTACATGTTTTGCATCTACTTTATATCACTTTTATACATTTTTTGGACTAACCTATTAACAAGATGCCGAAGTGTCAGTTCCTGTTTTCTGCTGTTTTTGTATTCCAGAAAAGCTAGTCTGGAAATATTCTCGGAATTGGACGAAACTACACGGGGGTGCCTATTTTTCCAGAACACACCTGACGGAGCGAAGGAGCAGCAGAGGAGGGCCACCAGGAGGCCACACGCACCTAGGGCGCGGGTCCCCCCTCTGCCGCGCCCTAGGGTGGTGTGGGCCCCTCGGGGGTCCGCGGCCGCCGCCCTTTCGCCTACTTATTCCCCCGACGCGAAAACCCTAAGTACCTGAGCAAATATCCACGAAAAGATCCAGAGATGCCGCCGTCGTCAACCCTAGCTCGGGAGGGTTCAGAACCTCTTCCGGCACCCTGCCGGAGAGGGGAATCGTCACGGAGGCTTCTACATCGTCATGCCTGCCTCCGGAGTGATGCGTGAGTAGTTCATCCTTGGACTACGGGTCCATGGCAGTAGCTAGATGGTTGTCTCTCCACTTTGTGCCATCATGTTTAGATCTTGTGAGCTGCCCTACATGATCAAGATCATATTATTGTAATGCTACATGTTGTGTTTGCTGGGATCCGATGAATATTGAATATTATGTCAAGTTGATTATCAATCTATCTCATATGTTATTTAAGATCTTGCATGCTTTCCGTTACTCGTAGATGCTTTGGCCAAGTAGATGCTTGTAACTCCAAGAGAGAGTATTTATGCTAGATAGTGGGTTCATGTCTCCGTTTAACCTGGGACAGTGACAGAAAGTTCTAAGGTTGTGGATGTGTTGTTGCCACTAGGGATAACCTAACGATGCTATGTCCACGGGCATATGTGTTTGTTTACATGACGCACTTTACTTAATGCAATTATCCGTTGCTTGCAACTTAATACCAACGGGGGACTCGGATGACAACCAGCGGTGGATTATTAGTCATAGATGCTGTTGGATAACGGTCTATGTATTATGTCGTAATGCCCAATTAAATATCATAGTAGTCAACATGTCATGTATATGCATTGTCATGCGCTCACTATTCGTCAATTGCCCAGCTGTAATTTGTTCACCCAACATGTTAGTTATCTTTTATGGAGAGACACCACTAGTGAACTGTGGACCCGGTCGATTCTTTTACACTGATTAAACAACCACAAACTGCAAACTGTTCCTTTTTCATTCTCTGCAATTTAATACTCATTTTCCACACCATACGTTTAATCCTTTGTTTTCAGCAAGCCAGTGAGATTGACAACCTCACTGTTTTGTTGGGGCGAAGTAGTTTGATTGTGTTGTGTGCAGATTCCACGTCAACAGTCCAGACTCCCTGCGACAGCTATTTTCTGGCGCCGTTGACAACCTTCTGAAGAGTTGCTGCTCCTACTGGTTCGATAACCTTGGTTTCTTTCTGAGGGAAAACTTGCTGCTGACTACATCATACCTTCCTCTTGGGGTCTCCCAACGAACGTGTGTTTCACGTCATCACGCGGCTGTTTGGACACTTGCGTACAGAGTTATCGGTGATCTGACCGATTAGTATATGCGCATGAGTGAGTCCACATGCTTGGAGTCAATGTACATATTTTGCAAAGTTGTGATTACGGTGTTTGACCGGAGTACTTGAGAGAGGCAAGCATGGAGGACACAGCCTGGTACTTATCTATCAACGAGGCAAGAGGATTTCCCGCATACTACTACATGCACTGGAAGTGCAAGAACTGTCCATTTGTTTGGCAGGGACAGTACAACAAACATGTTGGTAAGTGCGTGATCATACTTGAAGCAGTGGCCTCAAAAGATCTTTGGATTTGGCACTCTTTTTTTGGCATGGCCGGATCCACAGTGATATCAGTGTCCTTCAACGCTCTCTCTCGTTTTTTCTAGGCTTTCAGAGAGCAACTCCCCGATGGTGGGCTATGAGATCAATGGAAGCACATACACCATACTACCTAGCTGATGGCTATCCTCCGTGGACTACTTTTGTGAAGGCCATCTTCAAGCCCAATGGAGATAAGCATGCTAGGTTTTCCAAAAACAAGAGATCGGTAGAAAGGATGTGCGGTGTTCTCCAATCTCGGTGGGCTACTGTTCGACATCTTGCTAGAACATGGAGCGTGAACACTATGTGGGAGGTAATGCGTGCTTGTGTGATCATGCACAACATGACCGTAGTGGATGAGCGTGATGACAGCATCTACAATCAAGATTGGCAGTTCCAGAGTTGGTTTAGCCACATGGTGTAGCAGCAACATTTGCAAACTTTCATCCACTTTCATGAGGACATGCGTGATCGGGATGCTCACAAGCAACTAGAAAATGACTTGGCTGATCATATCTGAACTCATTTGGGAAACCAGCCAACAGCCTAATTTAGTTGCTACAATTTTATTTCAATTTGGTTGTAATAAAATCATGTGGTTTTCAATTTGGTTGTAAAAGTATGCTACTTGATTATTCTATCTTGTGCAACATTTGGTCAAATGTTTTTATGTGTCCAAATATGTTGAATCATGTTTTTATTGTCAAGTTATTACTAAACCCGACACACATTTGGTCATATAAAAAAAAAGATCATTCCAACTATTACATGAACTGAATACATCAAAGTCTTTATTACTTTCCGACAAACCTCTCTAGGATATCGCGCTGCACCTAGCCTCCGCTCGTTGTGTCAGCCAAGGCTTCTCTCCCACCTCGGCCGCTCAACTGTCTTCCATGACTTCGTGACAGTGATGCCGTGTGTCACTGGTTAAGCGATACAACGAAGGTTACGGGTTTACCAATCCCCGGCCAAAACCTTTGGCAGGCGTTGCTCGGAAATGATCATCGGCAACGCAACACCCCGATTGATGCCTTAACACAGGCATAACTATCAATGCATAATAGAGAGATCAAGACTTGTGGAACAACTGGCACATCACAGACTCTACGACTCAAAGCATATAGTTCAACTCTTATAATAGAGAAAGATAGCAAAATACAAACAGAGGTCACAGACCCAACATACAATATGCGGAAGCGAATTAGGTTGTTCTAAACAACAAGATCCAAAATATGGCCTAAGAGGCCTACAGATAAACATCCAGCGCCAGCTGTTCCGGGATGTCTCAAGCTGCCACCTGGGAACCCAGACTACTCGTCGACGTCCACAAAGAACCCACCTTCGAGGTCGGTGAAGTCCTCCTCTGAAACAAAACAAACGACGTTGAGTTCGACGAACTCGCAAGATTATATATAGAGCTTTAGCTCGATGAGGCTTTCAAGGTTTTATGGCTGTTTTGCATAAAGCTGATTTTATTTATGAAAACATAACTCCATGGCATCGACTATTCAGAGTATTTTTAAAAGAGATAAGAAGTACTCTTTTCTTTGATCACCTTTCTCAACATCAACACCATCATGTACCACTGTATCTGTTCTACAAAGGCACCTCCACGAATCACCCTCGAGGAAGCTCACCTTGCATTCTTGAGTAGTACCTTTAGTACTCAGTTTTTAATCATTCCGTTAAAGTTATTCTATGATCTCTGAATCCGTCACCAAGTCGTCCATAACCGTGGACACGGCTTTTCGAAAAGATTTATCCTGCAGGGGTGTACAATGTGAAAGTCGCCAGGCTCCCGAGGGCCCTCCCAGCTTCTTATCCATGCGTACCGTCGGCCCATTGCCTAGCTCTTAGCTCTCTTCCGGGGAAAGCCGGCTGGGTGGGAGCGGTTACAAACTTTACCTCGCTTAAGACTAACCAAGGATCATCAGTGAGGACGGGGCAGTTCCAAGTGCCTCCAACACCCTGCCCGTGGCCACCATTTTCCTAAACACCACAGTCCTCATCTCCGTCTTGGCCACCATCTCAACGGCACGTGCAAATGGAAAGCCAAACTAGAGGACCCTTGGCTAGTCCGCCACAAGTTAGTCGGTCGACGAGGTTCCATATGCCCACGCATGGTTGCACGCTCAACTTGGCTGTAGGCGAGAACTCGCATCTAGTCGGCGAGAGCGAGACAAAGCACCACCATACAAAGTGGCCTCTCATCCCCACCTTTAAGCATTTTATTACCTGTCACCACAATTTCCTCCACCATCATCCATTCATCTCATCACCTGTTTCCAACATGAACCATCCATCGGACGGCTAAACATTTAACTAAGCATGGCTAAGCAACAACATAGCATAGTTAAGTATTTCAGGCCAACAATACAAACCTATGGATAATAGGAGGGGAAACAGGTATTGGCATCGGGAACTTAATGCAACTATAGGATACTCTAATCAATAAAATTGACATTTGGAACCGCATGCAATATTATAGTGGAGAAAATATTTACAGAAAATAGGATAAGACATGCTCAGAGGGGGGATTACGCTTGCCTTGCTCAACGTGCGGGTAGTACGGATCTTCGGGGTATTGTGGCGTAACCCCGGCTGCTTGATCTATCGAAGCATAACACACGGAAGAACAATCAATCACCACACAAGCTTTAACAAATGCAATGCGCAAACACATGATGACATGCCATTTTAACTCCCGGAATGAGGACGATTCAACTATTCAGCTTAACGGAGTTCGGATGCTTAGAGGGGCACATCTCGAATATACCGTGGGGTTAAGTAAAGTAGCATACTTACTTGTTAATTGTAATAGATGAACCTATTGTTAACGTACATACGAATGACATGATCATGTTAAGATGCATGGTTTTGGTGATTAACCACCCTTACAACAAGTACTAAGAGTGAGATGAAGTTTGGTTTGCATTACAGTTTGAAACAGTTTAAAAAGGAGTAGCGGAATGAAATCCGGAAAATTCCGGGTCTGGTACCGGGAGCAATTCGGTTTCAGGTCCGGATAATTCCGGGTTTGGCACCAGAAGAAAAGATCCGGAATTATTTCCGGGTGAATTCCGGGTGTATTCCGAGTGAAAACGGGTGAGTCCAGTAGCTATTTTCTTAATCCGGAATAGATTCCGGAAAATTTCGGGGCTGGCACCGGATTTTCCAGTTCGACGGGGAGTTGCTACTGCTACGGCGAATCGACGAACGAGAGGGAGAGGGAGGGGATGGAGATGTCCATTTGGACCGCAAGCTCACCCTGAACGCATGGTGGTGCTCGGGAGGACCGGAGATGGACGGAGACGGCGGGAATCGCTCGGCGAAGCTTCGGCCGTGGTCGGAGAAGACGAGGACGGCGCGGTCGATTCGCGCTGTCCCGGCTCGATTCCTTCGGTGTGGTTGTTAGAGGACGGCGCGGTGAAGCTCTTGGTGGTCTTCGATTTGTACGGGGCGACCTCAATCAACGGTGACGCGGCGGCGGAGCTCGGCGGCCATGGCGGAGCATGGGAGAGCAAGGAGACGGGGAAATTATCGGGGAGGGAGTGGAGTGAGCAGGTGGGGCTCGTTTTCCTGCTCTCCTTGCAGGTGGAGGCAGAGGGGAGGGGGCCCGGCGCGACGCGAGCTGGTGCGGCGCGAGCGAGGAGCTCGGTCGCTACAGAGGAAGAAGACGCCGATTTTGCAAACCCCCTGGACCTTTTGTTTCCATCACGAACAGGTCCTTTTTCCTTTTAATTTTAAAAACCTTTTAAACCAGCAGCATTTTCCTGATTTTATTGAGGCACTTCAACTCTTTAGAAAATTTGAGAAAATTCTTGTGGCCTCCCAACAACATGTAGAAGCACCACAAAATTTGGGGTTGCAAAATAAAATAGTTTGGACAACATTTGTTCATTGGTTTTGATTATGGCAATTTTCTAATTTCCCAATTTATAATCCTTTAAGAATTTTAGAGCAAGTTCTAAATAGTATTTTGAACTCTTGGAACTTCCTTGACAAATATAGATGTCAAAGTATTTTGTTTTACAAGTTGAGTGCCTTCCTTGTTTTGAGATTTTGTTTAAACAAGTTTAGCATTTTGTTTTCAATGTTGCCAAACCAAATTTGGTGTGTTGTTTAGCAACTTAATGTGGATGCCATGATGCAATGCAACACAAAAGTGGAAAAATTACACAGGTTTTTAGGTTCTCAAACTTTGGGCTGTTACAGTGACACTCAAGCCCTTCTTCACATGAGCATGGACCACCGCACCAGACATGACCTCATCAGCGCCGGCAAGGCTACTCTAACTAGATTTGGCCGCGGGGAATTTAATAATGTTTATACACAACGTTTATACTTACTTGTATTTTGTTTAAATCTATGTGTAGTATCTTACTTGGTTAGCATTATTTACCTTACAATAAGTTTTCTTGATATTTATTATTGTCTTTTATCCTATATGGTTGCAATGTATATTATTAAAAATATATCTAAGTTGTGCAACAAAAAAAATCCGGGATATTTCCCTTAACAAGATACATAACCACCTAAAATGTGAAAGAAAAAACACACACTTCTTTTAATCTTTTTAAAATGAATCATATAGTGTATATGTATATTATTTTGAGAACGCCCTTCTCTATTTAATATTTTAAATAAATTGAACTTCTCTATTAAATATTATTGTGCACCACCAGAGAATCAGTGCATATGTTGTCTTGATACATAATTATTAGTAGAGGTGTGTAATGTATAATTAGGTAAGAAAATATATAGAAACTTCTCAACTGTAAATTTAATAGTTGGAATGATCATTTTTATATGACCAAATGTGTCTCGGGTTTAGTAATAAGTTGACAATATGTTAGTGATTTATACTTGTATTCAACTATCATCACTTATATAAATCACTGACAAACATATTTCCAATCGAAGATCCATATTATTCTACGCAACAAAAGGACCAATCTCGCAAAAATTGTAAGAATTTGAAACTATGTAATGTATACCAACTGAGATCTACCAATTTATCATTTTCAGCCTAAATATAATGAATTTTGAATTGAAAGTATGCACACTTGTGAATTATATCACTATCTATGTCTATGTTTTTCCCGAGTTTTCTTTTACAAAACGAGAGCTTGGCTCCAAAACGCCTCTTCATTAGACAACGCATGTGATTCATAATATAAAATAAAATTGTCTTATTTTAGCACAAAACTTTATCTACCTACAAAAAATGCTGATTGTTCGTGAAACTACTTTCTAAACACATGGATGATAAAATCTATACGCGGACATTTTTTTAATCTTCCATAATATGTTTAAAATGATTTAAAATAAAGAACGTATATGCATCCGGGAGTCAAAACGCATCTCGGGTATTATCACTGTACATGATTTTGCTTCTCTCTAGTCCCGGTAGCGAAAGATGTTTCGTTCTTTTCGGAACTCAGGTGGATAAGGCCACGAGGTTGTTGAATGGAGGAAGAACACCGTTTTTGTTTTGGCTTCTGTTTTCCGGCGCGGTAGGGATATACGCCGTACACATATGTCCCTTCGTCTCCTCATCCACAGAACACGAAGCGGAAAACACTTCACCCCCTATGTATTTAGCAAGTGACGCAATAATTGCTGTAAGTGTACGTCGGCCAAAATGGAACACTGGCTTCTCACTGCTCTCCCTCCAGTGCAATTCTGAACTTCTTAATCTTGCTGGTATCACAGGCAACCAGCATCAGATCCCAAACATTGGGTGACTATTTATGCTCTCCATCGTTCAGCGTCACCACAACAGCCATGTGACGACACATGTATCTATCGTGTAAGAAAAAACGGACATATCGGAATGCGAATATTCCGCAACTATTTGCACCCGCAACCTATTGTCGGATGCCATATTTAGAGGTTTTCTTGTATTTTTTGGACGTGGGTTATGTTGTATCTTGTGCATATACAAAATTTTGTTCCAAAATATGTACATATGTGACCTGTGCAAAAAAGAGAAAGTTATCTAAGTGAATAGTATCATGTGCTATTCACTTATCATTTGTCTTTTTTGTGCAGGCCACATATGTACATATTTTGGAACAAAATTTTGCAGATGCACAAGATATAACATAGCCCATGTCTATGATTTATTTCGTATTTTTTGAAAACTCGGAAGTATGAAATCGGACAATGGGTTACGCATGCAACTAGTTGTAGATTTTAGTTTCCCCACGATTTCCCTCTGACGAGCAATATGCACGAACAGTTGCATGATAATTGAAGTCAGCCATACAGAGTGGAACGATATCTGAGTTCTCTGCGTGATTCTTTGTGTACATAAATCTATAAATGAAATGCTGTCGAAAGTAGGCTTGACGTTTGAATAAATGTAGACACATTTTCTAAAAAATAAATAAGCTGTTGCCAGAAGCATCTAGGGATATCATAGCTATTTCTAACAGGGTGATTTTTTTTAAAGTCCCTTTGATTTAAAAGATTTTTATACTGGTTTTAGAGGATTAGGAATTATATAAAAAAGAGTTCGTTGATCTTTATGATTCAAAATGTAGATTTTATTCTAAAGATTTGCTCGCAAATATTCATACTTTTTGTCGACTATAACCTCTTAGAGAGATTTATTCATTTCTTTGTGGGGGCAATCAAACAACTTACAGGATTCTAATGACCATGTTACTATAATGACATGTTTCTTATTTCCAAATTTTCTTGAACCATGTTTATCAACATGCGCTGAAATTTCCTCCATCTTATTTTACGAGCGAATGGCCACTAAAAGATTAATGAAATACAAGGGGAAGGGAATTGGGCGTCGACCATTTGGCTATCGACACGCGACGACCATTTGGCTATCGACACGCGACCGACTACAATCCTAGCTTGTGACCCGTGTTTGAGATCTTGCCTCCACATAGTTCCGCGCCTAAAGTTGATTGCATCTTAATATCTTGCCGCAGGGGCTGCTCCTCCTATGTTGGACATGTTTTAGTGAACTGAACGGCCACCTGTTGGCTACCGCGCGGCCGACTGCGTGCCCACGATGTGTGTTCGATCCCTTGGCTCGCGGGGTTCGACGCCTAGAGTTGCTTCAATGCACGTAGGCGTTTTTTATTACAGGGGAAGGGCAATTTGTTGCATTAATTGCATTATTGCATATATCTCCATTGGTGCATTACGTGAAAACTTACAAAGAACTAGAAACAATTGTCTGCTAGACAGACATCAGTGCACCATCAGAGACTTCACCGCTCCCATACACGGTAGGTCGCCAATAGTACAATGAAGTTTGCGACATCCTGACTACATCCACCAACATAAGAGTACGAGGGGATTGAGCTGGTTGTTCAGATTTCGAGGTCGGACGTCTCTAAGACCAGATTAGGGCATGTTTGGTTCGCATGATTCTAAAAATTACATGAATAGGAAAACCACGAGAAAAAGATAAGAATGCAAGTGCAAAACAGAGAGTAGAAATAGAAGAATTATGTAAACTTGGTTGTTTAGTTCACAAGAATAGGAAACACATGATTACTAATATCCATGGTCAAATCAAAGTCAAACCACTGTGAAAGTATAATTAGCATGTTATTATGCCATTAGAGACCTCGGTCTCGTCTCGTGCGTAGGATTTGAAAAAGAGGTCAAAATGGATTGTAAAATTCATGTGTTTTCATTTGAAACTGAGATCAAAGAAAAAAAATAAGTGTTTATCTTTTTCTCAATTTTTTTGAACCAACAAAGAAATAGTGTCACCATAGAAAAATTTCCTATGCCTACATGATTTCTCCACTTTTCTTTTGAACCAAACAGGAAACAAGCCCTTAGTTTTTTCGAGAAGTAGGATAAGCCCCAACTTCTGCATCGATGGTGCACACATCATATATCACTAAAAATCCTTAGTATTTTTATTATGTTGGCCTAATGGCTCCTCATCCTCTGATGCGTACTACCAGATACAGATGAGGGGGAAACAGATTGGAGGCATACAAGAAGATCCAATGCACTTTGCAGAATATGCTTTGTTTTTATTAAATCTGAAACAGGTTGTTTAACAAACATTATACAGTACCACACTCACTGTCTCCATTCCTCCTCTTTGATGTGACATGTCATAAATTATTCATGCGTGTCCCACCTGCAAGCTTACTATATCCCCGTTTAGATTAGTCCAGTGTTATCACAAGGTCCAGGCATAGAGTCACATACATAGGGATCTAATGTTTAGTGTGCTACATATACATTGTCCTTAAATACCAGGGATTTTGGTTTAATAAGCGCTATTACAGGCAAGTAGGCCCTGTTAGACGCTGATACTCGCATGGTCGTGCATGCATCATTTCAGAGACTAGAGTACTATTGCTAGACACCCTCTTAGGATGATCAGGAGCCGCGATTTCTTATTGACTTGCCTATAATTTGATGGGAAATATTGTGGTCGAAACGGACGTACGTACTGTTGGTTGACGAGGGAAAAAAGGGGAAAGTTCAGTGTATTATACCTCATAATATCAATTCGAAGCGTTGAGCTCTATCATTGCTTTAGATATCACATGCTAGCTGATGGACGACTGACTTGAGTTGTCTGTTAGTATGCATTTTTGGCATTTTGCTAGGAGCGTATAGAACAAATTAATCTTTCTTTTATCTTTTTGCGGAAATTAACACATTGATCTCACACACAACAGAAGTCGGTCACAAAGCAATCCAATCCAGAACAGGATGGATGTGCTTAGCTTCTCGTGGAGAAGACAAAGAGTTAATCGTCGAAGGCCGTCCGCGAGGCCGACTTGTGGAGGTAGTTATACCTCTGCAACTGCATTCATATAATTGTTGCAGCTCCAGACAAGGCGTAATCTCCCGAAGGTGACTTGAGCGACTCGTTCGACTCCTGGGCTCGACCACGGCCATCCCAGCGCGTAAACAAATTAATCGAGGAGGCAAACCAAACAACATTCTCTGTATATATGTTGTTCTTCCAACAAACGGAGATGCAGATGAGAACAATCTCGGACTGACGTCGATCGATGTCTCCCACGAACAAACGGAATGAGGATAACCTCTGCAGGCAGGAAGCAGCCAAGGAACGCCGAGAGTAAGACACGTCCCGATCGATCAACCGATCGCTTTCCTCGGCTTTTGCGAACCCGAAGCAGCAGCGGCGGCGGAGGAGAAAAACAAATCAAGATGCCGGTTATAACAGTATAGTTGTAGCACCTCTTACCAGCAGATTAGACTGCTTGTCGAGGATTGATGATGATTGCAGTTTGCACGTACTCCGTATATAAGATTTTCGTCTCCTTACTGATACGCGGCGCGCGAGCAAATCCCGCTGCGAATCTGCGATGTGGACGCGGCTCGCGAACAAGTCCATCATATCTCGGGGGATTCAGATCAGATCAGACATCAGAGTAGACAATCAAACGGCCCTTCCGGCACCGAGGGCTCAAAAGCCGTTTTCGAGTTGCTTCGCCGCCGGTGTATCCAGATCAGCGACAGGGAGAGCACGGGGTCGAGTACGCAATCATGCATACCGCATACGTATCCTGCGGAGAGTGATGGAGGGAAACGTGGGCGATGAATGAATACGATAGGGACGTGTGGCCGGCCACCGATCATGGCAGGCAGGCGGCGACCAGCGGCGGCGAGGCATGTTGGGGATACGTGGTGAGCCGTGATCGTGGTAGCTGCCGATGAGCAGGATCTTTCGTTTTCGTTCGGTCTGTTGAGATATGCGCATATCCTGCCGCTGCTGCCAAAATTGACCACCGTTCAGTCACTGGGTCAGGAATCAGCGGGCATCAGAACGACCTAGCCAGGAACGTGGACCTCTTTTTTTCTTTTTCTTGGAACGAATTAATCAGGGTCCCATAGCATCTGCAAGCCTCCCCACTCTGCATTTTTCGTTGCAAAAGCCTACAGATTACCGTCTGAATTTTGGTGCTTCACCCAGAACCATGTCGGCATGTATGTCGCATCGCAATTTCATAGGCAGCAAAACAGTATGTAGTAGTATCAGAAAGATATGTTTCGGTGGCGGATGCATGATGCTGCCGGGGGAACTATCCGCCCCTGTGGGCAAGCAACTTTCCACGGTGATCCATCCAGTTCCTGAGTTCCAGTACGCGCACACGGGGGCTAACTTTTCTCCATGTTTCTCGCTGTCAAGCTTTGTGGTCGACCGATCTACCTTTCGCCTTCCGCTTTTGGAAGTGGAAGGCAGGAAGCACGATAGCGGGAGGGCACCTGGGCTTGCGAAAGCCGAGGCTTCGATTCGTGTACAACCTTTCTTTCTGCCAAAGAATATTCTAGATTCAGTTAGATTCTCAACCAGGGAGTAGGTTCCACCGTGCTCCAGTAGTAATATGTTGCAATTGGCTTTGTTGGAGGCACGTCGTGTGGTAAAAATATATATCTATTGCTCTTAATTAACAGTGTGGGCATCACTTCATTTTCACTAAAGTGAAAGTTGTAAACTTGTGAAAAATATCATGGATGTAGAATACGCTATAACATTCAAAAATGCCAAATTATATTAGAAAATATTACAATTTTTGTTCAACACGAAATAAAGAGAAAATGGGCTGTCAGGTGCTGAGACTTTTTGGTTGAGAAATTAACGGTTTGGATATTAGTGCATGCATTTTTCTTAACTTTTTAGCACTTCTAGGTGACAGAAAATAAAAATGACTGCACACACTCATAAGAATATAAAAAACTCTATGTTTTTTCGGTGTCCAAAGCCATCCTACTACTAAGCTTTCAGTCAAACAAATAGTTTGGTCTTTTGATGGTTGGCTCATGCCCTATTTTTCCACTCCATTTAACTTTCTTGACACCAAAAAAACATTGGCTAAAATTTTGATAGTGAAACCAGACACCCCACGCAGTTCCCCGACCATAGCCATAAGAACTTCTCAAGGCATTGGCTTTGAATAAAACAAGTTCGACGGACTACAAAACATATCCTATTACACAATGTTATAGCGGCGATAGAACATGCCTGAATTTGCTATACATCTGATCCAATTACGCTACCCTTATCTGCAGATGCATCTTTGAAAGTCGATCATCGTCACTACTGACTGCTATTGTAAAGTGTTCTATATCCATACAAAAAAGGTCGCGAACCACAAGCTATGTCGTGCACGTACGCCGACCAAACCTCTCCAGAAGCTTCTGCTCAATCTCCAGCCTTTTCTTCGCCAGCAACGTGTATTTGTTCAGGAGCTCAGCGTCCCCTTCGTTGTCCCCAAATGGAACAGCCAGCTTCACGCTGAGCGACGTTGTCTCCAATCTGCCCGAGTACAATCGTGGGACGGGCACGAACTCTCCCTGTTGCTTGCAGAGCCACCCATGGGCTGCTCTCAGAGCAGCACCCAGCGAGGCAGAGTCTGCAACGATCGGTCGATCGAACGACACATAGATAAGCATCACAAACATGCAAATTGAGTAGATGCAGACTATTCAGCTTTGTTTCTAAGACAATGCAACATGGATAGCAAGGGAGGAACAGGTGGTGTAAATGTCCAGCACATACCTGGTCTCTGAACAGTGTAAACTGGACAACCGAAAATGGATGCCATGATCTTGAGAATAGCCTGGTTTGAGGATGCACCACCGGTTGCTATAATCTGCTCCGGAGGCACCGGCAGGCCACATCTCTCAGCATGGCCCCTCATCGACAGGAACTGGCCTTCAATTATCGCACGAACCTGAATAACTTTGTGTGAAAACGGCCCAAGTGTTTGGCATGTTTAGTCGTTTGATGCCACTGACGAGTTGTGAAGTACTCAAACCTCTGACGGAGGATCAAACTCGTATGTTTGATGTCGTGCAGTCTCATCTGAAGATCCACTGGTTAAGGTATCGACGAGGTAACGGTGAAACCCAACTAGGCATATAGTATTAATTAGGACATCATGTGAGTTGTGACATAAACACAGGATGGGAAGAATATGCAAGGTTGATAATAACCTGGGAGCGGTGGCAGGATCTCACGTTCCTTGTAGTAAAATCCCAGCTTCCCTCCTGCGAAAGAAGAAAACGACGAGACATGATAATCCACGGGGAAAGCTACTTTATGTGGTATATGCAAGCATCTATCCTGATAGAACAAAAGGCAACTGCCTTTCCCTTAGTGGGATCAAATCGTAATCCTACAGAGGTATCGACTTGATAAATTTTTACTGCAATGTTTACCTGCTGGTCTAAATACCGTTAATCTAGCTGTGATTTTCAAATGCAAGGGCTCCAATATTTTTTCGAGATGTGCATTTTGGTTTGAAAGGAAGACGTATCGTTTTGAGTAGGAAAAAGCCTAATTTATGGCCCCTCGATTTTTGCCAAAGTCTAAATTTGGCCCCTGAACAACGTATCAGATATCGATCCTTGAGTGTCAAAATCGTCTTGATTTGGCCCGCAGTCTCCCTAAAGTGGTTTAGACGATGATGTCGCGGCAATTAGCATAAGGGGTAGCCCAGTCAGCCAGAAAAAATAGATCACGAAACTGAAGAAAATAAAATCATGAAGACTCAAAATAAAGAGAAAAACACATAAATGTTTCAGGGAAGTTATCATTCTACAAATTTTAAAATTATATAACACTCACAAATACTTTGCAAGAAACAATTGGTTCCAATAAATTCAATAATTCTGCTAACTTTTCTTAGTATTAGCTGAGTTCTCTAAAGAAGTCTTGAAAAACTATGTCTTTTCTCTTTTTTTTCTGATTTCTTCAACTTTTGTGCTGACTGGCCTGCCACACCACATCCTCCTCAAAACTGCTTTCACTAGGCAATTGACTGAATTTGTATGGTTTTGACAATCGAGGGACCAGAAGTATCTGGTATGGAGTTAACCGGACTTAAGACTATGGCAATAGTTGAGGGGGGACAATGGACCTTTCACTCTTGAGTAAATACATTGCGTACCATTTAAGGGGTCTGTTTGCTCAAGGAAGTTGTTGAACACATCCCATGATTTCTCGGCATAATGATCGCGAATATCTGGCAGGACAATCTTCTGCGTTAGCTATAGGAAATAGTATACTAGAAGGCACTGAAAATGGTACCTTCTCGTGTTAGAGATCCATTTTTGATAGAAACAGAAAAGTATTACACAATTAGTCATCTGTTCTTTGCATATCCTTTTACTAAATGTTCCACATTACAAGAAAAAATTGGTTTGATCCGCGTAACGAGCCAAATTCAGAACCATGTCCCCATGTAGTAATGTACACGCTATGCCACATGTTCGTATCATACCATTGCTCTTGATAAAATAGAAGAATATGTAGGCATGGTGATAGATGATTACTGTATCACTGGTTCCAAGGCTGACTGCTAGATCACCAGGATTGCTCAAAGTTAAGCCTGCATAACCATATATATCAAGGTTACGAAAATATTCTGTATTATGGAGAAGTTCTTGTATGGTTTTACATTAGCAAAATGCTTTGGCATAAGGAAACAAAGATATCGTATGTTTTGCAAGAATCATATGTAGAAAGTTAGAAAAAACTTTAAATACCTGCAAGGCTATTGGGGTTGTCCCCTGACCACTGAACAACCAGACAACTGCTTGTAAACTGAAATCTGAGAAAACATTAAGTATCCAAGACTATCATTCTGACAAGTTGATCACACACATAACTAGTGACTAAAAAGTTTATTTGGGGTACAACTCAATGTTCATATTAATGTTTACTTTAAAGGTAACTGGTCTATAACATTAGCCCTATTGCAAACAACATAATAGCAGTGAATAAGAAGTTATTTTGTGCATACAACTCGGGTTTCTAGATTTTTTAAATAAAAAGGTATCCTACTGAAGAAATGTGAAACAAAAACATGATACAAATTCGGCATAAAGCTACCTCTGCACAAAATAAGGAGCTATAGTTCCAGCTATCTCATGTGCAGATGCTAGCTTCCCAATCTTCCCCTCCAAATCTGGAGCTGTAGCCTGTTATCTTGGAATTAATAATCAGAAACAATCAGCAAGCAACAGAGGAAAATAAAGTAAACACTGAATTAAAGATGCTATGCCATCCTGCTATTTTCAGTCCCCAAAATGTGAGATTCCTGCAAACTGCAGTTGCAAAGCTCTGAACATTTCAAGAAAAAACCAAACCTCAAGTGCTTCTTGGCGCAGCGCGTCTTGATGTCCATCAAGTTCATCCCCGCACCATCAGTCTGGTCGATGCACGCGTAGCCGCCGATGAGCAGCGACGCCATGAACGAGCTGGCGAGCGAGATCCTCTCGGTGTCGTCGTAGACACCCCGCCTGGTCTGGAACATCTTCCTTATCTGCGGGCCGGTGCACCTCTCGTGCGCCCTGCACCCGTCACGGAGGCCAGAGCCAGCGCGCCCCCCAGCGCGTCCTCGACCTCCCGGCACTGCGGCGTCGTGCTGCTGTCCATCCACACGGGCGACTCCGGCGCGGCGAGCGCGCCGGCGAGCTGCGGCGCCAGGCCCTGGGCCGGGTCCAGGGAGGCCAGCGCCGCCGAGCCGGCGCCGCGCCTCCAGTAGACGCTGCCGTGCTGCTGCGCGCTGCCGGAGACGGCGGCCACGTGGCCGTAGTCCACCCTGAGCTTGAGCCTGTGGAGGAGCAGGTCCAGGGCCTCGGCCACATCAGCGGCGGCGACACGATGCGGCGCGGCTCGGCCGGGTCCGGCGGACGCCGCCCTAGGTGCCGTAGTGCGGCAGCTCGGTGTCGAAGTGGACGGCGTCGTGGGCGAGGATTGCGAGGTCGGCATCCAGCACCGTGGCTTTGAGCGACCTGCGCAAAGACCGTGGCAAGATTGAAACGCCTGGCCGGAGGAACCAACGAAGGCAGCAATAATCGGGAATTCAGGTCAGAAGATGGCAGTTGTGTACTTACTGCGTGGAACAATCAAACCCGAGGAAAAGGGAGCCGCTTGGGAGGAGGATGGAGCAACAATCGCCGTCAGCCATGAGGACGAGCAGCTCCGTGGTGATATGTTCGGTTGCTGTGAATTTGACGACGGGAAGACGTAGAGGATTATGCGGCAAAAAGGTATGCTTTCACTGAGAGTTGAACTCAGGACCTCCCGCTTACTAAACGGGTGCTCTAACCAACTGAGCTATAAAGCTTGTTGTGTATAAATTCTCTTACAATGTATATCAATACAAATATTAGGACAAACCAAACGAAAATGGTACGAAGCTACTTTGCGGATTTATGTGAGAAGAACCTGTTCGACATTTGAGTGATTGAAGCGTGGATATAGTTGATCATGCATGGCCTTTAATGCCACTCTTCCCTCCTGGGATCCGAAGGTCGTCATTTTTTCTTTTGCGAATGGGATTTGTATTACTCAAATAGTCTCATTACTTGCTGGCACAGAACCAGAATCGCATCCGGGCCGAAGGTCGGCAATTGATATGTTTTTTAACGCAAATGAGCTAAGGCCGTTCATTCATTTCTTTTTTTATATGCGTTCATTCATTTATGAAAAACATTGTACATTGCATATTCTGAGGCTTTCAAGGTAGAAAATGTTGAAAGCCTCTCTATTACAATCAGAGGGAGAAAATGTTGAAAGCCTCTCTATTACAATCAGAGGGGGGAAATGTTGAAAGCCTCTCAATTACAATGAGAGGGAGAAAATGCTGAAGGCCTCTCTATTAGATAAACTAACAGGTTACAGAAAGTGAAGGAATTTTTCACAACATGAGAAGAGATTTGTTCCACCACATGTTCACATGTGCTGCGCTAGCTAAAGCATCTGCGTTATAATTTTGTGTTCCTCTGGACATAAGCGATACTGGCCTGTAGTTGAGAAACTATCTCTTTGATCTGCGTAATAATAGGATGCAATGTTCAGTGCAAAGAAGGTGATGAAGATTGGGAGGTTGATTGCACAAGCACCTGGTTTTCGACAAGAACGCCAAGTAGAAGACCGCATGCTTCAGCATGCATAGCGGAAAGTGCAACCATAGGTGATAGCATGTATGTTAATGGTAAGCTTTGATGAAGCTTTGGCGAAGCATAGTTTTCCCCGATGCCCACGTTGATCTCTCTCGATAAAATATATTCATTTGTTACAGCTCATATTTTCAGGTTTTCATGGATGAATCTACAACAAATATTTGAAGCAAAAAAATAAGACAGTACAAATTAAACAAACAACTTCAGGGGCAATATGAAATGGCCTTCCGCAGGGATCTACATAACTCATGACTGCTTGACAGCATGAGAAGCACGCGAATTCCCGTGAGAATTCCACTGGAGCAGCATCCATACAATCGATGTCCCTAAATAAAAAGGAGTGGGTCAATCAGAAAGGTCTTTCTTTTTTACCTGAGTTGATCAGAAATGTTAAACAGACCTACAGATGCATCATTATCTGTACGGGTTAGTCATTTCGTTTCAGGTTGGATTACCAAATATAAGCCTACCAAACTATGATGCCCTATTTGGCCAGTTCTACAATGTTTCAAACTAAATTGACAGAAGATAGACAATTAGCCTGCACAATACAGGGCTTGTAGCAGCATTATTTCATAAAGCTAGATTAAATGAATATTTAGGATTGCAGTTTTGCCAACCTAAATGTAGGAAAGAAGTGTAGTACTAGCTACTCCTTCCGTACCATAATATAAGATGTTTTAAGTATTTCGATACAGACTAGATACGGAGCAAAATGAGTGAATTTACACACTAAAAATATGTCTATATACATCTGTATATAGTATGTATTGAAATACCTAAAACATATTATATTATGGTAGAGGAAGTAGTACTCAAAGCAAATTACATGACAGTTCTGTGACAAAGGTGAAAGAGAAACTAATGATGCACTCAGATTCAAGTTGTCGTACAGTACCTGCAAAGAAGCCAACTGTGCTGAGATTTGCTGCAGCCATTGTGTGATATATCAAGTACTCCGTGAGGAAGTGACCGAGGGCATAGATGAATGACAGGAAAGTGGCTATGTACAGAGGCTTGTTGTCCAGGTTTAGCGCGCACAGAAAGCACAGCGTGCAGGTCAGAAGTGTCCAGACCCCAAAAGTACGACCATGTATATCAGTCACTGCATGTATAAGAAAGAACAAACGTTTTTCATATTAGCTCCACAGAGAAAACGTTGGTCACACTAGGATTAAGATATGATCTCAATTCTCAAATGAGCAACTCTTGACAACAAATGACAGGAGATGAACACGTTCTTATTAGTATGAGGGCTGTCATAAAGCGACCACAAAGTTATTACATAGGAATACTGGCTGTTATTGGTTCATAATGCTCAAAGATAGCCATGTTAATCATTGTGCTTCAGAGGGAACAACATTTTTTCTCTCTCAAGAAAAAAAAGAGGGCGATGCTCAAAGATAGCCATGTTAATCATTGAGCAATTTCCTATGGATCTCCTGATTTGCATCGTCATGAAGACGACTTTCTGTTACGGATATATCCGTAAGAATTCATCTACATGACATTTTTCTGAGCCTGGTCATCTGCATGAGTGCATGACATAAGTCAGTCCACTTAACTCTTCTTCTTTTTTGAGTCACAGTCCACTTAACTCTGTTATTGTACTATTCTCTCCAAATCACCAGGTTCCTAGTCAAGCACAAATGCAGATCCTTCAGACCCAAACTCCAACGTTTGGATCACTAAATTCCCACTTAAATCGCCAATTCCCGCAACATGGAGCACTAAACGGACAAAACTCTAACTCGCAGCAACAATCGAGCTGGTACCGCACTACAACCACCCAGACTAACGAGATCCAACAGCAGAGCGGCGAATCCAGAGAAGCGAGAGAGAGGAGGAATGAAAGGGAAGGCACGCACTGTCAGTCTGGGAGAAGACGGCGACGCGGAGCGCCCAGATGTTGAAGAAGCCGAACCAGACGGAGGCGAGGCGAAGGGAACCAACCAGCATCAGCCACCACCCGAGCGCCGGCACGCCCTTCCTCTCCGCCATGCTCTCCAAAATCCAAATCCTCCTGCGCGATCTCCCTTCTCGTCTCTCTCCGGGATGGTTCGGCAAGACTCAACTGGTCAAAATCTCTTTCTCTTCAGAGCGGAACTTTACGGGCTTCACCAAGGCATATTATGGGCTCCTGTTAAATAGGGCCTCATATAAGCCAAAGCCCACTCGCGCATCCGCAGACAATTACGTGTTACTGTACCCCTTGTTGGGCCGGCCCAGTAGTTAGTCAAATGGCATTTTAAGGTTTATTTTTCTGTTTCGTTTTTCTTATCTGGTTTTTCTTTTTTCTTATTTCCTTTTTAATTTTTCAAATTTGAAAATGTTTAGATTTGAAAATTTTTGATTTTCAAAAAATTTCAAATTTAAAATTGGTCATTTTCTAAAAATGTTCAAATTTTAAAAATTGTACAAATATAAAAATGATCATATTTGAAATTGTTTATTTTAAAAATTGTTCAAATTTTGAAAATATTTCAAATTAAAAACTGATTTGATAATTTTCATTTAAAAAATATCAGATATGAAAAAATTCATATCTGAAAAAAAAATCTATAATCAAGATACCGTGTACAAATTACATAGAATTAGGATCGACTCACTCCTTTTACAGTATATAATGTTTATTGGTATAAAATTAGCATCATTAGAAAGTTTTTTAATATGAATCTAACGGTACTAATTATGCAGAATATAATCATGATATTTTTGCTCAAATTTTTCGGTCAAAATTCATCTGGAAAAACGTGTGCGCCTTATTCATTAAAGCGGAGGTAGTAAGAGCTATTGGGCTTTTGGGCCAAATTTTGTTGACCTGGTCAACTGGTTCTAGGTGGTGTCGTGATGCCAAAGAAGAAAAAAAAAACTACAGAACGTGGTTATAAAACACAACTGCATAACGTGGACTTTTCCCTAAACAAACATAACGTGAGTGCTAGCCTGCTAGCTAGATAACGCGTACTTAGATACAATAAATATTAAGCATCAGCGGTTAACATATTAAGCGTAATATAAATACTGAAGCTATATAATCAAATAAAAATATGATTTAATTGTCTAAATTTTCATACATTAGGCTATATTTTACATTTCGCACAGGGGCCCCAAAGTCGTGGAGACGGCCCTGCCTATATATCACTCCAGCAGAGCTTCACGTTGAAGCAAGCCTTAACTGGCCAATGCAACATAAAATGAGGATGCGGTTGGGGGGTGGGTGGGGGTGTGTGTGTGTGGGGGTACATTTTTGCTAGGTCCACTCCAATTGTGTTCCGAAACTACGAAATATAGTGTAGTATGACCGAGGGGATTTGTTCAGCAAGCAAGTTCAGTACTGGTCTCAACACATCAAACCTCAAATCCACATAAATATAATACACTGATCATGCGTCTCTAACAGTAAAGGGGGACACTGATCTCAATTCTCACTCACTAAATGAACATCTAAGCAATGATGAATAAGAACACGGTCGCCATAACACCGAACAGAAGGAAGGAGATGACAGGAGCATATCGGCCGGTTCGGCGGCGGAGCTGGCCACGGCAAGGGCCGCCAGCCCACCGCCGCGGAGACGAACGCCGAGCGTGGTCCTCACATGGCACCTGGAAGAAGAAAGCCAACTAGGGGTGCTCGAACCGGCGGCAAAGGAGAGGACAAGCGCCTCCAAACAACACCGGCGAAGCATGGTGCCGCCCATAGATCCTCCGATGGACTCGCCAAGGGCCATCTAAACGACACCGCCGAGCATGTCGTAGAGTCAGGGGCGGAAGCAGGATTGACATATAAGGGGGGGCGGCTAGCCTAATTGGAGCTAATTAAACAGCTAAATCATGGCTGAACCATAGAATTTTTTTTGCTGCACGGTGTCATAGGGAGGGGGGGGCCATGGCCCCTGCTGGTCTCCCCTAACTCCGCCACTGCGTACCTGCTGGTCTCCCCTAACTCCGCCACTGTTGCCAGGAAGCTATGGTGGGAACGCCGCACGACCCACACTCTTTCATTCATTCCATCGCCTCCACACTCTTCTTCCCAAACTCGACAAGCCTCTCTGCCGGAGAGGATTAACACCTACAGAAATAGAATGGCGCGTCCCCATTCCTTCCTTCTTAGTTCGAATCCGCGCCTGAGAGAGACGATTCCAGGCTAGGCATACACATGGCCTTCTGCTGTTCTGCAGGCATTGAAGAACATGGCCAAGCTCCATGGCGGATTCACTTGACCAAGCGGCCAGGCTATATAATGGGCGCATTCTTCTCGGTGGTTATCGCAACACCAGATTTACATCACCATGAATTTCCTACAGATCAAGAGCATCACTCTCTGGAGCTTTTGTTAGAATTCGGCCCATTAGTGGGCAGCCCAATAGCAATTTCAGAAATCTCAAAAGCCCACATTTATGGCAGCACACATGCGAGTGGAGTAGGGATGAAAACGGAGCGGATACGGACGGAATTGAGTGGTGCCACATTTGTTTTCATATTTGTTTGCGGAAGCGGAAACGAATACAGAAACCCCGGAAACAAATACGGAAACAAAAATTATCGAAAACAGATATGTACCGACACTACTAGAAATCCCCTTATACCCGATTGTGAGATTTGTGCCTTGTGCAACAGTTTGTTTCAGCTTTAACTAGATTAGAGAACCACTTCTAATCGATATGGCTGACCAAGTGCCCTCGACAATTAGACAAATCAATTGTCTTTATGGTCCACTCATCAATAATAATGTATGACTGTGTGTAAGATTGTCAAGGTCTTTGGACCGTCAGTTTTTATGCTAATTGACGGTGTGAGGTGCCCTCTCAGCTATAATAATTTTTGACGGTACATATATACTCTCAATTATTGTGAATACCGACGGGAGAAAAAATCCGTTAGTCAATACATAACCGACGGTTAACTGTCGGTTATAAGCATCATCAGAACATGGTGAGGCAGCCCTCCAGCAACTGATAGCCGACGGCTCACCCTCGGCTTTGTACCGTGGGCCAAGATAATAGCCGACCATACCGTCGGCCATTTAAGTAATGGCCGACCGAGCATCACCGACGGGAGATAGCCGATGGTGTACCGTCGGATATATTTGTAACCGACGGTACACCTAAATGACCGACGGTAAGTTACCCCTCGGCTATTCTGGGATATCTAGTAGTGCGAATACGGTGCGGACACGGAACAGAAAGCGGATGTTTGACGGAACAAAGCAACCCCTTAAATAATGCACGAAAACTCAATCAAACCAACAAAATTGTCAATTTTCTAAGATGAAATAAAATATAACGAGTTATCATGATTATATAATATAGTGTGCATATGCTATCATCTTTGGCAACATTAAGAAACATCTACTATCGTCCTTAACACTGGTGCTACACTGAAATGTCGAAACACGTAACGACTCGAGAGGGACATGATATGCGAGTATATATGGCCTAAACACGGTAGCTTCATACCCTTTTATTTTTTTTATTCATACCATGTAATGTGCCTAAATGTTTCTACTGGAATTACTGGCCCTACTGGATGTGGAAAGCACCACATAGCAAAAACGGAAAGTTCCGTTTCCGTGGTCATTCCGCCGGAATCTGCTGTTCCGTTTCCGTTTCCGTTTCCGCATAAAAGTTTCCGTTTCCGTTTTGCAAAATTCCGCTTCCGTTTCCGTATTTCCATTCCGTTTCCGTTTTTCCGCGGAAAAGTCGGAAAGATTCCGCTCCGTTTTCATCCCTAGAGTGGAGTGGGAGCTAAAGTTTAGTCCCACACTGCTAGTTTGAGAGGAGTGGCACCACCTTATATAGTGGAGTGTTGTGCTACTTGGTAAGCTTGTGAGAACAAGAGGCTCTCTCACGCGCTCCTCCTCCTCCGCCGCCGCTCGCACGCACGCACCGCACCACACCGCCCGCCGTCTCGTCACGAGACGCCGCGCCGCGGGTTGCGGGTTGCGGGAATCTCGCCGAGCCGAGCTTTATTTTTTGCAGTCCGGGAAAAACGGTTTGGACGGACGCGTCACAGTTAGTCGGTTCGGTTCGCTCCTGATCGTGGGCTACTGTAACCGACCTAAAACGTGCGCGACGTGGACTAGACCCACGTTGTACCCGTTAGGGTTTTCCCGAGCCACACTATATAAAGTCGTGCACTGCGTGCGCTGCAAACTCTCGAACCAATCTAGGTTTTGCCAATCTCGTGCCTTGCGCCACCACCGTAGTCTACTCCATCCCGTGCGCCGGCGTGCACCAGCGAACGGGACAGCAGGTCTCCGGAACCACTTGTCCTTGTGATCTTGTACGGGAGAGGGCGAATAAGGTTTTTGGGAAGCGCTCCGCGCGTCTGCTTTCAATTTCTTCGTCACGGCTCGACTTCCTGAAGGATCTCCGGGTCCGCGGGCGACTCGTCTCCAACGTCGTCTTCTTCGAGCTGCTACCGTCGCCGCTCAAGCTGCTGCCGTCGCTGCTCCAACGACTACTTCATCTACAATCGTTCGGTACGTTCGTCACGTTCCGATGGCTGTGTTCGTAGATGTCTTGCTGTTGTCCATGTTAATTAATACGTCTAGTTTTTTCGAGATTAACATGTTAGTAGCTCTTGCGATCATACTTTATATTCTGGAATTAATCTTGGAAATTATGCCTAATAATCCAACAATCCAAAACCTTATATTTTTTATAGGCAATTTCCTGAGTTAAACATGGGACATCTATCTGATGCGCTGAGGCCGGACAAGTTTACCGGTGTGAACTTTAAGAGATGGCAATACAAGACCAAGAAGGAACTATATCTGACGAGGATCAGAACAAGTTCTAGGAAACCAATACTGGCTTTGTGGGACTCATTCTGAGTGCTCTTAGCAACAAGCTGTTTGATGTGTACATGCACATTACAGATGCCAAAGAGCTCTAGGAGGCACTGAACGCTAAGTTCGGTGTAGCAGATGCTGGCAGTGAACTGTATATCATGGAGAGCTTCCATGACTTCAGGATGGCTAACAACCGTTCTGTAGTCGAACAGGCTCATGAGATACAGTGCATTGCTAAGGAGCTTGAGCACGCTAAGTGTGCCTTACCTGACAAGTTTGTGGCTGGATGCATTATTGCAAAGTTGACCTCTTCATGGAGGAACTTCGCCACAACTCTCAAACACAAGAGACATGAGATATCGGTTGAAAACCTGATAGCGTCTCTTGATGTTGAGGAGAAGGCTCGGGCTAAGGACACTGCTAAGAGAGGTGGTGAAGGTCAGTCTAGCGCCAACATGGTGCAGAAGAACTTTCACCACAGCAAGAGCAAGGCGAAGAGCAAGCCTTCCTTCAATATGCCTACCAAGAGTCCAAGACTACTTAAGAAGAAGAAGAAGATGCTGAACAAATCTGAGCTAAAGTGCTGCACTTGTGGAGAGCCCGGACACTTCTCTGTGGACTGCCCAGATCGTGCAGACAAGAAAGGGAAGGCGCCAAAGCATGTCAACGTCGTGACCGCTAGCAATGCTGATGGGTACGGTAATTTACCGAGTGTGCTTTCAGTATTTCAATCTCCATGTTGGTGGATTGATACGGGTGCTAATGCTCATGTATGTGCTGACATCTCTATGTTCGCTTCTTATCAGGTCGCAGATTCAAGCGTCTTAATGGGGAATGGATCACATGCTTCTGTTCATGGTGTTGGCACGGTAGATCTGAAGTTTACTTCGGGGAAGATCGTGCAGCTGAGGAACGTGCAGCATGTCCCTACTGTGAACAAGAATCTCGTTAGCGGCTCCCTTCTATGCAGAGATGGGTTTAAATTAGTCTTGGGAATGGATCACATGCTTCTGTTCATGGTGTTGGCACGGTAGATCTGAAGTTTACTTCGGGGAAGATCGTGCAGCTGAGGAACGTGCAGCATGTCCCTACTATGAACAAGAATCTCGTTAGCGGCTCCCTTCTATGCAGAGATGGGTTTAAATTAGTCTTGGAGTCCAATAAAGTAGTTGTGTCAAAGTTTGGACAATTTATTGGTAAAGGGTATGAGTGCGGAGGCTTGTTCCGCTTTTCACTTTCAGATTTTTGTAATAAATCAGTAAACCATATTTGTGGTAGTGTTTCCAATGATACCAGTGTTTGGCATTCTCGTTTATGTCACATTAATTTTGGTTTGATGTCTCAGTTGTCCAGTATGAGTTTGATTCCGAATTTCACTATTGCCAAAGGTTCCAAGTGCCATAGTTGTGTGCAATCAAAGCAACCTCGAAAGCCTCACAAGGCAGCCGAGGAGAGAAACTTGGCACCGCTGGAACTCGTACATTCCGATCTATGTGAGATGAATGGCGTGTTGACAAAAGGTGGAAAGAAATATTTCATGACTTTAATTGATGATGCTACTAGGTTCTGTTATATATATTTGTTGCAAACTAAAGATGAAGCTTTAGACTACTTTAAAATTTACAAAGCCGAAGTAGAAAATCAACTAGAGAGAAAGATCAAACATCTTAGGTCAGATTGTGGTGGCGAGTATTTCTCCAACGTATTTGATGAATTCTGTGAGGAACATGGTATTATTCATGAGAGGACGCCTCCCTATTCGCCCCAATCAAACGGGATTGCCGAGAGGAAAAACCGCACGCTGACCGACTTGATGAACGCCATGTTGGACATTGCTGGTTTATCTAAGGCATGGTGGGGGGAGGCTTTGTTGACTTCGTGTCATGTCCTGAATAGAGTTCCTAACAAGGATAAGGAGAAGACACCTTACGAGGAGTGGTCTGGGAGAAAACCATCACTTTCTTATTTTCGTACTTGGGGATGTTTAGCGAAAGTCAATGTTCCAATTCCTAAGAAACGTAAACTTGGACCGAAGACAGTGGATTGTGTTTTCTAGGCTATGCTCAGCGGAGCATTTGCTATAGATTTTTAGTGCTTAAATCTGAGATACCTGATATGCATGTTGATACTATTTTGGAATCTCGTGATGCAACATTTTTTGAGAACATGTTTCCTATGAAGGATATGCATAGCATTGCTAGAATTTCTTCTAAGATATTTGTTGAACCTAGTACATCTGTTGATCATTCTGAACAACCACATGTTGAGGAAGTCCTTGAGAAGGATGACAATGAAGCTCCCAAGAGGAGCAAGAGACAGAGGATTGAAAAATCCTTTGGTGATGATTTCATTGTGTACCTTGTGGACAATACTCCTACGTCCATTGCAGAGGCATTTGCATCTCCTGATGCGGATGACTGGAAAGAAGCTGTCCATAATGAGATGGACTCGATTCTTTCTAATGGAACTTGGGAATTATCTGAACGACCCTACGGTTGCAAACCCGTGGGTTGTAAGTGGGTATTCAAGAAAAAGCTAAGGCCGGATGGTACTATTGAAAAGTACAAGGCACGGCTTGTGGCTAAGGGCTACACCCAGCGTGAAGGTGAAGATTACTTTGACACCTATTCACCTGTTGCTAGACTGACCACCATTCGTGTACTGCTTTCCCTGGCTGCCTCCTATGATCTGATCGTTCATCAAATGGACGTAAAGACAGCTTTGTTTAACGGAGAGTTGGAAGAGGAAATCTATATGGATCAGCCTGATGGGTTTGTAGTAAAAGGTGAAGAGAGAAAGGTGTGCAAATTGTTAAAATCTTTGTATGGGCTGAAACAAGCACCTAAGCAATGGCATGAGAAGTTTGACAGAACTTTAACTTCTGCGGGCTTTGCCATTAATGAGGCTGATAGGTGTGTGTATTATCGCCATGATGGGGGCGATAGTGTCATATTATGCTTGTATGTTGATGACATACTAATTTTCGGTACAAACATGATAGTGATAAATGCGGTCAAGTCTTTCCTGTCAAAGAGTTTTGATATGAAAGATCTGGAACAAGCTGATGTGATCCTGAACATTAAGCTGATTAGGGATGAGAGTGAGATTACGTTAACGCAATCACACAATGTTGAGAAGGTCTTGAGCCGCTTTGGCTATATAGACAGCAAGACTTCTCCAACACCCTATGATCCCAGTGTGACACTCAGAAAGAACAAGAAGGAAACGGGAGATCAATTAAGATACTCTCAAGTGATCGGTTCACTCATGTACCTTGCGAGCGCGACGAGACCTGACATCTCTTTTGCTGTGAGCAAGTTGAGCAGGTTCATGTCTAACCCAGGTATTGATCATTGGCATGCACTTGAAAGGGTCATCACTACAACAGGACAGAGCTTTGGTAACACAATCATGTAACACATAGAAAATTATGTTACAGGTAAAATTCCAGTAACACGTCATTTCTGCTGCATCGACAAACAGTAACACAAACTATACAAGGCCCAAAAATGTGTTACGGGGATGTCTACCAAGTAACACATAAGTATGTGTTATAAATAATGTGTTACAACAATATTGCCATGGTAACATACAAATATGGTTAGTGGTAATGTGTTACAAAATTCCATGAGAGTAACACATAATCATGGGTTATCCATAGTGTTACAGGATCAATCGTAGAGGGAAATAGGAAAAATAATATCAGTGTCAAAAACAGGCTAAGAGGGCTCGAACCCTTTACCTGGTGGAAGAAAGAATTCATTCCGACCACTGCAGCTTTACTTGATTTATGTCAGATATAGGGTACTTATAATTATTATTTATATGGGACACTACAATTGTAGTTAAAATTTTGGGCCCCCAATAATTTGAGGCCTTATGCGGCCGCACGGACTGCACACCCATGGGCCCGGGCCTCATGAAGAAGCGGAACACCAGCAACAAACAGGATCATAACGGTTGAATTATATACAGTAGTACAAGTTGAATCATGAATCAAAGTACTAACTGATAGGTTTAGCACACGAGTGTCGTACTAGCGTAAGACGAAGGAAAGCAAGTTGTCTTGTGGTAATAATAGTTTTTCCCTGGACACCAATCACACTAGTACACCGTACACCATGTATCGTCCGTAGCCGTAACTGAATTCACTCGAAAAGCATCATTGTCACAACAAGATCTACAGCAAGCAAACAAGCGATGGGTGCCCAGCATACAACGCCCAACCGACAAGTCGGCACTCGGCAAGATGGCCAGCGCCCAGCTGCAACTGCATGGCACATAAGTCACACAGGCAACGACAGTTCACAAGAAAAGGAAGAAAGCGTGTCCAGGTTTTCACACCAAACAAACATCCGATCTAAATCAAAATATCCATTTCTAAAAGTAGTAGTTCAGTTTACAAGATCATCTTGTCAAGATGGTAAATCTGACATAATACTTCTTTGACAAATAGTTTATTTATTCCCAACGAAAATCTGTCATAAAGGTTCAAATAGTAAAATTTATGCAAATATAGAAGTTCGCTAGTAGAACGCATAGCTTCATCCATCGGTTCAGAACAATCCTTCTAATCTCCACTTGGAAAATTTCCTGAAAAATAAGATTCAATGAAGCGTTTGAGCAAGTTCATTAGAAATCAGAAGAGTGTGAATTAAATTCAGTACATGTATGTTAACTTAATACTTTATACGGAGTAGTACAAAATGAGAGTCAGGCAGGAGTTGTGTGAAGCTGGAGTAATGTTGCCAGAATGCTCCACATATCGAGGACTTGTATGTCAGGTTACAGAAAACTGAAACTGTGTATGTCTCAGAGTGAACAACGACAATTAGGAAAGTTCATCTTAGAAATTAGTAAACCCTCACGTCTTGGAATATTTGATTGCATGAATAGGCAGAATAGACTATATGCAAGTTAGCTCTGAAGATAACAATTCGGTGATGCCTGGACATGTCCGTAACAACTCAGTATAAAAGGATATGTCAGCGTGTATACAAACTAGCTAAGTAGCTAGTGCTATGTTCGCTTGTACAAAAGGATATGTCAGCGTGTATACAGAACTAGCTAAGTAACTAGCTACATCTCTTAACAATGATTTATTTCATCCACGGATGACAGTTTGCATGTATTATCAACCAAGTGTCATGACAGTAACGAGGCACACCACAAAAGCTATGGATTATTGGATTGAATTTGAGCACCTAGGGTAATATAATTTGCAGTCAGACCATATACCACAAAAGATGAGTAGCATATATCTGATCACTTGAGCTGACACTCTTTCTCTGCTCTGCGACACCATAGAATATATGCAGTAACAAATGACCAAAGAGACTATCTAGTTTACTTTAACATCTATATTTACATTCTCATGATGCCAACTAAAATGGTTTCGTATCTCCTGAATCTTAGTCGTTTTCTCTGTTACATAGACTTAACTGTCCACTTTTTCACTAATAAAATGTTTAAAAGAGACCAACAGCTGATAAAGATAAGAGAGTAAGGCACCTCTGAAAAGATAAAAAGATTCACACAGAGCCATCATGTTACGTGCTCGAGTATTGGGGGGAAGAGGAGGACGCAGATGTAAACGGGAATTGGGATCGGAACGTAGAGGGTAACGAGGTTCGCCCTCGGACGTGCGGCGGGGCTCGTCCCCGGCCGTGGCGTACGAGGCTCTGAACGCTCAAAGCTGCAAAGACTTTTGGTTTATTGATTTGATAATCCCTAGTACAACCTACGTATCTCCTTATATAAGGGAGAGATCAATCTGGGTACACGTATAGAAGTAGAATCCTAATCAAAGTAGAACTATGGTATAGGTCGGTAGTAAATCTGAACTTGCTATCCTAGTAGGTCTGGACTTTATTTGGCTGCTGAGTTTTAGCCCTTCACGTCTCTTCCTAGCCTTGTGCCACAGGACGTCTACGATAGGTCTTTCCCCAAAAGGAGTCCACAACATTTCCGCCCGCCTGGAGAAACAGCTCGTCCTCGAGCTGAAAGTTCGAATAGGACTGTTTGAAATCATCCACGGTTACCCATGAAGCTTCAGCAGCTGTCGTATTTGTCCACTGAACAAGAACCTCCCACACACCTCGATTGAGTCGAGCTCGAAGAACATGTTGTGGCACAGGGACCACTTTGCCATTCAAGGTTGCTGGGAGAGCCGGTGGTGCTGAAGGAGCTTCTCCGTGGAACTTTTTGAGCAGGGACACATGAAAAACATCATGAAGGCGAGCACGAGACGGAAGATGAAGGCGGTAGGCCACAGCATTGATGCGCTCCACTATCTGGTACGGACCATAGAAACGAGGTGCAAGTTTAGCATTACTGGCCGGAACTAGAGAAGCCACTGGTCGGTGCTGCAGCCTCAGCCAAACCCATTCACCAATGTCAAATTCGATGTCGCGACGCTGACCATCTTGATGAGCCTTCATGGAGTGCTGAGCTTGAAGAAGACGCTGACGGATGTCTCGAATGAAATCGTCACGCTCGCGCATGGAATTATCGACAGCAGCCACTCGTGCAGAGTCTTTCTCATAAGCGAGAAGTGTTGGCGGCGGACGGCCGTAGACAACCTCAAACGGTGTGGCACGCAGAGCAGATTGGAAGGATGTGTTGTAGCAATACTCCGCCCATGGTAGCCACTTGAGCCACTGACGATGTCGATCAGTTGCAAGGCAGCGTAGGTACATGCCAAGCACTCGATTGACCACCTCGGATTGGCCGTCAGACTGAGGATGGAATGCAGAACTCATACACAACTTCACACCACTTAGTTGCAGTAATTCCTCCCAGAATTTGCTGGTGAAGATGGGGTCACGATCACTAACAATGGAAGTAGGAATCCCGTGGAGACGTACGATCTCGTCAAAAAATACCTTGGCTACTGAGCTTGCCGTGTATGGGTGCCCCAATGCAATAAAGTGTGCAGACTTAGAAAACCTGTCGACGACAGTTAAGACAACTGATTTGCCATTGACCTTAGGAAACCCCTCGACAAAATCCATCGATATATCTGTCCAAACTTGTGTTGGAACAGTTAATGGTTGAAGAAGTCCTGATGGATGTAGGTGTTCTGTTTTATTGCGCTGACACACCGCACAGCTCCGAACAAACTCTTGTACTAACTTTCTCATCTGTGGAACATGGAAGCTTGCACGCAGGCGGTGAAGAGTTTTCTGAACACCCTCATGGCCCATGTTGTGAGCGTCAAGAAGAATATGTTGCCATAAGGCAGAATCAGATGGCACATAGACTCGATCACGGAATAATATAAGACCATCTCGAGTGGACCAATGGGCACCTGCTGTACCTGCAGTAATTTTACCATGCAATTCTTGTAAATCTGCACGTGTGGCCACCTCCTGACGAATGTCTGCAAAAATTTGAAACTGTGGCATGGAGAGAGCCAGAACAGCTTCTTCCCCGAGTGCATGCGCGACAAGGCATCTGCTACAATGTTTAGCCGGCCCGGGCGGTACTCCACTGAAAAATCATACCCGAAGAGTTTGCTGACCCACTGATGTTGCGGAATAGTGGAAAGTCGTTGGTCAAGCAAATATTTCAAGCTGTAATGATCTGTCCGAATTGTGAACGGACGTCCCCATAAATAAGGTCGCCAATGGCGCACCGCCTTGACAAGTCCAATGAGTTCTCGCTCATATGCCGCAAGTTTGGCATGTCTTGGAGCAACCTGTCTGCTGTAGTACGCGAGTGGACGGCTCCCTTGGTGTAAAACAGCACCAAATCCAGATCCGGATGCATCACAATCGACGAAGAACTGAGCGTCAAAGTCAGGCAGCTCCAAGGTCGACGACGAAGTTAAGGCTTTTTTAAGTGCCTGAAAAGCATCCTCTGCCTGTGCTGACCAAACAAAGGCATCCCGCTTAAGGAGGTTGGTGAGGGGGCTTGCGATAATACCATAATCTTTGATAAACTTTCGGTAGTAACCAGCGAGTCCCAAAAATCCACGTAGGGCACGCACATTGCGCGGCGTGGGCCATGACGCCACAGCCTCTACCTTAGTTGGATCCATATCCACACCATGCTCAGAGATGACATGCCCGAGATATGCTACTGATTGCTTGCCAAAGTCGCACTTCGAGTGCTTAAGGAAGAGGTGGTTGCTGCGTAAAATCCTGAATATGGTGCGGAGGTGACACAAGTGTTCTGTCCAAGAGGAGCTATAGATCAGTATATCATCAAAGAAAACAAGAACAAACCGGCGAAGGTATGGGCGCAAGACTGAGTTCATGAGTGCTTGAAACGTCGCTGGAGCATTGGTGAGGCCGAAAGGCATGACGAGAAACTCATAAAGCCCCTGATGTGTGCGGAACGCTGTCTTTTCTGTATCTTCGGGGTTCATGCGCACCTGGTGGTATCCACTCCGGAGGTCCAGCTTAGTGAAATACTTGGCGCCTTTAAGTTCGTCAAGCAACTCATCAACAACTGGAATAGGGAATTTATCTTTCACTGTCTTGGCATTCAATGCACGAAAGTCCACACAAAAGCGCCAGGTTCCATCATATTTCCTCACTAGTAAGACAGGTGCGGAGAAAGCTGAATTACTCTCTGCAATGATGCCTTGCTCGAGCATGTCAGCACACTGTCGTTCGATCTCATCTTTTTGTAGCTGCGGGTAGCGGTACGGGCGTACGGCAACCGGTGCCGTCCCTGGAAGGAGATGGATGCGGTGGTCACAGCCTCTCGCCGGCGGTAGACCCCGAGGTTTAGCAAAGACATCAGCAAACTCCGCAAGAAGGACAGACAGCAGGTCATCCGTGCCAACTGCTTGCAACTGCAATGGCCCTGTTGCCTTGTTGATGCTCCGCCATGTGACATGAGTGGACCCATGCCAAAAAGACATAGTTAGGAGTTCGAAATCCCAGAGTATCGGACCCAATGTTCTGAGCCACTGTACACCAAGGATGATGTCGAAGCCATCTAGCATAATAGCATGACAATCGATTTTGAACTGCTCGCCAAGGATATTAAGTGCAATCCCTTGGGCCATGCCAGGGCTCATGACCCGGTCACCATTGGCCACAGTGACCTGCACGCGTGTGCCGGAGTGTAGCTGGACTCCTGCACGTTTAGCAGCTTCTTCAGAAAGAAAATTATGAGTCGATCCCGAGTCGACGAGGGCTTTCAGCTGTGTATTCCCCACAGATACCATGAGTTGCATTGTTTGTCCTGCGCAGATTCCTGTTAAAGCACGAACTGAGATGGTTGGTGCATCAGCCGGAAGGCTATCACCATCACCCACCCCTGGAACTGCATCTCCTTGTATATTTGCTGTGAGCGAATAAATTTGTTCCGATGCTGCGGTTTCCTCGTCATTGATTTCCTCCGGGTCGCACACCTCGAGCCAGAAGAGTTTCTGACAACGATGACCCCGGGCAAACTTCTCGTCGCAATTAAAACATAGTCCTTTAGCTCTACGATCAGCCATCTCCAATGGTGAGAGTTTCTTGAACTGACGTTGTGGGGCGGCTGGAACGCTGGTTTTGACAGGAACTTCTGACCGTGGAAGTGGCGTGAGAAGGGTGGGCTGGGTGGGAGCCCCTGCTTTGGCCACCAATGATGCACGTGGTGGAGGTTTTGGTGCCGGAGTCGGCGTCGTTTCTTCACTTTCCAACTCCTCGTAAGCCCGGGCTAGGCTCATCGCCGTTTGCAATGAAGCTGGGTTTTGAAGCTCGACGTGTGTCCGCAAGGGTTTAAGGAGGCCAGCAGTAAAAAGCTGCACCTGCTGCTCTGAGTCAAGCTTCGGACAGCGGCAACGCAGGGCGGAAAATTGTCTGATGTATTCCTCCACACTTCCTGTGCGACGCAGGGCTGCTAACTCACCTAGCGGGTTGCTGCGGATGGGAGGTCCAAAACGTAGATTGATGAGTTCTGCAAAACGTTTCCAAGATGGGGTGCCCTCTTCCATCTCTAGTTGCATGTACCAGAGGTGCGCATCATCAATCAGGTGATACGAGGCAATCCACACCTTTTCCTCCTCCATCGTGCGTTGTCCACGAAAGAATTGCTCACAACGGTTGACCCAGACTAGGGGATCCGCAGAGCCATCATACGTGGCAAAGTTCATCTTGTGGAAGCGCGGCACACCGGCAGTCATTGCGCTACCATTGGAGTGCTCACCGAGTTGCTTGTTGGGATGACCAGGCAACGCCATCTTGGCCGCATCAGCCTGCTGAGACTTTAGCAGCGCCACATCTGCATACATGGCTTTCTGATCGGAAGCTATGGCAGAGAGCTGATCCGCAAGGGCCTGAAGCTGCTTTTCGATGGCCGACGGCTCACCCATGGCGGAAGGCGTAGCAGGAGGCTCTGATACCAAGATGTTACGTGCTCGAGTATTGGGGGGAAGAGGAGGACGCAGATGTAAACGGGAATTGGGATCGGAACGTAGAGGGTAACGAGGTTCGCCCTCGGACGTGCGGCGGGGCTCGTCCCCGGCCGTGGCGTACGAGGCTCTGAACGCTCAAAGCTGCAAAGACTTTTGGTTTATTGATTTGATAATCCCTAGTACAACCTACGTATCTCCTTATATAAGGGAGAGATCAATCTGGGTACACGTATAGAAGTAGAATCCTAATCAAAGTAGAACTATGGTATAGGTCGGTAGTAAATCTGAACTTGCTATCCTAGTAGGTCTGGACTTTATTTGGCTGCTGAGTTTTAGCCCTTCACGTCTCTTCCTAGCCTTGTGCCACAGGACGTCTACGATAGGTCTTTCCCCAAAAGGAGTCCACAACACATCAATAGCATATATCAGTGCAAATACGCAGCAACAGGCACATGGCCATGATAGCTTCTGCGCTAGACAGAGATATATTTTTCTATCACTCAAAGAAAGAACATTTAATGGGTGGTCACAACAATTCCTTGCAGAAATAAAGACGCAGTTGAAACATCCGTGATATTATTATACCAAGTGCAAACTAATCTCATATACACATGATACGAATCGAATTACATCCATGTGTTAAAACCAAATTAGTATTCTTCAACATGAATATGAGTTCTTCTATAGAAGTTAAATTTGTAAACAACTGTATCTACAAAGGTACCAACAAATTTAAAGATGCCAATTTTGTCAGTAATCCAAACACACGTGTGTTACCACAACAACAGATATTGGTACATTGCAAATAGGATTATAGTAAGTAATTTAAGGTATGATGTAATGCGACAAAGGATCTACCTCAACTAAGCGAAGCGCTCATCGGAGGACTAATCAGCACCACTGAAATGATAGCCTTGGGACAAAGGTCATTGGCTGGCACAATCCTAGCTTGATGTAGGGGGCTTCCTTTCGGCAATATCCTAATTAGATATTTGGAACAACCTACGAGCAGTCACCTATTCAGATACAGAGGGCGTAGGCTCACAGCACATTAACTACATGATTTAACTGTCCCGGAAGGTTTGCAAACAACTAAATCTTTCCAAATAATACTAAATCTTTAACACAGTCAACACAAAACCGAGAATATGCTGAATCATAACTACTGTAGGTCTGCAGTCGCACAATTCCAAATAATTTCAATACAGTACAAAAGCGTCAACAATAATATGTAGGTTGTAAAATATAATTAACTTGCTACAAATGGATTTAGTGCCAGCAGTCAAACTCATAGAAAACTTATATTCCAAGCTTTATCCAAAATAATGAGAAATAAACACTTTTCTGTCCACAGTCAGCAGAAGTTCAGTGTTTGGATGTTATGAACTAAATTCTTTTACCTCTAATGCTTACTAACATATGCTTCTGGAAAGAATTAGGAAATTGGTAAGCAAGTGTTAGTTTACTTATAGGAAATGATTTTAGATACAAATAGAAATATGGTGCAAGAAGACTAAGGACGTATGTAGTTCCTGCAGGTCCAAAACCAAAAACAATTAGGTTATCAAAGAAGAGACAAATCAAGTTGCAATAAACCAATAAGAAAAAAAAAGGAAGAGGGAGATTCTTTGTGTTCAAGAAAGGGCCACACCACACAAGCACAATATAAACTTCCTATTGCAAGCTAGACTACATGTCCCTATAATTTAAAAGTAGAACTACTGCATTCTTTATTTTCTTAAATAACCAGATGCATGTCTTACATAACAAAAGTCCTTCAAATAGATCAGCAAAGACCTTCACATAGATCAGAAAGAACTTGCCAAATAAACATGCCTCTCCTGGTATGCAAGCTACAGTTGTGAATTTCTCTTTGAATACTATATACATGTCTAGAGATTTTTTCAAGGGCATAATTTAAACCAGTGCTTTGCAGTCCGGTGTAAAAAGGTACAACTGAATATACCTACAGGTGCAGATCATGAAAAAGAGTAGACACGCTTCAAATTCTTACAATGGTGAACTACAGTTATACCTAAACATTTCACTATTATAATAGATGTCGAAGTGTATCTAGGGATGGAACAAATAACGTTCTATGAGCATGGACCCATGATAAATAATCAAATGGGTCACCACCAACTTGTATTTATATTCTTAAAAAGTATGCTTACAAATGGATCATAAATAGGAGTTCTAGGACATGGATAACCTCACTGAAATGCTCAAAGCATATGATTTGAAGATATGGATTACAAATAGTAAATGAAAATCAAACATCCGATCAAAATGTTAGCAACTGGTATAAGGAACCAGAATATTACCTGGATGAAACAGTGACCTAACCTTGAAACCATTTAGATAAGAAAAACACCCAGCCGCAGCAAAATGTTCACGAAAATGAAGCAAAAAAGCAATCATCCTAGTGAAATTACATCATGAAAATGATATAGACAAAGAGTACAACCGTGATACACAGAAACTGAGATAAACAAAATTCTCCTATCAATTACAATATAGAGGCCCGAATAGACATATACGTCATGATATACTCATGACCAGCTCATGACCTTCACAGATATTGTTCCACTAACAAAACATACTGTCAAGGTACATGTCACAGTTAACAAATGTGTCAATACATTGCTGGTACAAAAAAAAATTAGTTGATTACCAAAAGCTAAATGCATGGTGGAAGTTTGGAAGAGGGAAATCACATGTGAGAACTAAATAATCATTCATTTTCATAGGAATCGTTAATTTGCGTAGCAAACTGAGCATCAAACCAAGGTTCCCAAAAGAAGGTTATCCATGGGTATTTCTTAATGAAAACAAAGTGGAACCCATACAACCTATGAAGCATGCAATTAACCCAAAAAAGACAAAACATGGCACAATATGTGTCAAAATGTTAGTAGAACAGTGGCACAACTACCATTGAGCATCACATGATAACTATTCATCGATTACGGATAATAGCCTGAATACATACCTTAACAGGACAATTTCATGGCCTTATTGAACAGGAATATGCATCCTAAAATAAGAAGTCGTACTTTATTATGTTATGAACAAAGATGCAGAAGTTGTGCAGAGTCAGCGAGTCGCTACTTCTCCAAGATACAAACAAAGATGCATAAGCTGGGGGAATCAGTGAAGGAGTGAGAGAACTGGTACCTTCAGAAACTGCCACGGGATCCCTCCTTGTCGGATAAGGCGTCGGCTAATGATTTAAGTCACTCGAAGCTTAAGTCCGAGGAAGGAACTGATCCTATGTATCACCGTCTCCAGTGAGACCTCAAACGTCGGATGCACCGTGGCGCAGCCATCCGAGCAGCCACATCCGAAGCTAGCAGAAGATTAAAAGAAGCAAGCCAAAGCATCAGATGCATATGAAGTTTCACTATCCATATATTAAATACTTGATGTGTCAAGTTTCCTAAAAAATTGACCGCAAATAGTGGTTATGGGTCTCAATGCACCTCGCATAACTTTTTGTCACAGAATTTAACCTTTTCCAGAGTATTTGTACATTTCAGTTTTAAGGAGCAGTTGTTGCATCCCCATTCACAACCTACTCAGAGTGTAACTATTTGCATCCTGCTCAAAAGAAATTTCAGAGTAAATATATATACAATTAGCTTGGCTGGGCTGCTGCCATTGTTTGTCTCACTGAAACTTTTCAAAATCATAAGCCAATTCATCAATTCCTTGTCCAACGGAACTATTTAGCAAGCTGGACGATATAAAAAGAAAGGCAGCACCCACCTTGAGGAAGAGGCCGTACATCTACATCTTCTGGGCGGACCAAATGCTGCTGCTCCCAGGACCCTATAGTGTATTACCTAATGCTGTTGCTCAAATCAAAAAAGCTCACGCTGGCCTGGGCGGGCGTTCTAGGTCTCTTGTCCAGCCTGCCCTGCAACCAGAGAAAACGCATTGGCTCATCTGGAAAATTTGTCGAACACCTAGCGAGCATAAACATCATGAACCCGGAGGTGACATATCAGTGAGCTCTCTGAGTAAGCAAATACCTCCCATTGCAACGCCAAAGAAGATCAAGCACGGGAGAGCACATCTAAGAAGAAAAAAAAGCTAGGAGAGAGCAGTCTCTCACCTTGCTGCAGGAGGATGCCGTCCGGGCGAGCTTCAACACGCGGTTGCTGCGGCCAGATACCGTGCTGCCGGCCACCATGGAGTTGGGGACGCTCCAGCGGAGGTCAAGCTCCTCACTTACCGCAGCTCTGCGTCGTCGCCTCCGGCTGCTTAGAGAGAGAGGATGTGAGACGAGAGAGAGCAGAGACGGGGAGGGAGAGGCCAAAGGCCATACCTGCGGGCAAGCCCCACGGGGATCGACCAACATCAAGAGGAGCATCGGCGGCGCGGGAAGAAACACAGGAAGGAGATGGGCTCCCGTGCGCTGCCTCCTTGGTGTCGCCGGCGGCGGCTCCTTCTTCTCCGTGGTTGCGCAGTGGCGGCCGGAGGGTGAAGGGGATTGGGAGAGCTGGTGCGGCGGCGTGAGGTTGGCGGAGGCGGCGGGATTGGAGGAGAGCAGGAACACGAGGGATTGAGGGGAGAGAGAGGACGCGAGCCATTGGCGGCTAGGGTTTCCCACGCTGTGAGAGGCTTATATACCACACGCTTAAATTACTATTTTACCCATAGACTTTGGACGTAATTACAGCGCGGTGGCAACGCCGCGATGGCCTATCCCGCAGCGCACCCGGGAACGACCCAACCCACAGGCTGACACGCGGGTCCCGGAAATTACCTGGGGCCACCGGCAGCGACACAGAGTACGTCTAGGCGTGTAGAAAACGACCTGCCGACTGGGGATCGCTAGGGAACGGACGGCCAGGATCGCACGGAGATCCTTATCTACGGTCGAAATTGTCTGAGCTCTGAGGAGGCTCCTACTACCCCCAAGAATGTAATCTTTAGATGCGCCCCTGCCCCCCTGTGGCCAAGCAACTTTCCATGGCGATCCATCTAGTTCCAGTACACGCGCACGGGGGCTAACTTTTGTCTATCAGTCCATGCTTCTCGCTGTCAAGCTTTTGGGGTCGACAGATCTAGCTTTCTTCCTCCGCTTTCGGCAGTGGAAGGCAAGAGAAGCGCAACAGCGTGGAGGGCACCTGGGATTGCGAAAGCCCAATCTTCGAATCTCGCACAACCTTTTCTTTCCGCCAAGGAATCTTGTAGATTGACGATCAGGGAGTTGGTCCGTGCTCCACCAGTATACTGCAATTGGCTTTTGGGGGCACGCTGTGCGGTAAAAAAACAAGTCTTCTCCCAAACAATAGACTGTTATAGCGTAATGATATTTTTCACAATTCTACCCGAAAAATATTTTTCACATTAGTGCATCAATTTTTCTCAACTTTTCAGAACTTCTAGGTGACTCAAAAAATAAAATGACAGCACACACCTCATAATAAGAATAGAAAAACCTCTATGTTTTGTCGGTGTCCAAACCCATCCTACTAAGCTTTCAGTCAAACAAATAGTTTGGTCCTTTTGATGGTTGGCTCATCCGCTATTTTCCCACTCTGTTCAATTTTCTTGCCCCCAAAAGAGCATTGGCTAGAATTTTGATAGCCAAACCAGACACCCCACGTCGTTCCCCAACCAATAGCAATAAGAACCTATCAAAGCATTGGATTTCGGATAAAAAAGTTCAACGGAATACAAAACCTATCCTATTACACAATGTTACAGTGGTGATAGTCAATACCTGAATTTGCTATACACCTGATCCAATTACGCTATGACCCTTACCTGCAGATGCATTTTTGAAAAGTCTCGCCACTGACTGCTATTGAGAAGTGTTCTATATCCATACAAAAATGTCGCCAACCACAAGCTACATCGCGCACGTACGCCGACCAAACCTCTCCACAAGCTTCTGCTCAATCTCCAGCCTCTTCTTCGCCAACAACGTGTATTTGTTCAGGACCTCAGCGTCCCCCTTGCAGTGCCCAAATGGAACGGCCAGCTTCATGCTGAGCGACGCTGTCTCCAATCTGCCCGAGTACAGGCGTGAGACGGGCACGAACTCACCTTGCTGCTTGCAGAGCCACCCATGGGCTGCTCTTAAAGCAGCACCCAAAGATGCAGAGTCTGCATCGATCAGTCGATACATAGATAAGCATCACAAACGTGCACATCGAGTATATGCATATTATTCAGCTTTGTTTCTAAGACAATGCAATATGGATAGCCAGGGAAGAACAGATCGGTACACCCTCCAGGACCCCAGGTGGTGTAAATGTCCTGCACATACCTGGTATCTGAACAGTGTAAACTGGACAGCTGAAAATGGATGCCAAGATCTTGAGAATAGCCTGGTTAGAGGATTCGCCACCGGTTGCTATAATCCGCTTCGGAGGCACCGGCAGGCCACATCTCTCAGCATGGCCCCTCATCGACAGAAACTGTCCTTCTATTATCGCACGAACCTGAATAGCTTTGTGTGAAAACGGCCCCAAGTGTTTGGCATATTCAGTCGTTCGATGACACTGACGAGTTGTGAAGTACTCAAACCTCTGACGGAGGATCAAACTCGTCGGTTTGACGATGTGGAGTCTCATCTGAAGATCCACTGGTTAAGGTGTCGACAAGGTAACGGTGAAACCCAACTAGGCATATATTAAGTAGGACATCCTGTGAGCTGTGACATAAAGACAGGATGGGAAAGAATATGTAAGGTCGATAATAACCTGGGAGTGGTGGCAGGATCTCGTGTTCCTTGTAGTAAAATCCCAGCTTCCCTCCTGCGAAAGAAGAAAAGGATGAGATATCTAATCACTTTCCCCACCTATCCTCCTCTCCCCGTGCTACAGTACTTGAGAGGAGAAAACAAGGCGTCCAAGTTCGCCGGCAGCCAGACCGCGGTTTCCTTCCCTCTCCGGCGGCTGCTTCGGCGGCGGGAGAGCGGGGGAAACCCGGATCTGTGTCTCCGGTGTGTATATAGTAGGATTAGGTCTCCAATCGGCGTCGATTTGATGGAGGTTGCGGCGCCGTTGGTTGGAATAAGTCCCCTGCAGCTTGGCCTCCATCTCGGCGGCGCCCTTGGCGGTGGTGTCGATGAGCTTGCTGGGAGTGGTGTGGCCTTGGGTGTGGCTGGCGAGGTGGCGGTGCTAGCCATGCTTTGCCTTTTTGTCCTCTGGTTCCTCCGCTGCATCGGTGATGTTCGGCTGCGACTTCATCGAGGGATCCTGGAGGTTTGTATAGCAGCTTTGGTCTCGAGTTCGTCCGTCCTGGTGTTTTGGCGCGACGCCGGGCGGTGCTGGCTGGCTGCCTCTGACGTGCTTCCGAGGAGGAAGACGTATGGAGGTTGCTCGGCCGCGACTCGTCTCTCCTTCAATAAGCGCCTCGGTCCTCTCTCTCGGTGCGGAGCCTTTCTTCTCCTGGCTGGCCTCGGTGGCGAGGGGGAGAGGTTGGGTGGCGTGCTGCTGCGGAGCTTGCTGCCGGCGTATCTGAGCTGCGTCCTGTGGCGAGCGGCGAGGGTATCTCTAGCGGTGGCCGCATGGTGCGGCGGAAAGCTAGAGGTGTCGGAGTCGGGATCTTCATCAAATAAGCTCGGGTTTCTTCGATGCTTCCGAGCAGGCCGTCGCGGTGGCGGCGCGAGGAGGTTGTTTGCTGGATCTGGTGTTAACTGCGGTTTCCCCTCTGCTGGATTCACTGCGAGGTCCGACGATGGCCTTCTATGGCTAATCCGGCTCGACATCCTGTTCAAGTCGGGGCGTGCCCCCCGCCGATTCTCCTTCTTCGACGCCAAGGTCTCGCTGCGAGCGGCGAGCGACACATGCGGCGACATCAACGGGACGTTGGTTCCCAATCGTCTTGAGCAGGTGACCCAGCGACCGGTCTTCTTCTCTCCGGTGGAGCAGCGACGAGGACATGGACGGTCGTGGATTTCGATTTGCAGGAGCTGCCAGAGTTGCATGCTTCTTTTTCTGTTTTCTCTGGTTTGTTCTTGTAATAGGGGACTGGATGATTCCAGTGTAATACCGTTGTATTCAAGTTTCTATTAATCCAGATGCAGTTCTCAAAAAAAAAAAAAGAAGAAAAGGATGAGAAACAATAATCCACAGGGAAGCTACTTTCTGTGGTCAATGCAAGCATCTATTCTGATAGAACAAAAGGCGATTCTCCCTCCGCCTACTAAAACCCCGCCCTTCCGATTCGGGCGACCACGCGGGAGCTCTCGCGACAGGCGACAGGCGCGCGACTCCAACCCTAGCCGCCGCCGCCGCCGGCCGGCCGGCCGGCCCGCGCCCCCTCCCTCCCCCCCCTCCTCCGTCGCGCAGCCGCGCCGCCCCCGCAGCGGCCGGCTGCGGCCTCGGCCCCCTCCGGCCCGGTCGCCCCCCACTCGCCTCCTCCTGTCGCCGCCGTCGGCGCGCCGGCCGAGCGCAGCTCGGGCTGGGGCCGGCGGCGGCTGTTCTCTCCCCGCGCCAAAGGGAGCCTCGCGGGGCGGCCTTCTTCCGGCGGCGGTGCCTCTCGGGCGGCGGCGGCCCGTCTACGGACGGGTGGAGGCTCGACGGTGACGACGACGTGGTCCTGCGGGGCGACGCAGGCAGCGGCGACGGCGTGCGACGGCGATGGACGGCCGGCCCTTGAGGCCTAGATCTGGGCCCGATGGGCCCCATCTGGGTTGTGGCGGGCCGGCCTGACCCGTGGCTTGCTCTGCAGCTGGAGGTGCAGCGACGGATGCAGGGGATAGCGGTGACGGCGGCCGCCTTGTTGCAGCGTGGCGGCGAGCTTCACGGGCGCCTCTCGGGCCCGGCCGGACCCTATTAGGACTGGTGTGCCCCGTGGGGGCTTTACGGGCCCGCTGGGCCCGGCCGGACCTGGCGGGGACTGGTCTGTTCTGCTGCCACGTCCGGTCGACTACCGCCCTCGGCGGTGGAGGTTGGTCCCTCCCGCCGGCCGCGGTACTGCTGACCCCAGTTCATTTGTTTCCGCACCTTCGTCTTGCAGATCTCTGGACAGCTTCTTCGGTGAGACGACGATGGCGGCTTCGTGACCGTGGTGGCGCAAGTTGGTGGGTGGAGAGCCTGGTGGCTTCGAGGCTTCGTCTTCGTGGGGTTCCTGTGCAGCAGATCGTCCGGGGATGTGGATTGGGGTTTTTCGGGAGAAATCCTTGTCACCTCGCCTGACACCGACGCGGTGCCACCTGTGGGTGGCATCTCCCCTTCCTGAAGGGCGTCGTGGATACCCGTAGTCCGCTTCCATCCGTGTGCCGGGGGAAACCCTAGGACCTATGGTCCGGGCAGCAATGCTCCCCTTCTTGAAGGTGTTGCTTGGTACTCGACGATTTGACTCTAGGAATGTGGTGGTAATTCTTCGGAGGGCGCTACGGTCGCAGGTCACCGTCGCTTAGTCGATCCGCCTATGTCTCCATTGTGTTTTTTCTTTTCTTCTCTTCTTCTTGCTTTGGGTGTATGTTTGCTGCCGCCCCAGCATTGCGTGACTGTTGGTTGTATCGTGTTGTTGCTATATTTATATAGCGGGGCTACGGCCTATTTCGTCAATAGAACAAAAGGCAACTGCCTTTCCCTTAGTGGGATCAAATCGTAACCCTACAGAGGAGGTATCGACTTGATAAATTTTTACTGTAATGTTTACCTGCTGGTCTAAATACCATTAATCTAGCTGTGATTTTCAAATAAAAGGGCTCCAATATTTTTTCGAGATGTGCATTTTGGTTTGAAAGGAGGACATATCGTTTTGAGTAGGAAAAAGCTTAATTTATGGCCCCTCGATTTTTGCCCCAGAACTCTGTATCAGATATCGATCCTTGAGTGTCAAAACCGTCTTGATTTGGCCCGCAGTCTCACTAAATGTGGTTTAGACGATGATGTGGCGGCAATTTGGCACAAGGGGCAGCCCAGTCAGCCAGAAAAATAGATCACGAGACTGAAGAAAATAAAATCATGAAAACACAAAATTAGGAGAAAAGACAAAATGTTTCAGGGAAGTTATCATTCTACAAATTTTAATATTATATAACACTCACAAATACTTTAAAAGGAACAATTGGTTCCAATAAATTCAATAATTCTGCTAACTTTTCTTAGTATTAGCTGAGTTCTCTAAAGAAGTCTTGAAAAACTATGTCTTTTCTCTTTCTTTTTTTCTGATTTCTTCAACTTTTGTGCTGACTGGCCTGCCACACCACATCCTCCTCAAAACTGCTTTCACTAGGCAATTGACTGAATTTGTATGGTTTTGACAATCGAGGGACCAGAAGTATCTGGTATAGAGTTGACCGGACTTAAGACTATGGCAATAGTTGAGGGGGAAAATGGACCTTTTACTCTTGAGTAAATACATTGCGTACCATTTAAGGGGTCTGTTTGCTCAAGGAAGTTGTTGAACACATCCCATGATTTCTCGGCATAACGATCGCGAATATCTGGCAGGAAAATCTTCTGAGTTAGCTATAGGAAATAGTATACTAGAAGGCACTGAAAATGGTACCTTCTCGTGTTAGAGATCCATTTTTATAGCAAAGCATAACCATGTAGGTCTTGGGGTCAACTGGATTAGGAAGGATGTTTCCATCCAGGGATGGTTCAGGCACATCCGTTATCCCAAATACCTGAAGGACCATAAAGGTGTCACAGTCACCGCCAAATGTTGATAGAAACAGAAAAGTATTACACAATTAGTCATCTGTTCTTTGCATATCCTTTTACTAAATGTTCCACATTACAAGAGAAAATTGGTTTGATCCGCATAACGAGCCAAATTCAGAACCATGTTCCCATGTAGTAATGCACACGCTATGCCACATGTTCGTATCATACCATTGCTCTTGAAAAAATAGAAGAATTTGTAGGCATGGTGATAGATGATTACTGTATCACTGGTTCCAAGGCTGACTGCTAGATCACCAGGATTGCTCAAAGTTAAGCCTGCATAACCATATATATCAAGGTTACAAAAATATTCTGTATTATGGAGAAGTTCTTGTATGGTTTTATATTAGCAAAATGCTTTGGCATAAGGAAACAAAGCTATCGTATGTTTTGCAATAATCATATGTAGAAAGTTAGAAAAAACTTTAAATATTTGCAAGGCTATTGGGGTTGTCCCCTGACCACTGAACAACCAGACAATTGCTTGTAAACTGAAATCTGAGAAAACATTAAGTATCCAAGACTATCATTCTGACAAGTTGATCACACACACATAACTAGTGACTAAAAAGTTTATTTGGGGTACAACTCAATGTTCATATTAATGTTTACTTCAAAAGGTAACCGGTCTATAACATTAGCCCTATTGCAAACAACATAATAGCAGTCAATAAGAAGTTATTTTGTGCATATAACTCGGGTTTCTAGATTTCTAAATAAAAAGGTATCCTACAGAAGAAATCTGAAACAAAAACATGATACAAATTCGGCATAAAGCTACCTCTGCACAAAATAAGGAGCTATAGTTCCAGCTATCTCATGTGCAGATGCTAGCTTCCCAATCTTCCCCTCCATATCTGGAGCTGTAGCCTGTAAACTTGGAATTAATAATCAGAAACAATCAGCAAGCAACAGAGGAAAATGAAGTAAACAATGAATTAAGGATGCTATGCCATCCTGCTATTTTCAGTCCCCAAAATGTGAGATTCCTGCAAACTTCAGTTGCAAAGCTCTGAACATTTCAAGAAAAAACCAAACCTCAAGTGCTTCTTGGCGCAGCTGGCGCGTCTTGATGTCCATCAAGTTCATCCCCGCACCATCAGTCTGGTCGATGCACGCATAGCCGCCGATGAGCAGCGACGCCATGAACGAGCTGACGAGTGAGATCCTCTCGGTGCCGTCGTAGACACCCCGCCTGGTCTGGAACATCTTCCTTATCTGCAGGCCGGTGCACCTCTCGTGCGCCCGGCACCCCGTCATGGCGGCCAGCGCCAGTGCGCCTCCTAGCCAGGGGCGGCGCCACTACCGGGGCGAGGAGGGGCGGTCGCCCCGGCTCCCCTGGGGCGGAGCAGGCACCCCCTCTTCAGCCCTCTAGCGGCGGCGGCGCCATTGACGCTCTGGAGAACGAGCTCGTTCTGTTTTAGCGAACAGAGGAGGAGGCGAACAGGTATGTGGGCTGTTGGGCCGAACCGAGCGAACAGGTATCTGGGCTGTTTTAGCGAACTAGTGTACGAGCTCGTTCTACTCGTTCTCCATCGCACCCTGCCCAGGCCCCGACCTAGCTCGATATTTCCTCCCAAAAAATTCCCCATCCATCGCGACGCTGCCCAGGCCGCCGCCGACCTGCCGCCCGCCCCTGGCCGCAGCGGCGCCGCTGACCCGCCGCCCGCCCCTGGCCGCCCTTGGCCGACGCTGACCCGCCGTGCTCCGCCCTTGGCCGACGCTGACCCTCCGGCCTCCTCAACCTGAGCGCCGCGCGTCGCCGATGGACTTGGACGATGAGGACGCCTGGCTTGCCGTAGTGGAGCAGGAGGAGGCCAAGCTAGCAGAAGAGGAAGTGGCAGCAGCATCTCGGGCATTGGCGGCGGCAAGAAGGAGCAAGCGAGCACGCGACTCCACAACCGAGCAACACGAACAGCAGGTTGTCTATCCCCTTTGATTTTAGTTTTCTGTATCAATTTTGAAGTCCAATGTAATATAGCTGAACACTCAATTTTAATTGTAGGAAGCTGAAACTGCACAAGCTAGTGTTCCTGATGTGTTTGATGTAGCAAATGTTATTGGGGATCCTGGAATTCGGAGGCCAATTGACGAATTTGCAACTACTGAACTGAGAGATACAATGAGAAGGGCATATTTGTTGAGAGGCCGGAGTCGTTTGATTAGCCACACATTTACCAAAACAAAAATTGGGGCAGATTGGCGATCATTCCTTCAAGCATGGTATGATGCATATGATTGGTTAGAATATAGTGTGGAGAAAGATGCAGCATATTGTTTCTATTGTTTTCTGTTCAAACCTCCAACAATTAGTGTACACCATGGACATGATGCTTTCACAAAAGTGGGGTTTAAAAATTGGAAGAAAGGACCGGAAAATTTCAGATCTCATGTAGGTGGACCAACTAGCACTCACAACAATGCCAGAAAATGTTGTGAAGATTTTAGAAATCAAAAACAGAGTGTGCCATATGCTCTCACTTGTTATGATGAGAAATCAAAAATGTTGTGAAGGATCTCACGCAAGGTGGTTACTTGCCTCCATTATTACAAAATAGAAATCTTTAACGAGGTGCTTGATAGAAACATGGTTGAGATGAATAATAGGTTTTCTGAAACATCTACACGCCTATTGATCTGCACCGCATGCCTTGATCCTAGAGACTCATTTAGCAACTTTGATCACGAGAAGCTAGTTGAACTTGCCAATATTTACTCCGTGGATTTCTCTTCACATGATTGCTATGTCTTGGTTGACCAACTCAACATATATATTGATATGATGAAGAGTAGTCCTGATTTCTTATTATGCGATACTCTGGGTGAACTTTCTGTCAAGTTGGTTCAAACTAGACAACATTTGATCTTTCCATTGGTCTACCAGCTCATCACACTTGCTTTGACATTGCCGGTTGCAACGGCATCAGTTGAGAGGTTTTTCTCTTCCATGAAGATTGTAAAGACAGATCTTCGAAACAAGATTGGTGATGATTGGTTCAATGATTTGATGATTTGCTATAGTGAGAAAGAAATATTTCAGAAAATTGATGACAAGAAGATAATGCTATGTTTTCATGCCTTAAGGAATCGTCGAGGTCATCTACCTCGGAAGTTCCATCTTGCTAGCACAACTACAAAGTCATATGCTGTAGGTGTCTCTTACATATTGGGATATCATATGGTGGCTGCCAATTGTTCAACTCAAGTGACATGAGTCCATGTTAGTATGTTACTAGTTTTTAAGTTGTTTTTAGGTTACTTTTATGTCATTGTTAGTTGTTGTTGATGACCAAGTTTGGCTCAGAATAAATCATATGTTGAAACAGACCGCAACTAGTACATGTATTGGTCAATTTCGGAATTTCAGCCGTCAACTAGTACATGTACTAGTCGCGTTGAATACACTTCCTTTTGCCTAAATTTTGTGAGCTTTAATATTGTGAGGATTCGACTTATTTACATTGTTCCTTCCATGCAATTGGGGATTACATGTGTTGTCAAAAAAAATCGCCGGTGTCACAGCTTTTACTGTTCAGCCCCCCGTTTCAATTCCTGGCTCCGCCACTGCTCCTAGCGCGTGCTCGACCTCTCGGCACTGCGGCGTCGTGCTGCTGTCCATCCACACGGCCGACTCCGGCGCCGCGAGCGCGCCCGCGAGCTGCGTCGCCAGGCCCTGGGCCGGGTCCAGGGAGGCCAGCGCCGCGCCTCTAGTAGACGCTGCCGTGCTGCTGCGCGCTGCCGGAGACGGCGGCCACGCGGCCGTAGTCCACCCTGAGCTTGAGCCTGTGGAGGAGCAGGTCCAGGGCCTCGGCCCACATCAGCGGCGGCGACACGATGCGGCCCGGCTCGGCCGGGTCCCGGCGGACGCCGCCCTCGGTGCCGTAGTGCGGCAGCTCGGTGTCGAAGTGGACGGCGTCGTGGGCGAGGATTGCGAGGTCGGCATCCAGCACCGTGGCTTTGAGCGACCTGCGCAAAGACCGTGGCAAGATTGAAACGCCTGGCCGGAGGAACCAACGAAGGCAGCAATAATCGGGAATTCAGGTCAGAAGATGGCAGTTGTGTACTTACTGCGTGGAACAATCAAACCCCAGGAAAAGGGAGCCGCTTGGGAGGAGGGAGCAACAATCGCCATCAGCCATGAGGACGAGCAGCTCCGTGGTGATTTTGACGACGGGAAGTAGAGGATTATGCGGCAAAAAGATATGCTTTCACTGAGAGTTGAACTCAGGACCTCCCGCTTACTAAACGGGTGCTCTAACCAACTGAGCTATGAAAGCTGCTTGTGACTAATTTCTCTTATAAGGTATAAATTCAATGATGGGGCAAATCAAACGAAGATGGGACTAAGCTGTTTTTCGGGTTTATATGAGAAGAACGTGTTCGACATTTGAGTGATTGAAATGTGGATGTAGTTGATCATGCATGGTCAGCAATTGATGTGTTTTTTAACGCAAAGGCATTCATTTCTGAAAAACATTGTACATTGCATATTCTGAGGCTTTCAAGATAGAAAATGTTGAAAGCCTCTAGTACAATCAGAGGGAGGAAATGTTGAAAGCCTCTCAATTACAATCAGAGGGAGAAAATGTTGAAAGCCTCTCTATTACAATCTGAGGGAGAAAATGTTGAAGGCCTTTCTGTTAGATAAACTAACAGGTTACAGAAAGTGAAGGATTTTTTTCACAACATGAGAAGCAAGAGATTTGTTCCCTCACATGTGCTGCCCTAGCTAAAGCATCTGCGTTATCATTTGTGTTCCTCTATCCTCTGGACATAAGCGATACTGGCCTGTAGTTGAGGAACTGTCTCTTTGATCTGCGTAATGATAGGATGCAATGTCCAGTGCAAAGAAGGTGATGAAGAGTCGGAGGTTGATTGCGCAAGCAACTGGTTTTTTGACAAGAACGCCAAGTAGAAGACCGCATGCTTCAGCATGCATAGCGGAAAGTGCAACCATAGGTGATAGCATGTATGTTAATGTTAAGCTTTGATGAAGCTGAGCGAGAGAATGCCCAAACCTGTTGTGCTATGTGTTTGAAAGATACAACAACTCATGTAAAACCGAGTGTGGCGAACCGTAGTCGATGCCCACGTTGATCTCTCTCGATAAAATATATTCATTTGTTACAGCTCATATTTTCAGGTTTTCATGGATGAATCTACAACAAATATTTGAAACAAAACAATAAGACAGTACAGAAATTAAACAAACAACGTCAGGGGCAATATGAAATGGCCTTCCGCAAGGATCCTTTTGGCGAATACGCAACTCATGACTGCTTGACAGCATGAGAAGCACGCGAATTCCCGTGAGAATTCCACTGGAGCAGCATCCATACAATCGATGTCCCTAAATAAAAAAGGAGTGGGTCAATCAGAAAGGTCTTTCTTTTTTACCTGGGTTGATCAGAAAGGTTAAAGAGAGCTACAGATGCATCATTATCTGTACAGGTTAGTCATTACGTTTCAGGTTGGATTAATATAAGCCTGCCGAACTATGATGCCCTATTTGGCCAATTATACAATGTTTCAAACTAAATTGACAGAAGATAGAAAATTAGCCTGCACAAGACAGGGCCTGTAGCAGCATTATTTCATAAAGCTAGATTAAATGAATATTTAGAATTGCAGTTTTGCCAACCTAAATGTAGGAAAGAAGTGTAGTACGAGCTACTCCCTCCGTACCATAATATAAGATGTTTTAGATCTTTCGATACGGACTACATACGGAGCAAAATGAGTGACTCTACACATTAAAATATGTATATATACATCCGTATATAGTATGTATTGAAATACCTAAAACATATTATATTATGGTACAGAGGAAGTAGTACTCAAAGCAAATTGCATGACAATTCTGTGACAAAGGTGAAACAGAAACTAATGGCGCACTCAGATTCAAGTTGTGGTACAGTACCTGCAAAGAAGCCAACTGTGCTGAGATTTGCTGCAGCCATTGTGTGATGTATCAAGTACTCCATGAGGAAGTGACCGAGGGCATAGATGAATGACAAGAAGGTGGCTATGTATAGAGGCTTGTTATCTAGGTTTAGTGCACACAGAAAGCACAGGGTGCAGGTCAGAAGTGTCCAGACCCCAAAGGTACGACCATGTATATCAGTCACTGCATGTACAAGAAAGAACAACGTTTTCATATTAGCTCCAAAGAGAAAACGTTGATCATAGTAGCATTAAGATATTGGCTCAAACGAACAATTCTTGACAACAAATGACAGGAGATAGCCACGTCCATATGAGATACCCACGTCCATAGTAGTATGAGGTCTGTCGTAAAGTGACAACAAAGCTATTATATAGGAATACTGGCTGTTTTTGGTTCAAAATGCTCAAAGATAGCCATGTTAATCATTATGCTTCAGGTGAACTACTTTTTCTCTCAAGCAAAAAAAAAAAAGAGGGCACAAATTTTGAGCAATTTCCTATGGAACTCCTGATGACTTGTGTTACGGATATATCCATAACAAATCATCTACATGACATTTTTCTGAGCCTGGTCATCTGCATGACATAATCACATAAGTCAGTCCACTTAACTTTTGTTTTTCGAGTCACAGCCCGCTTAACTCTGTTATTGTACTATTCTCTCCAAATCACCAGGTTCCTAATCAGGCACAAATGCAGATCCTTCAGACCCAAACTCCAACGTTTGGATCACTAAATTCCCACTTAAATCGCTAATTCCCGCAACATGGAGCAATAACTCACAGAGAGCAATAATCGAGCTGGTACCGCACTAGGACCACCCAGACTAACGAGATCCAGCAGCAGAGCGGCGAATCCAGACAAGCCAGAGAGAGGAGGAATGAAAGGAGAGGGCACGCACTGTCAGTCTGGGAGAAGACGGCGACGCGGAGCGCCCAGATGTTGAAGAAGCCGAACCAGACGGAGGCGAGGCGAAGGGAACCGACCAGCATCAGCCACCACCCGAGCGCCGGCACGCCCTTACTCTCCGCCATGCTCTCTCCAAAATCCAAATCCTCCTGCGCGATCTCCTTCTCGTCTCTCTCCGGATGGTTCAGCAAGAGTCAACTGGTCAAAATCTACTTCTCCTCAGAGCGGAACATTACGGGCTTCACCAAGGCATATTATGGGCTCTTGTTCATATGAGCCAAAGCCCACTCGCGCCTCCGCAGACCATTACGTGTTACTGCACCTCTCCACGGAAAGACCTATGTATCGCGTACTAGTCAAATGGCTTTTTGAGAACTTGCCTGTGGCAAGATGGTTAGTTGGGTGGTTGTACCCCTAGCCCACCAGAGTTCAAACCCCAGGTTTGACGCTGGTGTTTCTCATTTAAGGCGGAATATTCTTCAGTGGGAGGCGACGTTCCCGTCGACAGCGAGGCGCCCGTGGTGACTTCGTCAATCTCAAGACTCGACCCGCCGACTCAGTCTCTCGGAGGTGCTCATAGGGGTAGGGTGTGCGTGCGTGCGTTCATAGGGGTGAGTGTGTGCGCGTGTATATGAGCGCTTGCGTTGTACTGTGTTTCGCAAAAAAAAAGTCAAATGGCTTTTTCGTGTTTATTTTTCTGTTTCGTTTTCCGTTTTTCTTATCTAGTTTTTCTTTTTCTTCTTTCCTTTTTAATTTTTCAAATTTGAAAAGTTTAGATTTGAAAATTATTAATTTTTGAAAATGTTCAAATTTTAAAAAAATCATTTTTTAAAAATGTTCAAATTTTTAAAAATTCAGATTTTGAAAATTGCTCAAATATAAAAATGTTCAGATTTCAAATTGTTTATTTTAATAGAATTTTCAAATTTTGAAAATCTTTCAAATTTAAAAAACGGATTTAAAAAATTATTCAGATTTGAAAAATGTTCGTTTTAAAAAATATCAGACTTGAAAATTGTTCATATCTGAAAAAATTCTAGTATTTTTTATTGTTTACTTAAAAACAGGAAAGAAAAATAATTATATATAATAAACGAGGAAAATAACATTACCTGAGCCAGCCGAACCGAACCTAACTCGGCCGAGCCCAATATCTGGGGTACGCGGACCGTGGTTCCTTCCGCGTACCGCATGGTATAGGAGACTTCCCTCTCCACCACCGGCACCAGCGGGATACAATTATAAAAATGGTTCTTTCGAAAGGGCACTTCAGCAGGGTCGTGAACGCGTCACGTGGTGGATCTTTAGATGTGGCAAAATCGAATTTGTTGGCTGCCTGGACGGGCGCGACCGAAGCCCCATCGCGAAGCGTACGTCCTCTGGGACGGCACGCACGAGGCATGTATAGCGGACGGCATGCACGAGCCATGTACATTCCATTGTTCCACTTTCTGAGCCAAATACAAAACAAAAGTACACACAACACACAATAGAGAGAGTACAAGGAAAATTTAGCACTGTACAAGTACAGAGAACAGTGTAGAAACTAAACATGGAGTACAAACTACACAGGAAAATACGGTATACAAATTACATAGAATTAGGAGTATAGACACACAGAATACGGTGTACAATCTACACAGAACAGGGAGTACAAGCTGCATAGAAAAGAAGGTGTAAAAAATACACAAACTGAGAGTACAGAACAAACAGAGAATAGTGTACAGAGTACACAGAACATGGTGTACAAAATACACTGACACAGCTAGTATAAGTACACAGAAAATAGAGTATAAAAGTACACAGAACAGCAAGTACAAAATGTACACAAAGTGAGAGTACAAACTACACATAACAGGAAGTACAAACTATATAGAACCGGGAGTACAAAATTTTTTTTGTCAAAACCTATCAATATGGGATCTAGTTTTGAAGATCTCGACGCGGCGAGCTCAAAAGTGAAAACGATTCGTAATTCGAATGAGCGGTAATGAAGATATGTCGTTTTGAAATTTCGATTTCAAAAAATAAAAGGAAAAAACTGTCCTCACACCTCTCGTATCCTTTTCTCTCTCATCCTCCCTACTTTCAATCTGTTCAATCTAGTTGCGATAATTGCCGGACATGCAAACAAACGCGAGGATCGCGCGAAGGAGAACACGACACTTGTCACCACGACACAGCCCGATGTGTTCCCTTTGCAAAGGAAGCCTTTTTCCCTTTGCAAAGGAAGCCTTTTCTAGTGATTATCACAGCACATCACCTCCTTGGCATCGGTGACAAAGGAAAACATGGCCTGATCCTCGGAAGCTTATTTGTCTCTACTTCGGGCGCGGAGTAACTCTAGTGCACCTAATCTCGCCATACAATGCCATCACTGTTATTTTTGGATCTCGTGTATAATAGAAAACAAAACATAAAAGCAAGTGAGGATTTCAAATAATGTTTTTTTACAATTAATGAATTTGAATGCTTCGACGTAAATAGCATATTAACAAAATTTATGTCATTACACTGTTAAAGCAATGAATGTGTTGTATTCTGGAGTGAGGTGTTTGGTGGCCGAGCTCCATGTAGCTCGTTTTTTTTTAATTCAAAATTTGTATTTTTTAATTTTGGGAAAAATCCCAGATGTTGATAGTGATAAGATCTATAAGTGTGCAAAATTTCAACTTGAAATTCATTGTATTGTCAGCTGGGAAAAAAATAACAAATGGATGGATCTAGGTGGTGAACAGTACATAGTTTGAAAAAAAATGCTTGATTTTTATTTTTTGTGTAGCTATGTATACAACGGATTTTGAGTTAAAATTTATATGGTTTTGCTTATTCATTGCTGTGGTAGTACATAAAAGCCGGAAAGTTTCCAATGTGCTAAATTATTTCTAGTCACTGGCATTAAGAGAAATACTTGGTAATAGTTTTCTCATAAAGGGGGACATTAATCTCAATTCTCACTCACTAAATGAACATCAAAGCAATGACGAACAAGAACACGGTCGCCATAACACCGAACAGAAACACGGAGATGACTGGAGCATACCGGCCCGGTTCGGTGGTGGAGCTGGCCACGGCGAGGGCCGCCAGCCCCGCCACCGCGGAGACGAACGCCGAGCGCGGTCCTCCCATGTCACCTAGAAGAAGAAACCCAACCAGTGGGGTGCTCGAACCGCGGTGAAGGAGAGGACAAGTGCACCTCCAAACAGCACCCGGCGGAGCATGGTGCCGCCCCTAGATCCTCCGATGGACTCACCAAGGGGCAGCCTAATTGGAGCTAATTAGACAACTAATCTCAGCTAAATCATGGCTAAACCATAGAAATTTTCTTGCTGCACGGTGTCATATCTAGGGGGGCCATGGCCCCTGCTGGTCTCCCCTAGCTCTGCCACTGCGTAGAGTGCGTCGTTGCTGACCTGCTACCTCGTCGGCTGATCCGGCTTCATCATGATCGCGCCCATGGCTGCAGTCGCCACCGCCAGCCCTGCAGTGCCGCCGCAATCATTCCAAGCACCATGCACATGTTCTCTTCCTCCATGGCTCCCTCGCTCCTCTGTTGTTGTCTTCTCTGACTCTGACTGTACTGGCTAAGTGTGCAGGCCCCTGCTGCCCTAGACTTGCTCAAGGTGTTCATATAGCAGTCGCCTCATGGGTGATGCGGCTACAACCGCCTGTTGGGAACCCCAAGAGGAAGGTATGAAACAACATAGTAGAAGTTTATCGAATCAGTAGGAGTTGGAAGAGATTCAACACGGTACCAAAACTACTCTGTGCTTGTAGCTCTGGCGTGGACCTGCGCACAACGCAATCAAACTATTTTGCCCCAACGAAAGAGGAAGGTTGTCAATCTCACTGTCTTGCTGAATACAAAGAATTAAATGTATAGTGTGGAGAATAAATGTAAATGAAAAAATGGACAGCGAACAAATGAGTGTAGAAAACAGTGGAAACGGTGTTTTTATCAGTGTAAAAGAAAGGAGCGGGGTTCACAGTTCACTAGTGATGTCTCTCTATAAAAAAAAAACTAACATGTTGGGTAAACAAATTACAGCTGGGCAATTGACAAATTGTAAGGGCATGACAATGCATAATATGACAAGAATAAGTTTGTTGTAATATTTAACTGGCCATTACAACAAAATACAAATACCGCTTGCTAGCTGCATCTATGACTAATAATTCACCCCAGGATAACATCCGTGTCTCCTAAAAGTATTAAGTTGCAAGCAACAGATAATTGCAATAAGCAAAGTGTGCAATATAAACAATGCAAATGACACGTAGACAAAGCACCATTTTTTCTCTCTAGTGGCAACAGCACATCCAGAGACTTAGTTGTTTCACGGTTGGCTTAGTCGCGACTAGATTTCGAAAGTGGATCCCTTGTTGTCATGTTTTGATAACTTTTTTGTGAGTAATTACAATTTTTTTATAACTAACTTGTTAGATTATGATAACTTGGTTACCAGGTTTCTGTACACCATTCTAGAATGTAAGGTTGCATGTACATTTTGTGGATTGATACTATCTCGTAGGTCTTGAAAATAGTTAAACTCTTACTCTCTATACGTACGTATTATTGCAATGTATGTTAAACGGAAACAAAATTATCTGATGACAATGTAAAATTATCATGACAACTGTTCGATGCTAATCTGATAACCATATTGTTTTAGAAATGTAACTAGTGTGACAAGAAAAGTTCGGCACACCTATGTGTTGCAATTGTCAAAAATGTGTAAAAATTAATCTGATAATTATGTATAATTATTGTGGTAGTTGTATCTGCTAATCTGGTAACTGTGTGGAAAAAAAGTTTCTCAAAACCTATCAACATGGGATCTAGTTTTGAAACCCTCGTCAAAACGAACTTAGCGATGTTAACGGATCACTAATCAGAATAACAGACATTTCTAATTTTCGAAATTTGCCATTAATGTGATGATGTCACTAGATTTCTGCCCACGCGTGAAAAGGGTGCGCATGCCGCGCCTCCGTGTAGATTTTCCCAAGAAAATAAGCTTTGATGGTTTCTCCAGAGGAAAAATAACACATAAGATAATTATGTCCATTGAAAATAAAAGGCATATGATCCACAGGCACTGAGGCACATGCATTTAAAGCCAAGCACAAAAACGATCAGGGCCAAAATGCACAAGTGTTTGAAACAATATATCCGCTATGCGTGTACACTGTACACAAACACAATTGTATTACAAAGGAAGCCTCCCAAGTGGCTCGAACAAATCGCAAGTGTACGGAGAATAATGCTCTTGTACATGATTTTCACAGCTGCACATGACAGCGTACAAATCGCCGCCTCTAAACTACACCAAACAACAGCGTTTGCTACTCTGTACCAACTACATGGATTTGGAATGGGGATCCGCGGCATAGAATAGGTTCATCCGCTGACTCTGCCTTTGCACGAGCACGAAGAACATCCGTGGCGTCAATTATAACAGAAGAAGATTGCAGCGAGTAGTCTCCAGGTACTAGGAAGTAGACAGAGAAAGGATGTACCACCTCCTGCAATGGTGGAACCTCCAGCTGTATGTCGCTAAGAACACCTACACAGAAAAAACAACCTGTCAGGCTAGAACATATGCTTAATAATGTAAGAACTCAAAACAGATAATAATGAAAAAAAGTCAATGAAAAGAAAGAAAATGTAAAAAATATTCGAATAACTGAATTACCAGCCCAGAGGACGGTTGCACTGTTTTCGTCGAAGCAATTATTTCCTGCGACATCTTTGCATGAAATGCTGAGGTTCATCCGAATAATTTCCTTCGTGTTGTTCCGAATTTGAACTTCCATATGGGTCATTTCATGAGCTGATATAGGATCTTCACACCTCAGAACACTCTCACCAGTAGACGGACCAACATTCTCGTCAGTAGAATGGCTGGAATCATCACCAGGCTTGGCAGACGAAGAATCAGTCTGGGCCATAGTCCCATTCTTAGCAAGTCTAAAGCTAAATGTCAAGGGATCAGGCAACAATATGTCCAATATAGACGCTTGTAATGCTGCCTGAATAGCATCCTTGATATTCAGCTCACCTGAGCTATTTCTCCCAGAATGCCACCTCACTTTTATTTTTGAAATCAAGTTGCTGATAGAAGCGTTCAACTCCGCCTTGGCATTCTTTTCTGCTATGGTGGCAGCTTGGGACCCCATTGGCTCATCACTTCCGTTTTCCTTTATGAAGAAGGAAGCGTCAAGAACAGGTAACTTGAAGTTCTCAAGCGGTATGAGAACCCTGGCAGAATAGTCCCGATCAATTCTGGTTTTGTGACAAGCCGCATCAGCAGTGTTATTTTCATTTGTCCCATCCAAATGGACAGAAACATCAACATCAAAAACAACATCCGTAGGGTTGAAAAGTTCTAGTTCCAGAAGGCGGAGCCCCCAACTTCCTTTATAGGGATCAATCTTCAATAAACTAATGTCATTATGCAACATGTCACTTCCGTTGCTTATATTGTCTTTACCACTCGCAGGTCTCAAGTGTGCTTCACTAAACCGGGCAGGTATTTCCATGGATAACAGGCGTGCTCTTACAAGTCGCATGCCCTGTACAACACAGATATTCAATGGAACAACAAGGCGCCTTCCAGGTGGGAGAGAAGCCTCACCGCTACCTTGGTTTGCTAAAGGGCCTGAAGTGACAGAAAGTAGAAATTTAGTCCTCGAACCATGCAACAAAACTTATCAAGACATGTGCAATAGGTCACAATAAAAATCTTCTATACATGTCATTTTTTATGTTCACAAGAGTATGTCCAAGTAGTAGGTCAACAGTAAACCTGATGACCATTTCAAAGATACAAGCACTACAATAACACGTAAAAAAACTGCATAATTGTCAAAGAGAATAAAGAATAGCTCTGTCCTTCATGACAGTCTAATAGGTTATAGGTGTCAAACTGAGATGAGCACGTTAGGAAACCCAGGAAGCAGAGATGGTTAAGAAATATCACATATTACAGTCACCAGGTTTTTTACCCTCTACACCAAGTTGCATGAAGGTTGTTCGCACACAATAAGTGACAAAGGGAAATTAACAATGACATAAGATCTACTTGTTTATTTCATGCCTTAGTAATTTATTGAAGACGATTTATATGTGTTTTGCTGGTATATTTGAATTGGAGATGTATACCAAGAAGATAGTAGTATGAATGCACCTGAGTGAACGATCATATATTATCAGAGAAGCTAATACTGAAGGATGACGAGAACATAGAAGAGTTAGAATTTTACAACCTACCAGCATAGTGAATATTCAAGAAGGGATTGATTCCTTCTCTTGCTACTCTCCTTGGATTTGCAGGAGATTTGCTGCTATCTGCTTCCAAATCTGTCAAGCTAAGATGCCAGGCTCTTAGTGTCACTTTGAATGTCACTTCTCCACCTGGTTTTATAGGAAGTGCAGACTTCCATGTGCTATGGGCAATTGAAATAACAGAATCCTGGTTCTTTCCTGCTAATGCAATATTTGCTTCTTCAACTGGCACAGTTCCAGCATTTGTCAGTGTTATTAAAACATCACGAATTTCCCCTTCATATAGAAGAATAGAACCATCTCCACCCACAACATTGGCAACTAGTAAAGGCAGGGGAGGAACAACAGTAATGTTAGGGAAGTTAACACTCTTAAACTTGCTAGAGCCACAGCATCTGAAAGGATCAGAAAGAACAAGGCCTTGTGCAGCTCCAAGAAGCAAACTGTCAACCTCTTTGAACAAGTGTTCTGTAATAACACCAAAACTGTGAACAATGCACCCAGGAATTGATACTTGTCCGACTTGTGTTGGAATTCCAGATAGCAGAACCAACTTGGAAGTGTTTGGTGGAAGATTAACAGTAACTGGAAAGGCATCAAAATTTCCAGAATGGACAGAGAGGTAAATGCTCTCAACAACTAAGTCAAAGCTGCAGGGGTTTGCTAACTCTATCATAACTTGGACAGGTTCTCCGACAATCCAATTTATCTCTTGTTTGCTACTCCCAGATGTTCCCCCCTTGGTGAAAGGTGTATATATGAAAGGCCCAGAAGGACCTGCACCAATCCACCATTCCTTTTTATGCGGATTGCGCTTTACTATTTCTCTTTGTGAAGGGTGAAATGGCAAGGAATGTAATCTGAAAAAACAGGAATATGAACATGAGTTCTCAGAAAAAAAAACATGCTTAATTTATCAGAAGCTTCTTTCCAAAACAGATGACATTTTTGGAATGTGTGGTAAAAACATTCTCTAGGTTGGTTAAGTGGAAATGGTCCCACTACATAGTATAGGATTTTAATTATTTTTATTACTAGTATATTAATACAAAACGTAACGGACAAAGCTGCATATTGGAGATTATGCCCATGTCTAGAAACTGCATCTATTTACAAATGAGGGAGTAGTTCTTACATCACTCAGGCTCTTTTAAGCAATGTGGTGGATTGTGATAATCACGTTTTTCCGAACAGAGTATGCCTATTTATACCATTTCTTTGACCAACGTTTTGCTACTTATATGTTTTTTTTTTAGGAATTATATGGCTATATTTCCACAGCAGATTATAAAATAAGATAATCATATAACAGTTCAGCAACCACACACCAAGCCTTGTTCTTGTTTCCGCAAACATGATAATAGAAGAAAACGTAGCATGCCTGATAAAAGGAAGACACGGGTCGGCACAGCGTGTGCCCCATGGAAGCCTATCAGCGGAGTTCGAAAGTGAGCTTGCCAGCCCACTCTGACCAGCTGGGGTGATGAGCGGGTAAAATGATCGAAGAAGACGAGCTGCGGCGCTCCATGACGTGAGGGGATCCGCAGCGCGGATCGAAGACATCAATATCTCTCTTAGAACAACCATTTGAAGGGTACTCCACTGTGACTCAAACAATGACACAACACACTGAGGATGCGCTTTTCCAGAATCAGTATTGCTGTTGCTGGCACCAGGTTCCTTGAACAAACAAGGCATAAAACTGTAAATTCAGCAGTTTGGTACATGGTATTACAAATATATTAAAATAAGAATTAACTGATCAAGATATTAATATGGTGAGTCCTTTTAACATGTGGCTATGACAAGGATAGCTGAACAGCCAAGGAAAGGTGGGTGGGTCTGCTTATTAGTACTTGTTAGCCATCAGTTTTACATCTAGCATATTTTTTCTAATCAAGGTGATATTTGTCCTGACAAGCTAATTATGAGTTATATTCTCGAGAACCAACTTAGCATACCTCAACCAAAGAAAAAGAGGACAAAATGAACAAAAAGAAAACATGACAGACGCTGCACTATACTCTTAGCTGACTTTTAGCCAACTTTACTTCGGTCATATTTGTATTAGAAATGGTAGGAAAAATCTGAATTTGGCAGGGTTTAAACTAAAAGTAAAGCAGAAACGAAGAAATAAAAATGAAAGTATGTTGAAGAAGTTGAAAATAACCTATAAATACACAATAGTAATCATAATAAAGAACAATTAATTAATTCTCAGTATACTATGAGTAAGTAACAATCTCACCTTCAGTGAAGCATGATCATGTCTGCTAGTCTTCCTGCTTTGAACATGGTATGCATTCGTAGTCATGGTTAGAACCTGCATAGCACTCATAGCAGCATATGCATTGTCTTGCTGAAGGTACAACTGTGCAACTTGTCTAGAAAAAAATGCTGCCTTGCGTTTATATCCAAGAGAACCAAAAAGTCGTGCGATTTCAATATATAGTATCAGTCGGTCACTGGCATCAATCAGAGCCTTGGCACCATCCGCAGCTCCCATTAACAAATCTGACACCTCCTTGGCGACTTCGCGTCTGATACAGAAAAGGCAAACATTTTAATCGAGCTTCATCCAAATTCCTAAGCACAGAAAACCTCATTCAAAATGATTGCTCGCAATATTTACTGGTACTTTATTGGAGTCAACTAATCATGGTTTACTGAAAACACTGGCAAATATCAAAAGAGATACCGGGATGCCATTCCATAAAAATAACTGCAAATAAATCACAACAAAAGTAAGCCGGCTATGCAACTCAAAGGTAAAACTCACCTGCACAAATATCTTGCCAACTTCAATGCAGCTTCAAGCTCAAAACTCACAGGTGAAACTCTAAATAAGACATACAGATACAGTGTTAGTGCATTAAGTAAATTCACCAAGTAAAGAGAGCTAAATAGCAACCGTTGGATAGTTTCTAGTAAAGATGACTAATTATGGCAAACAGAAGACGGGAGGATAGAACAGAGAAAAACATACTCAAGGACAGGAAAGGGTGCAACACATAGCCATCATGAAATGGTCAAAACCAGACAATAATGGTGACCAACTTTTTTTAACATAGCAATGAACTGGTAAAATAAATTATCCACATAGTTCCATGTATCAGCAGCTCATAAAATACGAGCCAATGAAAGTACTACAATCTTCTCATATTAAGAAGATTGTAATAAAACAGGATAGCCATACATAGAAATTAAGAGATAGGCAGATAGCACGTAAAATTCAATACCTTTGAGCATTATCTTGTAAGGTTGCCCTTCTGTATAGCTGGATAATGGTGTAATAACGATACTTCACTTCATCTTCCAAAACGGATCACTTTGGCCCATCTTATCAACCTGCTTATAAGCAAAAAATCATCACTAGAACATTCATAGGAATGCTGCAACTTGCAAGCAGTAGTCCAAGACGCCTAAACCTGACTAGCTGCTAAGCACCACCCAGACACCCGCTTAGCGCCATAGCCTTTCAGACACCAATTGCAAGTAACACTATCACAAGTAAAATGCAATAAGCAGAATTCCAACTATCAAGCTGACACACTATCAAATAACTGGTTAGCTCTCCATCCCAAAACCCGACGTAACACCTTTTTAGAACACCACTTGGAAGAAACACAATCACAGGTAAAATGCAATAACTGAAATACAAACTCGATATGCTGACACGAATACTCACCACTAATGCGCAGACACTACCTTCTAGAGCTCCAGCATGCCAGAAGACATCCCCTGTCAATCTTGCAAGATCTATTGCTGTGGTGTAATGTGCATTAGCATCAGCAGGTGACCCAGCCAATAAGCAATAATCTCCTATTATCTTCTGTGCACGGCCCAGCCTTCTTTTTTTAGCCTTAATCACCTATAAGAGTGGGAAGTATATTGGCTTACATAAGCAATAGAATATCGGGACATTTACATCATCAACATACACTGGTCAAAATACTCGGAACACCTAAAGTATGAACCTCCTCTGAGCCAAGACTGGATTGCGAGTCCAAAGGCGTCTTTAGAATAGTTCCTGTGGATTCTGCACGTAAGACCCATTTCTCAAACTCCATCACAGTGAAGCAGAGAGATCTTGGATCATTGTAAGCATATGAAGTTCCAGCGATTTCTGATCAGAAGGAGGGAACATAATGATGCCATCCTTCTTTTCCTCGAGCAGCTACAGAAGACAACAATGCAAATATTAATTGCAGTGGAGCAAGGAGCGATGCAAAAGGGCAAGACTAGAAGGGTATGATGACAAGACTGGTACTACCAATAAATTCTTAATTAAACAAACTGAGATTTCAAATTTAACTATCAGCATGTCAGCACTAATAAATAAAATATGTTTCTAAAGTAAAACATGCCATTCCTTCCATCACATTTCCCAGGTAGCTTCTAAAGTTTCAGGTGTCTTGAAATGTTTTTTTTAGCAAGGTGAATTTCCACCCTTTGTGGCTTGGGTCTTGAAATGCTAGTGGACTAAAGCAATTAAATCTAGGTAACCGAACTGATTATCTTCCCTGGAGCTAGAATTACTGTATGTTAGTTCATCAGTGTGGATTGCATGATCAAGAGGTTCAATCACTGAGATCTCATCCAACTAACACTGGCAGTTTAGTTCTACTAACCAAGCGCACGAGCCATAGGAGTAGTCGGTCAGTAGAGCAACTAACAACCCACGATGTACTGGATCACCGAGACGGGAAGCAGCTGCTGAGCTGCGTTGCGCCGATACAAACAATGTCATCCGGGAGAGGTGCGATCGCGGCAGTACCTGGGCGTCGGTGGGGCAGAAGGCGAAGCAGCGGCTGGCGAGCGCGGAGGGGTAGGTGCGCGCCGCGTCGACGAAGTCCGCGGCGACCTTGGCGAGGTCCGGGGACGACGGGAGGTGGCAGATGCCGACGACGGCGAGCACCTTGCGCGAGGACTGGAAGTCCTCCCAGGGGGAGGGCACGCACCCGCCGAGCACGAACTTGAGGCGGAGGCAGCCCGTGTCCCAGGGCTGGTGCGCGAAGGGGCTCTTCTGGTGCTCCGTGTAGCAGGGCCGCAGCGAGGCGAGGTCGACGCGCGCGTGCCGCGCCACCAGCGCCGCGTAGTCGCGCAGGCACTGCGGCGGGATCGCGCCGCCGACGGGAAGCACCGCCACGCGGATGGCCGACCCGGACTCGATGCTCAGCCCGGGCTCCATTGGGGAGGGGGAGAGGGAGCTCGAGATCTGACAGACAGACGGACGGAGCAGGTCGTGCCGGGGAGGTGGTGGAGAAGGGGAGAGAGAAATGATTTGCGAGATTTGATCCTTGGATCTAAGTCGCGTCTCTGGGCTTATTCGGGCTGGCGATCCTGGGCCACTCTCTGTTGGATCCGCCACTGGCCCAGCTAAAAGGAACCCTGGATCAAATTGCTGGCCCAGCCAAAAGCTTCCCACTGGATCCTTCGTCATTTTTTTTTTACCGGCGTAAGCCATCCCCGAGTCGGATCCACGAGCGTGTCTGCCTGCCTATATATAGGTACGGATCTCGAGTCTATGCCGTCGACCCAGCAACAACAGAAGCGAGGGATCTAGCGCGATCGATCATGGCGGGCGGTTCAGCGACGAGGACATCCAGTCGATGCTAGAGAGCCTTAGGAAGGCGCAGTCCATGGTAGACGACGCGTTGCGGAACGCCACGGAGTTCCCCCGCTCGCCCAGCTCGACTGGGTGGACGGCCTCGAGGCCAGCACGGTGGCCGCCGCTCAGAACATCCAGGAGGTGGCGGAGGACTACCGGGACGCCGCGGCGATGGTCGCCGCGAGGCCGGGCGAGGAGGCGCGCGCCGTCGCGGCGACGCTGCGTGACAACTCCGCGTGGGCCTTCGCGCGGCTCGCCGAGGCCCGCGAGCTCGCGGCCTGCACGCGGCGGCTGCGGGACAGGTACATGCGGGAGGTGGCCGGCACGGAGGCGGACGATCTCGTCCACTTCGCGGCCAACGAGTTTCTGAGGTTCGCGTGTAAGGAGGCGGACGGCGGGGAGGTGCCCAGTGGCTTGGACGCGGCGAGGATCGAGGCGGTGGACGCGGCGGCCAGGGCCGAGGGCGCCGGGAAGCGGTTCGCCGAGAGGTTTGTTAGGCTGACGGAGAAGCTCAGGCGGGCCGCGGCGGCCGGCGAGGAGGCGCTGGTGGAGGCGTTGCGTGGACATGCGGCATCGGTGGAGGCGCTCTGCGCGGACCCGGACACCCTCGTGCAGAATATGCTGGCCACGGGGTCGTGGATGATGTTCAAGTGTGCAGGACTTTGAACGGGATCGTGCTAGGGGACTAGTGGAACATGAACCTCGACCTCGGAGTCTCGGATAACTGCAACGCACATGTCTCTAGCGTCTCACCATGTCATATATATAGACAGGATTATAGACAGTTTGGCTGGCGCCTGGCGGTGCTGTCAAACAGTGCTTTGGCCTGGATGTTCGGTCAAAGCTGTTGCACTGAGAGGAAGGAAGCTGATCTGCTAAGTTTTTTGGCAATTTGGCTGGCTAGAGTAGTTGATAAATTATCTGAAATACACTCGCAAATTGGAGAACATGTATTTTTACTGATTTTAGTGTAAAGAACATATTAATCATGTATATGGCCATAAATACGCGCATGTATTTGCACGAAGGCACACAAATATAAACAATAAATAATTAAAATATATTATTTTGTCCAGAATGACTCGGAGCGCGTCTAAAGTTTCTGAAGCTTGGAAAGTATCCTCTGTGCCTCTGATGTGACCGTCGCGATCTTGTTTGCCATCTCCCTCTCATCGACAACCAAAATAGCATGGGATGGTTCTAGGCCGTGAATATGCGAGCGTTCTTTGCTGGTCTAACCAAACACCGGGAAATTATCTTTGATGTACAATAGACAAATTTATGAATAAGCAGGTGTATGCACGGGATGACGTTGCCCAGTCGCTCACGATGTCTCTAGACCAGTTATCAACACATTCTACGCACTTGAGTGTGTCGTGGAACAGTTTGTCATGTTGTTGTTAAAATTATTCTTTTATTGCACTTAACAAAATTAACCATACAATATGTTGTCAAATATTAAGATACCAATCTTACATTTTATACAATTGTGATATTTGGACTGCAATTATATAATTTCACTAAACCTAGGTTACTTTAGTTATTTTCCTTTATACAGCCTCTTAAGAAGTTTTCATTTTATCATGTCCCTTTTATGTATGTGAATCAAAATACAGAATGTGTTTTGACAATTAATGGTAGCACTTGAATGATTAATATTTATGTGATGCATTTTAGATTTTTAGTATACAATAAAATCCTTAAATATCTTGGTGGTGAGCTTAAAACTAACGTCTAACAAATAATTAGATACATGGTTTCTAAAGTGTATGGTTCTCTATCTCAAGGCTGTAAGTAGATAAAAGATTTGCTTGTCCACCTTAGGTGTAAGTTTATGAGTAGAAAGTTCTAGAGTGTACGTTCTACGTAGTGTGTAAGACTTTGTACTATCATCTCTGGCATTGCTCATTTATTGGTTGGTATGGTCAAATAAGTCTTTCATATTTCTACGCATTAATTTATCGAGCGAGCAAGGCATATGTGATATATGATGGCTAGTATTTACCATATATTTCTATGAAAAAGGCATCGCTAATAACGTACATGAATGAAAATTTAATATGTAAACTAAGGTTGTATTATTGTACAACGGTGTTTTCTTATTTGATATGTATCTCAACAAAGTGCAAACTAGACCTAGAAAACAAATGGGAGTCATTTCTCTTCTCTTAATCAGCGAATCCAGGAAAAAATTATTCACTCACTGGTATCTGGAAAATATTGATAGCGATTACAGAAGTCGCACTGACTCTTGTATTGCATGGTTCGATCATACATATAGTACAAGTAGGGAGTCCAATCGATTCAGCTAACACAAGTAGTCTAACCGGTTCAGCTAACAGCACTACACTAGCAGTAAACCAATCGGTTCAGCTAACCCCCCCCCCCGGCAGATGGAACGGGAGGGCAGCGAACGTTCAAGCTAGAGCAGAACTCGTGGAAAACTGATGCGGGCAGACCTTTCGTGAAGACGTCCGCATACTGTAAGCTGGTGGGACATGGAGAACTCGAGCTTCTCCAAGTGCAACACGCTCCCGGACGAAGTGCAAGTCAATTTTGACATGTTTTGTCCGCTGATGCTGCACAGGGTTGGTGGAGAGGTAAACTGCACTGATGTTGTCGCAGAAGATGACAGTTGCCTGACGGAGAGGTCGATGAAGCTCGAGAAGAAGTTGACGCAGCCAACATGACTCAGCAACGGCGTTTGCCACGGCGCGATACTCGGCCTCGGCACTGGAGCGGGAGACGGTGGTTTGGCGTTTCGACGACCAAGAAACCAAGTTATCGCCTAGAAAGATAGCATAGCCGGAGGTGGATCGCCGTGTTTCTGGGCAACCAGCCCAATCCGCGTCAGTGTACGACGTGAGAGTCGAAGGAGATGTCCGGTGAAGCTGAAGTCCTTGGTTGATGGTGCCCTTGAGGTAGCGAAGAATGCGTTTCAGCATGTTGTTATGTGGCTCGCGAGGATCATGCATGTGGAGGCATGCTTGCTGGACAGCGTAAGCAATGTCTGGCCTGGTGAAGGTCAAGTATTGTAGAGCGCCAGCAATGCTCCGCTAATCTGTGGTATTCGCCACGGGATCACCAGTGGCTGGCAACTTCGAGTTCGTGTCAACTGGTGTGCTGCAAGGATTGCAGTTGGTCATACCGGCGCGCGCTAGTATGTCCTCGATGTACTGCCGCTGAGAGAGGAACATGCCATCGCGAGTCCGAGTGACGGATACCCCAAGGAAGTAGTGAAGTGCACCGAGGTCTTAGAGATAGAACTCGTCACGGAGTGCATCAATCATCGACCGGAGAAGAGGTGGCGAGGATGCAGTGAGGACAATGTCATCGACATAGAGAAGGAGGTACACCGTGTCGTCACCGTGTCGGTAGATGAATAAGGATGGATCCGCGCGGGATGCGGAGAAGCCGAGAGTGGCGAGGTGTGTCGCAAAGCGACTAAACCACGCTCGTTGTGCCTGCTTTAGGCCGTAGAGGGACCTGTTAAGACGACATACATGGTCAGGGTGAGTGGCGTCAACGAAGCCGGACGGCTGCTGGGAGTATACCGTCTCCGAGAGCCTGCCATTGAGGAAGGCATTGTCGACGTCTAGCTGATACACAGGCCAATCACAAGACAAGGCGAGCGTGAACACCGTGCGGACTGTGGCTGGTTTCACAACCGGGCTAAATGTCTCGTCAAAGTCGACTCCGGGCTGTTGAGAGAAACCCCGGAGGACCCAACGAGCCTTGTAGCGCTCGAGTGTGCCATCAGATTTGAATTTGTGGCGAAATATCCACTTTCGGTCACGACGTTGGCACCAGCAGGTCGCGGTACCAAGTCCCATGTGTTGTTGGAGCAGAGAGCATCGTATTCATGCTGCATGGAAGTGCGCCACTTGTCGTCAGTGATAGCGACACGGTAAGTCCTAGGTACCGGGGAGAGGACGTCTACAGCGAGGTTTAGGCGATCAGCTGCCGGTTGCCGAAAATCGTGCTTGCCACGCGTCATCATGGAGTGGTTCTTGACGACGGGAGGCACATGTACAGCAGATGGTGGTACGATGACATGAGGTGTTGTGGAAGTAGCGGGAGAGGGTGGTGTTGGTGCTGATGGAGAGACCGGATCATCTGGAGGTGGAGGAGCGGTGGGCAAAGGTGGAGGGACAGAAATAGGGAGATTATCATCTAGAAACTGGTAGTTAGTTGGGGACGTGGTGGAGGACTGTTCGGAAAACGGAAAGGAGCCCTCGTCAAAAGTGACATGGCGTGATATGATTATACGGTTGGTTGCGATATCGAGGCAGCGGTAGCCGAGATGGTGATCGGGGTAGCCAAGAAAGATGCAAGCAATGGAACGCGGTGCGAGCTTGTGAGGGGCGGTGGCGGATAGGTTAGGAAAGCAACGACAACCGAACACACGAAGGTGAGCGTAATCAGGAGGCGTGCCATGAAGAACTTGGTAGGGATTGGAGAAGTTTATGGTTTTGAGGGATGACGATTGAGGAGGAAAGTGGCAGCATGGAGAGCTTCGACCCAATAGGCAGGCGGCATGCAAGCTTGGTATAGAAGGGAACGAAGAATGTTGTTTATTGTGTGAATCATGCGCTCAGCACGTCCATTTTGCTGTGAGGTGTATGGACAAGACATGCGCAGAGCAACACCATGAGAGAGAAAGAAGGCTCGAGCTGCGGAGTTATCAAACTCACGACCGTTGTCAAACTGGACCCGGCGAATAGTGGTGCCGAACTGAGTACGGGTGAAGGCAAAAAAATTGGTGAGAGTGCCAAATACATTAGACTTGAGACGTAAAGGAAACGTCCAAACATAATGAGTGTGATCATCAAGAACAATAAGATAGTATTTATATCCAGATATGCTAGGTAGAGGAGACGGCCATAAGTCACAATGAATAAGATCAAATTTAGTGCTAGCACGCGACTTATTTATATGGAATGGAAGACGAACATGACGTCCAAGTTGACAAGCATGACAAAGAGTGTCATTGGGCAGATTTTTATTACATGAAATATGTGACAACTTGACTAGATGGCTGAAAGCTTCACGACCAATGTGACCAAGTCGGCGATGCCATATCGTGGGGGATGATGAGGTGGAGGCTGTGAAGTTCTTCGCAGAGGTCTGGAAGGGATATAGATCGCCCCGGCTATTGCACCGCATGATCACGTCCCGTGCACGAAGATGCTTCATGGAAAGGCCAAAAGGGTCAAATTCTACAGAACACTGATTATCAATGGTAAATTGCCGAACAGAGATGAGATTCTTGATTATATGTGGAGAAACGAGGACATTATTTAGGTGAAAATTGTGATGAGGAGTAAGTAAAGACGTATGTCCAGTGGTTGTCACGGGAAGGAGTGAGCCGTTGCCAACAACTACGGGAGCATGTGAGGAGGAAGGAAGAGTGAAAGTAAGATTACCGGGAGTGGAGGTCATATGAGCGGAAGCACCTGTGTCCATAACCCACTCGGTTGAGTTTGGAGGTGTCAACGTCATGGTGTTGAAGGATTGCATGAGTTGCTGCTGATCCCAGGAGTGTGGCGGAACAGACGGCGCTGTCCAGGGGCCATTGTTCACTTGGGGGGCGATGAAGGCATGCTGCTGCGGACGAGGACCGAGGACACCTAGACCAGGGGACCGTATGGCCTGACCGGTCCACATTTGGATCGACCCAGCCCATGGGTTGTTGAAAGAAGGCCATGTCGGAGCCCTGGTATTGTCGTAGCCGCCACCATCACCTCGGTTGTAGTTGTTATGGCGATGTCGATTGCTGCCCTGATTGCCAGAGCTACCACCGGGACCGGTAGGGTTGGCACGAGCAGCGAAGGAGGCGCTACCGCGATCATTGTTGCGCGTGAGGGAGTTCCCTGAGGCGTAGAAGGCGGTAGCCGGCGACTCGTCACCGGAGCACATGTCTTCCAGCATGAGCGCCGAACGCATCTCGGAGAAGGAGGGCAGAGGCTGCCGCATACCGAGGTTCATCCGCATATTGGCATAGCGGTGGTTGAGACCTCGGAGGGTTTTGCGAACAAGGCTGCGGTCGGCGATCGCGACGCCAAGACCAGCGAACTCATCCGCAAGAGCCTTAACCTTGCGGCAATAGTCGCCCATAGGGAGATCGCCCTGTTGAAGCCCATAGAACTGCTCCTCAAGGAGAACCGCGCGCGTGTCTGTGTTGTCGCGGTGCAGGTTCTCGAGCTCGAGCCACACAGAGCGAGCGGTGGCAGTGGCAGAGGTGTCCATCACCATGGCCTGTAGTGAAGGCGAGAGGGCGCCATATATCCAGGATCGGACGAGGGCATCACGGCGGCGCCATGTTGCATCGGTGACCATGGAGCCGGTGGCCTCCGGCGGCGGCATGACATGATCATCGAGAGCGTACTTGGCGAGGGCTACTTCAAAGAGGCCACGCCAGGTGAGGTAGGTTCCGGCTTCAAGGTCTAGAGCCAGGGGCACCAATGCCTTGACGCTAGGAATGGCAAAGGCAAGAGCCCAGAGAATGGCCTTAGCCTCAGCCTCGGCCTGGGCAGCGAGCTCATCAGGCGTTGGAGCCATCGGGATAAAGGAAGAAGGGGTAGATGGGATTGGGAAGGGAAAGATGTGGATCGGAGGTTCTAGTCTGATACCATGATAGCGATTACAGAAGTCGCACTGACTCTTGTATTGCATGGTTCGATCATACATATAGTACAAGCTAGGGAGTCCAATCGATTCAGCTAACACAAGTAGTCTAACCGGTTCAGCTAACAGCACTACACTAGCAGTAAACCAATCGGTTCAGCTAACAAATATATCCTGTATAAGCACTTAGCAGCCATGGATGCACCATTCTGCTATATTGTTTGAATCTATAAAAGAGGTCAAAATACTCTTCAAAATTATAGATTGACCACCCAAACGAGAGGCACTGCACAAGCTACGCTAATACTCGGGAAAAGGCAGCAATTTTGAATGCGGGAACAGGCAGAGAGGAGTAAGAGTGATTGCTTGGACTTCTCAAAAGGAATTTTTTGGCAAGATGTTGCACAAATGTTTGATCTCCAAGTGCGTAGGAAAGAGTATATGCTTATCGGCATTTTTGGCAGCCATTCCTTAGTTCCAAATGGCACGTACAAAAAATCAATACACGCATGGATGGGGACATTGTTAGTTCCCATAAGACTACTCTTGTATGTTTGTATGTTAGTTCCCATAAGAAGGGCAAGAAAATGCCTACTCTCTAAAACATTTGCTGACTCAACCAAGCCAGAGACGCTCGGAACAGAGAGACATATTTAGGCCGAGGTCGTTCCCTTATAAGTACCCTCATTGGTGGTGGTCAACACGATTTCATCTCCCAAATAGGTCGATCGGCCTTAGCCTTCCAAGACCTATTGCTGGGTAAATTAAGCTTATCATGCCTCTTCTTCCTTACATAGCTTCATGGCCAATAACAGCTTTGCCTTTTTCTCGCCGGCCGTTTTTACCTAGGTGATCTAGCTAAGCTAGGTTAATTCGTCAAATTTCCTCTCTCGCTTTCTTTTGAGAATTGAGATCAGGCCGCAGCGTTGGCCGGTTTGGAGACCATACGTGGCAGGAAGGTCGTGCTAGCACGCAATCGACATGAACAAAACAGCCGGGTAAGAAGAGCTTCTGCATGCATGGCAAGCAAGTTCTGCATGCAATGCAATGCTGTTGGGGATTTTCATTTCATTGGTTTGGGAAGAATGCTATTTGCTTCTCGTAACCCTGGTTCGAAACCAATAAAACTATCAAAAACAAGCCGTGTCGATGCTGTTTCTCCATTTCTATTCTGCCCGCTTTAATTTAGAATAACGTGTAATTTACATGTTCTATATCGATCTCTTCAGGGCGTTTTGCTTACTGCCTGTTACCAAGTTTCAGTAGGCACCATGGGGGAAGAGAATGCTGCATCTACGAATGTAAGCATTAATTCAGAACCAAGTTTCAAGGAATACAAATCCATGTTCAGTTGTGTTCTGTCTTCTGTTTCAGGGAATGCAAATCCATGCATTCTAATGAACTTTCTTCACACATGATCCTCCTTCGTTCATTCATTCACAGTGTGCCTGCTTCTTGTTTCGTGTGCAGAGCATCACAGTAGACGTGAGAGTATACATGCACTGCGACGCCTGCGAGAGATCAGTACGCCGCACCATCAAGAAGATGGATGGTAAACATGAAAGAAAAAACTACTGAATTCCAAGCCTGCTCATGCGATGTCACTAACGTGTGATCACCCGTACAGGCGTCGAGACGGTGGAGGTGGACAGGGACGAGAACAAAATAACAGTGACGGGGGATTTCAAAGCCCACAAGTTGCTCAAGAAGATCAAGAAGAAGACCGGGAAGCAGGCGGAGATATTGGTCCCAGACCCCCCAGAGGTGAACGAGGAAGAAAACCAGGAGGAGGTCGAGGATGTTGTTCATGCTCCTTACGGCCATCTGGCGCCGGACATGGATGTTGTTCTAGGTAACGAGTTCCTCCGGCCGGCCCGATGGGACCTCCACTATTTCGATGACGAGAACACAGAAGCGTGTAGGATAATGTAGCAACGCTACGTGCAGCATTGATTTTAGCGTCAATTTTATATAGAGTATAAACTTGCATATATCTCAACAGGCCTATTAGCTCAGCTGGTTAGAGCGTCGTGCTAATAACGCGAAGGTCACAGGTTCGAGACCTGTATGGGCCAAATTTTTTGTTTTCTGGAGGTAGCAGGAATTTTGTGCTTTCATGAGATAAACTCTTAACAAAAGAAAATTATTCCTGTTTCGAATGATATTACCAATAGCCAAAGCATTGGCTGTATAATATTGCGCATTTTGTTTGTATACATCATGAAAGATAAAATGCTCCCTGAAAATGAATCAAGATAGAGGAAGGACTTCTCTCTAGAGTCCTGCTGACAATGTCTTCCGAGTGTCTATAGCCACAACATTATATCGAATGTCAGCCTGACATTCGACACCTCAAAAAGAGTATGAATCAAATGGTAAAGCTTTAACTGTGTAAATTTTGTCCAAAGCAGAGAACTGTCTTCCGAGTGTCCATAGCCACAACATTATACCGAATGTCTTCAATATATGTTACGATAGGGGTTCGATCTCGAATCAATGTACAGTAGTTGCATTTATAAGGAATGTACTTTGTCTTGAGTAACAATGCTTCATGGGACAACTTATAAATTCATAATACATAGGCAAACATTACACGTGGTCGTTGACCGGTACAGTTTAACTCTACACAGATTGGCGGCAAGATGTCTACCAAAAATAATTTTACCTGTGGAAGAAAATTGCAGTGGCCTGTCAAGCTATCATACGGCTGCGGCTCGAGAATCCTGCCAACCCAATTCACGAGCTCGTCGTTCCCACAATGCAGTCAGTTTCTTCTCCTTTGACATAACCCCATCGGACTTCTCCCTAGCTTCCTCACAAGTCTCTGTAGCCGCGTTACACTTCTCTGCCTCTCGCTGATACTGTGTAGCCTGCCTTTTTGCCTCAACAAGAGTGGCGTTCATGTGATGGCTGTGCTCCTCAGCTACAACCTGCTGCAGCTTGAGCTCCTCGTTAAGAAGATCAACAAACTGCTTCTCCATCTCCTTGATACGCTCAGGGTCATTTGTGCCGCATGCTGCAATATTTCACTTTGTATTATTTTTTACTGTCAACATGATAGCCTGATAACAGACAGCAGTAATAGAAGTAGAACAAAATAATTGCAACCATGTGACAAAAGGAATTCACAATAAAACTTCCAGCTCACAAGTAATTGGGCAGAAATGTGGGAAAAGGTTTACACTATCTGTTCATGCAGAGCGTTTGTAACTGTACCACCGAAAATGATGACAGTACTGTAGGTGCCGATGAAGTACACCTTATGTGCAGGCGCGGTGCTAGTTTTTTAAGTGGTTGTCGAATAACTACTGAGAAAAAGAAAAGGTATACTTCATCGGCACTTGGTAAGTTGCACGACATGCCAATCAGTGCAGGGGAGACATCGTCCCTTACTGGCAATAGCAGGAAGTTATCCATATTCGGCTGAAATGTTAATGTGTTACTGGAAATAGCAGGAAGTAATCTGTGTTTGGTTGCAAAAGGCCAATGTGTTATGGGACAATCCCCGAATATGGTTGGTATGTGCATAAGCTGTTATGGACCTGAGCTTGTGAGTATAAGATGGATACCAAAATAAACTAAGAACTACTCCTACATCAGCATTTGTCTTCTTGTGTATTGTTCATGTATAGCTAACATTAATATTCTGGCAATATTAATGAAAGAACATGCGCTTCTCTCAATTATATTTGGATGCTTTAGCTTGAGTCGTTAAGAGCAATCTTGCAAAAGCTGCAAAATGATTTATGGTCAGCCTGGCACGTAACTTGCCGGTAGTTTAAAAGAGCAGCATCAACATACAACAAACTGGGGATAAAGGACGAAATACTTGCTTTTCAGCCTACAACATACAACAAACTTCGTAGAGTATTATTACTTAGTTTTCTGCTACCATTTAAAACCTCACTCTCACAGGGACCAATTTACTGAACATTTTGGTAACGGACATGTGAAGAATGACACTAGCAGAATAATGCACGTTTTAATAATCCCTGAACATCTAAATTGTGCTGGGGGTCGACTCCCAGCCTAAAGTTGGGGTGGAATTGTTCGGTATAGAATATCTTGAGGAGAACTTCACAAAGCGAAGCCGTTCTTCGTCAGATGCCCGTTATACTTAACCAACTATGACTGGATAATACCGAACCTTGGTTGAAGTAAAGTAGGTGTGAAAGGAGGAGCTCAAACCTGAAATAGAGAAGTTCATGAGTCCTGCAAAGGAAGGAAAACAAAATGTAAAATCGTGTATTCATTAGCAACTGCATTCATCTAGTCTAACGCTAGTTGCAACCGACAGACGGACCCATTTACGTTCTTATCTACAGAATTGTGCGTGGGTGCAGATCGGCCATAAGATCTGAGGAGAGGGTGCTCACCGGGCGCGATGGAATTGAGGGAGAGGGGCGGCGGGCAGTCGCAGGTGCAGGGCGGACAAGATGGGGAGGAGACGGCCGCGGCGGTGGTAGCGGAGGCGGAGAATCCCTTCTTATAGCGCCAGTAGAGCGCGGGCCCGGAGACGCCGAGCGCGGAGGCCACGGCCAGGATCACCAGGCACCACCGCCCGCAAGCCGCCACCGCGCCGCGGCGCCCCCCGACCGCCATCGCCGGCTCCGGCGGCGCGCGCGCTCGTGTAATGTGTCCCCGCGCCGTGCCTGCACGCTGAAGGACTCTAGCGGGCGCGCGTGCTTGCTGTGATTTCTCGTAGCAGTGGTGGTGGACTGGTGGTACCTAGGGCTAGGCCCGGTGGTGGGTGAGGGAAACAAGCAGCAGCGGGGTGGTGGGGTGGGGAGGAACGAGGAGGGGAGTGTGTGAGTGGAAATGAGCTGAACTCGGGGAGCTGCCGTCGGTGCGGTGGTGAGAGTGGCGCGATGGCATGGACTCCACTCTCCTTTTGCCAGCGCTAGTGGAGACGGACCCAACCCAACATTTTTTTAGAATTTTTTTTTTTTCCCACACCAGATTTTGTCCTTTTTGTTTTTACCGCTCTAAATTTTAAGATTTTACTTTTGCCCTTTTGATGTCAAAAACAAAAGCAAAACAACAACAATAGGGGCAAAAGCAAAGCAGAATTTCACCATTTTCATGAGAGCAGTCTTTTGTAGGACGGGCTACATGTGGCCCATTTTTCAGAAAAAAAATCAAAAATGGTACTTTAACGTTTCAAAAAGTTCTGAAGATAATCCTAGATGTAGATAATTTTGAACTTATAGCGGTGTACAAAATCTTAACGCAAAATATGTTATATTGTGGGCTGTGTAAAAATGACAAATATCTACATCTGAGATAGTGAACAGTACAAATTTCGATTTTTTTAAAGATTTGTAAGAATTTGTCATTTTTTGTATAGGTCAGAATACAAAACATTTCGAGTTGAAAATTTGCAGCACACTATAGTACATCATTATCGACCTCTATAATTTATCTCAGATTTTTTTGAAACTTCCAAGTATTGATTTCAAAAAGAAAAACAAGCTACATATAGGAAGAGCTACAAAGTGATTTTTCGCCATTTTCATTTCGTTCTTGCCCCCACCAAGTATTACCAGAAAGTGGGCAAAAGCAAAATGTGACAAAAACAAAAATTTCCCACATTTTTTCACCCGCGTAGACAAGCCCGGGAATGTTCGGTACCTCGTACACAGCTGCCCGCTGCGTTTTCGGTCCACAGACCACGATATGTACAGTCTGGTACAGGAGGTGGACTTGCAGGTTCCTATCATCAGGACGTTAACATGTACACTACGCAGCTTCTTTTTTGACAGTCATGTACTCCCCAGCAGTTAGCAAAATCACACGCACGCACAAAACATGGATGGGTCAAACCAAACAGTTCCTTCGCAGATCTCAACTGAACCTTCTACGCCGATTTACAGGCCTGGCTCTTGAAGCTACAGGCTTAGCATATCGGTGGCTCGCCACACAAGGTAGTTTTCCGAGATACAGAGCATGAGAATGCTGAACCGGAGCAGATAAACACATCCCCAGAACAATCAAACAGTTAAAAACACTTGCACTAACCTACAGCACCAGCTAAAGCCTAACCTATGATCCATCTCGTGGAAGCAGAATCTGTTTCTACAAGTATCCACTTCATCCACAAGAACATACATCAGCTTTGACCGGAGAAAGCACCGCCACGCTGCTGAACCACACGCACTCACAACCACACATTCAAACTTTGCAACTAACTGGATTGCACTGAACACGGAACACACCAAACAACTCACTGATCGATTCCAACACCAAGAATGCACTGCGCAAGATGGGTCAGGTACGGCTCGGCCTGCGAACTGTTGCTCAGCGTGGGGATGAGGCTCTGAAGCTCGGAGTTGAATTCAGCTTCGAATTTCCTGCAGCAAACAGGGACAAGATTGGTGTTATGTGATTCTGAATCGGCAAGTTTGTGAATTGACTGAAATACGAGATACGTACAGGATCGACTCCGACATCACAACATTCTCAGATGCGAGTTTCAGCTGCTGGTCCCTCTCTTGTGATCTCTTGATTCTCGACGATTTTGACATCCCGGATTTTGATTTCTTCTCAGGAGGAGCAACCTCGATGGACGGTATCAAAAGCTGGATGGAAGTGGCATACTGGAGACATAGAGATTTCAGCTTCTCAACTTTCTGCACGTGACAAATAAATGGACAATATAAGTTGTTGCTTTTTGACTAGCAGGCGCCAAATAGTGCCCCGCTTCAAAAATTATTTTGAGACCAGAGAATAGTTATGTTTCCCCAAACCATTAAGCATGTGCTACAGTTGTCGTTCGAAAATACGCACCCAGGTTAATAATTTGGCAAACCTCGGTCCCATCCGACAAACTACAGTTATAACTTCTATTGTGCTAAAACAGCGACACTTAATTTGGAACTGAGGGAGTAGATAATAAGAATGAGATAACAATGGAGTCTTGATGCTATATAGGGTACATGTTGAATAAGAATTAGGACACCATTGCCTCCACTCTTTACAGGTGAAGGGGCAACACTGCTATTATCCAACAGCCAGATGAGCTGATCAATAGACTAACCTGCCAAGTGCTACCTTAGCCACAGTTAGTTTTGAGCATGCACAGATCATGACAGCAAGCAAGGTCTTTCAAATTAATAGATAGTTCAAAACAAACAAAGGGGCTACAGTTATTGATGCATGGCAATTATTTTTAGAATGTGATTTCATTTTATTTTACAAAAAGGAATAAAGAGCAAGGGCTGACCACAAGGAGCTCAGGCAACAACAGCAAGCATTCTTTTAGACACTTCTGGAGGAAGAAATCGTGGATCTGGATGACCTGTAATAAGCATCGCAGCAGAGGGTAATGTAATTTGTACTGTTAGCAACGCAGATAAACTAATCAAAAGAACATGGTTAAAACCTCATCTATGCTCTTCGCAGTTTGAAGCTGGTCATGCATAGAATGCCAGTTTGGTTCAAGAACCTGAGGGCCAAAAGAATAATTAGCAACTTTCTCGCCTGCAGTAATAGTTGGTATGGTGTTACTGGTATGGATGGTTTACCTCAAAAGTTAGATAATGTAGAAGGCTGTTTACAAACTTGAGCATGCTGCGACAAAGAATCGACGACCGTAAAATCGGTGTTCCTAGAATCTTGACAGAACGGAACACCTGTTTGAGAGTTTTACATCAGTCAATGTGAGTACGTAAACAAAATAACCAAAATGACTTGATGGGTAAAAAGCTTATGCCGTACTTGTTGAATTTGCCATGCTTGACACAGTTGGCGACTAACATGTTTGCAGTGAAACAATAGCCGAAAGATCAACTGATATTTAGTTAAAGCCTTCCTTGAAATTACAAGAGATAGTGGCCACGGGATCTGCAATATCGATCAGCGGATCAGGTATATCATTTCACTATCAAAACGCAGTGACAAATATTTAACGAAAATACAAATAAAACCTTGTAGCCAAGGCAGAACGTTTCCAAGCCAGTCATGCTTAATGTCATGGGCTGATCAACATTAGCTGCAGCAAACTTGTCTGAAGAGTAAGCACAGCCCAAGTCTTTCAGGGTTGTCAGCTTTTTAAGTAGGGAACTTCTTTCCTGTTTCAAAAGGTATATGTGAACTATGATAGTCAACAGATAAAATACAATTTGACTAGATCCAGGTAATAGACTTACAATGCAACAAGTCAAATATTCATGACTTGGATCTGAAGCGGCTGCTGTACTTCGCAAAGCAATGTCAACAAGAGACTGCCGTATACAGAGAGAATAACACAAAAACAAAGGAGAGTTAGCTCATCAGTTATCATCACAAGAGCTGCCAAAAATCAGTTTTCACCATGACAAGAAACAAACAAACAACATAGCATAAGAGGAACCTGAAGTTTTTCAACGGATATCTCTTCTGGTTTCTTTGTAAGCTCCTCTCGGGCAATATCCATAAAATGAACCAAAAAATCACCCTGCAAAACTAATGGCAGCAAATTAGATGACAAGTGAGGTAAAAATAAGCATGGATGTTAAACGTCAAGTTGAGGAACACAAATCATTCTCACTGTTAAGGCATTTATATAACAGAATACAGAAATTATATTGTTTCTGTATTTTAACAGACTGCCGCACATAATATGCAAAATCGTAAAAAACGAGTGCCCATGTATATCAGATGTAAGTCAATAGGTACTCATAGTGAGTAATAATACGAAATTATGAAGAGTGCATGTTCTGCATACTTGGTCAAGAAGTAGATAGCGCTTCAAGGATCGCAGTGTCCCAACGAGATCATACTGCAAATATATGCGAGAATTTTAGCAAGTGATCATAGAAGAGTGTGAAATGCATTAGTAATTTAACTACGGACAGTTGTTACCTTGTCTTTCATTAGAGTCAAGAGTTCACCACTTGCAAAATCATAAGCAGATTTGATGCACTCAAGATATTGGTGGTTTGAACCAAAACTCATCAGCTTAGAATTTTCTGACAGGGAAACCTAAATAAAATATCAAACATAAGTTTGATTTTGTAAACACACATACAACATTGCATTTTATAAATTGAACACCAAATAATCGTGCATACCTGAACATTGTGCCCACATTCTCTCATAACATTAAGATACTTTCCTGTTGTCAGAATGGTGGCAGCAACATTATTAAGGAAACTAGGGATGCCATCTTTTAGGCTGTACCTTTGCTGCCAATATTTGGCATCATAATCTTGAGTGAGACTCTCCTACCAAAATAAAAAAGAAGGCAGAGCAACTGGTTAACTTAAGACGGAAATATGTCCAGCATTTTAGGTAAATACAGAGAGCAGTGGGCATTAAGTAGGTTCAAAACTCTACAAGTCAATAAGTACCTTCTGAAGAGATTTGTTTTCAGCAATGAAGAATTCGCCATAAGGGTCATCTATGACACCCTCATACACCCACCTAAAATGATAATCAGAAGCTGAAACTATTGACGCCAGGAAACAAGCTTACTGAACTTCTTTTTTTCTAACAACACCCAACATCAAAATTCTAAATAAGACAAACTAGCAAATATGGAATTTTTATCCACTTCAAATCAGATGTTTAGTCCTGATGAGTAGCAAACAATTGAGAAAGTGTCTCAGTCCTAAATATGAACCATAAAGGTAGTTATGAACTATCACAAACCTCTCTAACATCCTGAGGTAAGCTGCACTTGCACACTCTGTCATCTTCTCCAGTAAGGACCGGACAGCACTATCACCAGCCATCGCCTTTGCCTAAGTTGAAAGATATGACGATTAAATTACATGGTGAAAGAGATAATCATGTGGACCAGACTAAACAAGCTATAAAGAAACTGAATATTAGGAGATTAGGTACATAAAAGTTGTTCAATCAATAGAAACAAGAGAAGCATACCAGGTCTGTTTGGCTCAGATTTAGGAGGGTAAGGGGGAAATGTGTTTATGAGGGATATAAAGTATAACCTCTTTCTTCAAAGTACCTGGTTTTGAAGTAGATTAAGTGTCGCAGAACCACTAGTATTATTGGACATAGCCTTCTCTATTAGAACAGCCAGTGCATTCAGTGAACTCATCATCCGCTGCAAGAGAGACACAGGAATTACAGTGCTTAAAACAGTAACCAAACTCGGAAAAGTTCACAGATCATAAATTAAATGCAGAATATACCTGACAAAAGAACCACAATCCTTGAACAGAGAGCCTTCCAAGACGGAATTGGTGCTCCAGTTGAGCAACCATTGCCTGATAATCCTGTTATTAGAAAACTAGACTTAATGATGTGGTACCAAATTTGCATAGAAACATCAATACTCCCAGAGGAGTTATGGAGAACAATCTAATAACATCAATATATCACTGGGATTATCTCAGCAGCAATACAATTTATGAAATACTTTCCACGCTACAATACATAAATGAACACACGATAGAGTCAGCTCTTTATTCATTCTTCCGCTTTTGCAAATAGAAGAGCGCTAGTACACATGTCAAAATCAAAATGATCTTTCTCAGGATAGGGATTGTACCAGGAGGAATGCCCTTAGAGCTGCGGCTAGAGCATGGTTGACCAAACCATTTTTGAAATGTGACCTGGATTCCACAAACTGGCTCACTAATACGAAATCCTCACATAATGGGAAAATTCGGCGAGTCAACTCCTGCAAGAGCAAGATCAGACAAACGCCAAATATATCATCTCTCTTTTTTCGCATGGTCAGGGCTTACCTGGAGTGCAAGGTCCATTGAAGAATCAATCTGGAAGACAACATATCCATCCTTTCCGCGGACCCTCTTGATTGAAATATATCTTCCCTCAATACCCACCAGAGCTGATAGCAAATCATCGATAACTAGAAGCTCCTGCATTTCAATTAGGGCAGTAACGTTGAATAAAGGTTTTATGAATTGCAGAAAACAACAAACACATCAAACCCCTTCTAATTACCAAATCACTGAGATCGAATTCAAAACCGAAACCCTAGAGACACAAAACAAGTAAAGTCAAGCTCAATTTCGCCGGCTGAAAATTTTCGAAACCCCAATTCCGCTTACCTGAACAGAAACAGCATACGACCCGATGACACTCCCAGCGCCGCCGCCAGCACCGCGGCTGCAGATTCAAACCAAGTGCAGGCATCAGAGACCAACCGGGGCAGCGGAACCTCGAGGCAAGCATCTAAACGACACGAAATTATCCACCAGGACGTACCTGAAGGAGTCGAGGGAGAAAGGCTTGGATCCAGGCGCCTGCGCCGACGCGGACACCTTCGCCTCCTGCCAGGGAGCGAGGGATGGATGTGAGGCCGGGGCAGCAATGCGGGCGGGCTGGGTACTGCAGGGAAGAGGAAGGGCGTACCTGGTGGAAGCGTCCGGTGAGGTAGGGGCGCTCGAGGTTCCAGCGAGGGGTCGCCGGCGCGGGATCCATTTCGAGGCGATGCGGGGAGCGGTGGCGGGGACGAGTGTGGAAGAAGAGTTGGGTTTAGACAGCAGATCCCGGCCGTTTGTTTGTTTGAAGGCGTGGGACACTGATCGGGTTCGTACAATTTTTACAGAAAAAATTCTGCAAGAACCGATCAGCCGTCACGGAGGGACAGACTTTGCTTCATGGCCTTTGGGCCAATATACTGTCCGGTCTGCATACCAACTTGCACGATCTGATCGTGATGCTGTGGAGGTCTGGTCGAGGTTCATCTTCGTTGGTACTGGATAATTCCAAGCTGTGGAAGAAACTATGGGCCGGGGAAGATGAAAATCACGCTCTGGAGGTTTGCGCATAACTGTTTGCCGAGTGGTCAGCAGCTTCAGACACGCCACATTCCCGCGTCTACATCATGTGTCTTCTGCAATCAGTATGAAACCATCGAGCATGCTCTACTATTCTGCCCGTATGACGATGAGCGTTATGACGATGTGCTGATTCCGGAGATGGCCGAAGCACTAGCTGTACGTCATGATGTGTCTTTTGCTTTGGAGGAAGGTTTCTCCAAGATAATCATCGGGTCTGATTGTTTATCCTCTGAGACGGATCGATCTCTATATGGTCCGATGATTGAAGATGTGAAGAGGATGTCCAAATCCTTTGATTCATGCATTTTTCGTCATGTGTATCGTGTGCTCAACGTTGCTGCACATTGTATAGCTAGAAATTCTGCTGGTAGGTCTGTGTGGCGTGGTGTTCCTCATGAATGTATTCGGGAGGCTATTTGTAATGACATTATGATTATTGATCAATAAAGCATACGGTTCTCTAAAACAAAAAGAGTATCCAGAAAAATGGTCAAACTCGTTTTTTACAGTTTTGGTTGAAAAAGACCCAGATCCCTAAATGGGGGTAAACCGAAAAATATTTTCCAACTGTCCGGATATTATCACCTAGTTACCCCATAGAACCAGTTTTGCGTAGATTTTTGGGGTGAACGCGAAACGACCCAACCTTCACGTCTTTCGCCCTGATCTGGTGGACGCACCCCGCCTCCACGCCGGACTCAGCTTCGGTGACTTTCCGTGTACAAGTCACCGAGAGACTTGGGCCCATCTCGGTCCTCCGTTTTAGATCCAATGGATAAGATTTGTCCAAATTTGTAACTGAAAATAAAAAGTGTTCGGCAAAAATTGAAAAAAAAATCCAGTAACTCACAAATGCCTCGTTTTATACTCGGAGAAAGTTTCATTTCATTTGGACCATTATTTTGTGGATAAGTAAATTTATACCTTAAAACGGTAAAATGTTATTTATTTACAAAATATTAATCGAAATAGGATGTAACTTTTCCAGAATATAAAACGAGGCATCTGCGATTTACTGTATTTTTTTCAATTCTTCCGAACACTTTTTATTTTGAGTTACAAATTTAGGCAAATCTTATTCATTGGATCTAAAATGGAGGGCCGAGATGGGCCCAAGTCTCTCAGTGACTTGTGCACAACAAGTCACCGAAGTTGAGTCCCTCCACGCCAAGCAGCCTCGACAAAGTTCTATCCAGTACGGGCCATGCTCTGCACGAACTCCACCCTTCCGCCTCTGCCGCTAAGCCGCTCGATTCTCGCCTTTGGTCGTGTGTCTAGCTGGACTTCGCATGGAACCAGCGGCTCCTCATCCAGTGGCGGAGCTAGAAGTTGAACTATGTGTGTTGTCAATACAAAGTGGTGTAGTCAACTGCAAGTATTTGTCTTTTTATATTATTATTTTTGCAGTACATAGCCAAAATCATGTGTAGTCTCTTGACTACACATGTCATACGTGGCTCCGCCATTGTCCTCATCGACGCCTCCAATCTGAAAGGATCGTATGACACCTAGAGGGGGGTGAATAGGTGCTACTTCAATTTTAGTACTTTTCAAATTAGGCTTAACACAAAAGGTAAATTCTCTAGATATGCAACTATGGTGAATTTACCTATATAACAAGCAAGCAACTAAACAAGATACACTAAGTAAAGACGGTAAACAAGGATAGAAGTAACCGAAAGTGAAAGCACGCGGAGACACGGATGTAATCCCGAGTTCCTCCTTTTTAGGGGAGTACGTCTCGTTGGAGAGGTGTGAGCTACCACAAAGGTCAAAACTCAACCGCCACAAAGGCGGGTGCACCTTCTTCTCCGATGAACCGCACCATAAAGGTTTGGTTCACCTTCCACTATCGGAATCCTTCAAGGCGGAATCCGGAGCCCTTACAACAACGATCCGGGGCACAACCCACAAGAGGATTGGGGGCTCCCGAACAGCTACAAATCTGTCACAAAGACAATCAAGTGAGTACAATATGAGGCTAGGTTTTCCCAATGGAAATCCTAGCAAAGGGTCCCTCAAGTGAATGAGGGGGAAATGAAGAACGGCTTGGTGAAGATGTAGATCCGGGGCTTCTCCTTCAATCCTCCAAGTATCAACGAGTTTGGGTGGAGGGATTGGGAGATCTATCAAATCTTGAGCTTGCAATCAATGGTGTTCTTCAATGTGTTCAAGCTACTTGTCCAAAGGTTGGTGAAGGGGTATTTATACTTCACTCCGAAAAATGGCCGTTGAAGAGTTAAGTCGATGCAGCGCAGAAGTGAACCGGTCGTGGGGCCGGCCAAAACCGGCCTGAGGGCCGGACCCACTCCCGAGACAACCGGCCACTGGACCGGCCAGAATCGGCTGGGGAACCGGTCACTCAACCGAGGCAGCCGGCATCTGGGCCGGTCAAGACCGGCCGAAGAACCGGGCGACCACCCGACGCATCCGGTCGCTGGCCCAGCCAAGACCGGCCAGGGGACCGGTCAGGTGGCCGAGGCGGCCGGCCTCTGGCCGGTTTTGACCGGCTGAAAAACCGGCCAGCAGGCTGAGATCTTCTCCCTTCACCTCGATACTTTGGCACACCATCTTTCTTCCCTTTTTGCGTAGAGAGTGATCCACTAATGTCTTTTGATATATAAGGTCATATTTCCTGTAGACACTTAGCGGTGCGTTAAATACTTCCAAGTGTTGTGATCAAGCATCAAAACAAGATTAACGGATTTTGTCCTTTCAATCTCCCCCTTTTTGATGTTTGATGACAACACAAGGATTTGCAAACAAAAGGTAACTTATTTAAGCATGGCAAAGTTTTTGAGGGAAGCTCCCCCTTAAACTTATAAGGTAACAAGGTATACAAGAATATATGCTCAAACGAGAAACATGAAGCAAGCACAATATAGACTATGTGAGTAAGGGATATGCGATAATTCTCACCATAGACATCATATAGTAGAGCAACTTTCTCACCATAGGTTTCAAAGATAGGCTTCAAAGATATAGTCTTGGAATACAATCAACTTGTAACGGACTCCAAAAATCATCAAAGATAAACCGGGGAAGTCCTTACAATAACATAAGAGAGGTCCATAATATCCTTACAATAACCATGACAAGTTCCATAGAACACCACAAATAGAGTTCACTTAAAAACTTAAACAAGTTCGATGCAAATGAAACACGGGAAATATGAAAAATATGAAAGCGCAAAGGATGCAAATGCAATGCAAATCCCCGGAGATCTCTCTCCCCCTTTGGCATCAAGACACCAAAAAGGGAGAAAGTGATGTGAAGGTCCATGATCACTCATCTTCATCTTCATCCTCATCATCATCCGCATCATCCTCAGCAACATGAGCAGCAGCACCGGAGCTAGACTGACCGGGATCACCTTGCCAATATGGAGCAAGAGAGGATGCATCATCTCCAAACCAATAAGTGTACTTGTTCTGGGCCATGTAGGTGTTCTCTGAGACTTCAGCTGAGCTAGATGAATAGTTAACACCGAGTTTATCCATGATGGCACGCTGATGGCGGCTAGATGCTTTCTGCTTCTTGTAAGACTTGAATTCAGATTTCCTCTTGAGAGCAAAGAAGCAGTTCATCCTTTTGAGAGCTTCAACAAGACCACCCTTGTGCTGAGAACTATCATCATCTGGAGGAGCATCACTAGGAGGCGGAAAAACAGGAGCACCCGCAGGTAGAGCACGAAAAGCAACATGATTAGGTTCGACCAGCGCATACTGTTTGACAACTTCTTCAGGCAGCTTGGTGTTGATGAGAGTCTGCAGGAGTGGACAATAGATAGGAACCCTACACTTGCCAACCACAGTCTGCATCTCATCCCAAATATAATCAAGCACATCAATACGCTTCTTCCGAAGATAAAGATCATAGATGTGATGAAGACAATTACTCATCCTTTCACGAACAAGGATCTTCTCTCCAAACTTGCAGGCAAGGCAGTTCCTCAGAATGGTGTAAACAATCCTCCAAAAATGATACATATGAATAACATTGGGAATTTTTCCTTGAAGCCCTGTCCCGGGAGGGTAGCAATGACGGATCCCGACCTCAGCTGGAATAAGCTTCGAAAGATGGAGGCGAACATACAAAGGGCAGAAGGGCAGCTCCTCAAGACCAAACAGAGCTCCAAAATCAGCCAAGGAGGAGGAACACTGAGTATCTGCACTCATCCAGGTCATAAACCTCTTACCACGCTCTTTGGTGAACACAACAGTAGCATAGAATTGCTGAACTAACTCAGGAGAATATGGGGTGCTAACTGTCATAAGCTTAGAAATCTGATGAAAATCCATAATATCCATCACAAGCGGCCAAACTTCTCTAGCTTGATCAAGGTTGAAATAATCCACAGCAACATGATTATTCTTAAGGACTGCTAGGCGTTCATAAAAGATTTGTTGATGCATCTTGCAATAAAATCTATCATCATCTAGGCAAGTGGATTCACCAAACACATAAGGGTTGAACTCCAAACGATCTTTCTTGAAATCCCTAGGTTTCACACCTATCCAAGTTTCACGAACTGGTTCATTGGGATTCTCACGAGGCTGTTTACCTTTGTTGGCCTTGGACTGCACAACCTTGGGAGCATGCCTGGCCGAGGTCTTCTTGACTGCAGCAACCTTCTTGAGTTTCTTGGCCTTGGGCATGGAGGAGGAATCAGCTAGGAAATCATCATCACCAACAATGTCTTCCAGCCCATCAAAGGTCTTGCTCTTGCTCTTCCCAGCCCTGCTGGACTGAGGAACCTCCTCAAAATCATCATCCCACTCCTCCATCTTCAAGCTTGAGAGGAGCTCCGAAAAGCACCAACAATGGAGGATATCTCCCCAAAACAACCACCAATGGAGAATCTATATGGATGGGGTGGAAGATCGGGGGGAGATGCTTTGGATCCGTGGAGGGAAAGGAGTAGGGAGTGGCTCAATGTGAGGGGGAGGTGGAGGAGCACGGGGAGGGGAAGGAGAGAGCCATGGCGAACGAGGGGCACGGGGGGAGAAGAATAATTGTTGGAGTTGCCCGTGCTCACGCGATGGAAGAAGACACAGCGGCGGGCCGGTCGTGGATCCGGCTGAGACCGGCCTGGCAACCGGGCACAAGGCCGAGCCAACCGGTCCTGGGGCCGGTCCAGGCCGGGCTGGCGACCGGCCGGCCAGGGCCCGAGCGCAGAACCTTTTCCTTCTTCAGATCTGTGACGAACTTGAGCTCCCGAGAACCTTGCATCTCCAAGAATACCACTGCCGAGAAATCCGTCTTCAATAAAATCCAATGAGCAACCTTGAGTCATCCGGGGAGACGCAAAACATGGAGAAAACTTCACACATCCAATGGAAAAGATAAAACTCCAAATAAGCAACATTGGATGATTCAAACGATGCTAAACAACGAATATGCACCAACAACTCGCGGAAGAACGAACTCTTCAAGGAGAAGAGGGCGGTGGCCTAGGCCACCATATATGAGTGTGTGGTGTGACACCGCGAAGATATATCTTGGGTTCACGGCCACTACTCATCATTTAAGCTCACAATTCATAGAACGAATATAGAGATGCAAATGAATTCTTAATGTCGGCATAATGGGGGGAGGGATAGTCCAATGGATTAGGACCGCACTCCCCCTATGTCCATGCCTACACCTAAACCAAATAGATAGTCAAAATATGGGTGTGTATGCAAGATGGTCAAGTCAAGCTCCTAGAATCCACGATATTTAGCTCATGCCTCAAGAAGGTGAATCTTGCTTCATCAAGTGGCTTCGTGAAAATGTCGGCAAGTTGATGTTCGGTTGGAATATAGCCAAGCTCAATATCACCACGAGCAATATGATCCCGAATAAAATGATGACGAATCTCAATATGCTTCGTTCTTGAGTGTTGCACCGGATTGTGGCCAATCTTGATAGCACTTTCATTGTCACATAAAAGAGGCACTTTGTCACAATTGACATCGTATTCCTTTAAAGTTTGCCTCATCCATAACAATTGAGTGCATGCACTTGCGGCCGCCACATACTCGGCTTCGGCGGAAGATAGAAATATACAATTTTGCTTCTTAGAAGACCAACTCACCAAGGCCTGATTACCCCAAGAGCAAGGGATCACTGTAGCACCTCTCAATGTGGAAGTAAGGTATCGATCCGCAGGAGCAAGAAGGAAAAGTTATCTATTCCCTACAACTAAAGTGTCACAAGTTTTAGTTGATTATGTACTAAACAAGTTTAGAGAACAAGATGATTGGTTTGATGGATGTAAAAGTGTCCCAATCCTCTTCTTTGCAAGAGGACAAGACAAAGGTAGTAGCAAGTGAAAGCTCTCAAAGAGAGAAAGCCCAATCCTCTATGTAGCAAGAGGACAGGCTCAAGTGTGTGTTTCTTATAGGAACAATGGACATGGTTCATGGGTTCACTTAATCCTCTCTCTCTCATCTACGGTGATCATCATGTTATAGATAAAGTACACACAATTGTCATGTTTTAATGGTAGCTTTTTATGACGGCTATATGTCCTAAAACACATAGTTGAAAGAAATACTCATTTGTGTTGCTAGGTCACCCCTCGTAAGGCTAGCGTGGTTTCTCTCACTCCCACATCATACTCTTTCTTTTTACCCCCAGATAAAGGATGTTGGGCGGTACTGTGTCACTCAATACCTATGCCGTGTCACATCGGCCATCCCGTACCCACATACATCATACTTCAAAGTATGACAAATCACAAAAGCTCCAACACAACGGTAAATGCATAACAAATCATCTCACGCCACAATATTCACCACAAAGGTATTACATAGATGACCGTAATCATGTTCAGCAGCTCATACGGTACTAATTAGTGAAGCTCAAAGAGAGGAGAGATACAAAGTTACCACCACAAACCCAAGTCCAGGGGGTGGACTACTCCCCCTTCATCATGGAGACGGTGGAGAAGTCGTTGGAGAAGATGGAGACCACCCCGGCAGCGCCCCGCCGGAGTTTTCCCCCTCCAATCTGCAGCTCCAGGTCTCTGTTTCGTGGTTTCTGTGTTTCGGCGGCGCTCCCTTTCGCGAAAGCCCTGGGGGGTCTATATATAGTCGTTTTTAGGTCAAGACGAAGCTTCGGGAAGAAAGATCGACGGCAGCGGAGGCCCGAGGGCCAGGATGGGGGACCCCACGCGGTCAGGGAATCTGGCCGCGTGGGCCCACCCCTTTCTGCCTTCTGGTCTCCGTTTCTTCGATTCCTTTGCGCCTACGTTTCGTTCCTTCCAAAAAAGTGATCCCCGTAAAGTTTCAGGTCATTTGGACGTCGTTTGGGTCCCTGAAACATCAAAATATAGAAAAAGGGGTTTTCTGACAGCGCAGGGTTAATTCCAGAAAAATGGGGAAGTTGTTAATTATCCCCAAAACTCAATATAAATCATGAATATAACCCTTATATGATGCAAATAACATGGAATAACATGTAATAAAATGTAAAGTTCATGTATGCATTTTACATGCATCAACATCCCCAAGCTTAACCCATGCTCGTCCCGAGTATGAAGGTGATAAAACTAACATGGACTTTGCATTTTAATACTATCAATGGATATCAAAGGTGATTACTATTGCTACATAGAGTCAAATGATTCATTCTTCAAAGGAATAACAATATGCAAGATAAATTATGAAGTGATATCAAATACTCAATGTAAAGATGTTCAATGATAAATTCACAAAGTGTAACATAGAAGAAAGTACTATGGACCAAATGTATGCATAATGAAAAGTAAAAACATCCTATGGTGGTCATAGAGTACTTCTTATGAAAACTGAATATAAAAGGTGGACACTTTGGATAGATAAATAAGTAGAGGTAAAGCATGAATAAGTTTCATCTAACTTCCAAACACTTCTACTTAAGTTAATGCTTGCAATGTGGTAGTCATTGGTGTGGAGCTCTCATTACCCCTATCATAGCATCTTGAATGATTAATGTTTAAAGTGAAAGCAAATATGAGTGGTGTGCTTGACAATGTATTGGTTGAATGTCTCATGTCCCTTGAATACAAGTACCTACACCATGTGTTACTCACTTTGGTCCACAAAGTAAATTCAAATAAAGGTCATTGCAAGTAATAATAGTATCATCAAGAACTGCACTGGGGTACCTCTTGCCCCTTGACATGAACAAGCCCATGTCAAAACAACAAGACAAACAGACAATGAACAATCTCAGCACTCTTTTATTTACTATGGGTATAGCTTTTTATTATGAGGTGCATCACTGAATGAACATTATGGTTATGCTGTAAATTTCCACCATGAATGATGCATGGCTTAGATTAGCGGCCCAGGCATTTCTCTAACCATTTATACAAACTCTTTGAACTTACTAAGTATCCACATTCATTTCACCCATGATAGGCATCCATAAACAAAAGTACATGACATCAACTAAATATAAATAAGTGCAATGTTGAAAGCTTGCCATGTGACAGCACATATGGGCTAACTCCCAACCAAAACATTGTCAAGCCCACAACTTCATAATTTTAATCACAATGGTTCATGCTTATTAAATGCAATAAAAGTAAATTGTGCATCAAGTTCGTGAGAGCTTTTAACCAATTTTTCCCATGACAATCAATAACATAAGCATTTAAATTCAGAAATGTAGATAACACAATATAACATGATAAACATACTTGGAATAGCATAAAGCTAATAGGTAGATATGGTGGACTCACTGGAAAAACTTTGGTTGAAGGTGTTGGGAAACAAGCTTTTTACTTGTTGTAATTTTTGGGCTAGCAATAGGGAGAAAGTTGACCATCTAAATGCATGCATAAGTGTCCATAGAACTAATCAATCCATGTTAAACCAAGTAAAGTTAAAATTCAACATCTAAACATGGTAAAAGATAGCTCTTGACAACACACTTGCAAATTAACATTCATTCAAAGCACATGAATTATGCAACTATATGTATCTTTTAAAATCAACTCAAACATCCCTATCCCAATATATTTAATAGCATCCAACATAATTCAACCCAAACTTCCAGTAGCTCTCTCATATATAAATGATAGTGGTGGTCTTATTAACAAACCGAAATAACAAAAGCAAAAGAAAACAGACGCTCCAAGTTTATACGATAAAGTGCTTTGATCGAAAAACAGAAGTTAGACGTGTGCAAACCGAGAGTGTGTTGGTCCAGTGGGGTTGTCTTGACATCCCCAAGCTTATGGTCTTCACCATCCTTGGATAGCTCTTGGTGCAGCTCCTCTAATCCCTGTGAAAAAACTTCAAAACACCGTTTCTCCCATTTCTTTTCTGTGGGGTGATATTAGTAGTGATAAACAAATAGGTTCCTTGCTGCATAAAATCCTTAGGCAAAAATTCATATGAATGTCCAGAGAGTATATAATGTTGTATGCCTACTCATAAACTCAATTGAATCAAAAAGATTCAAGCAAAAAGCTCAAAGAATGCATCAAACAATATCAAGACAGAATCTGTCCAGAAAAACAGCAGCAGCAAAACGCATTTTTCTACCCTACTTAAACTCGTCAGAAAAATCTGAAAAAATCACGTATACAGAGGATGAAAAGTTGAAGCTACGTTCAAATTACAGCTCAATCGGAGTTACAGATAAAAAATGAAAAATCAAACCGTGCACAGACTTCGTGCAGGCAGAAAACTCTCCGAAAATGAATAGCAACTTTTCAAACCCAAAATAGGTAAAACTTGGTTCTTTATTAAAAATCCCAGAAACAAAACTAACAAACTACTCTCTTGTTACAGCAAGAGGACTCAAAGAAAATCAAAAAAAAAACAACCGGGTTGCCTCCCGTAAAGCGCTTTCTTTATAGCCATATAGCTAGGCTTCTTACTTGATGTTCAAAGGGACGTAGCTCATGAGGGAGCTTGAACTTGGTGTGTCCCTCTTCCTTGGAAAGTGTTCATGCATAATACCAGGATCCCATGGTGTTCTCAAACCAATCAAAATAATAGTCAAGTTGAACCCTAGTTGAGAGAAAAACAAAACACAAAAGTAATAACAACGAAGTCTAACTTTCTTTCTATGCATTGGCATTTTGTATATGAATGAATCACCATAAATAGAAGTTTCCCAATGCATATTAACAATATTTACTTGCAGCATATAATTATTAGCATAAAGAGGGTTCTTATCACCTCCTCTTTCATAATAGTTGCAAGTAGTAGAAATAAATTCAACCATATAACCACAAGAATCATTCAACTTAGATAATTTAGGCACATAAAGAGGATTATTAAATTTATTATGGAATTCATTAGCATGCTTCCCTCTTTCAAAATAGTTAATAAGATCAATATCAAGTTTAATATCATGATTGCAACAAAGATTTGGAACTAAAGATAATTGCAAACACATAAGTATTTCTCAACATAAGCAAATTTCTCCTCTATGGTGTGATTAGGAGAGTTCAAAAACAAAGTGACTCTCATGAGTAAGAGCACTATCACAAACAGCAAGTATATCATTTTTATCCTCACATAATTTAGCAACAACTAAACATGGAGGTTTATCAATAAGCATAGGACCATCATCTAAAGCATTATCATATAGCATATTTAAGCAATACTCCTCATTATCATCAATAAGTTCACTAGTTGCATTAATAGAAAGTAAAGGAGCATTTTTAGTTTCATCATAATAGCATGGGTTATCATATAGGACCATAGCATTTTCAGTTTCACCTCATCATAACATGGATTCTCATAAATAACAAAAGATTTTTGAGTTTGAGTGTTACTATCATTTGTTGATGGTGAAGCTGGGAGATCCAACTCTTCCCCAAGCTTAGGTTGGAGCACATCCATTTTAATCTCCTCTTCACATACTTCCTCTTCCAAGCTTATGTTTTCATCATCCTCTTGGGGTTGCACGGGCATCCCCAAGCTTAGCTTTTTCATCTTCTTCCTGCAAAATATTAGTACTTTCCATGGAAGCAAGAATTCTTTCTTTAACATAAACATTATCACTAAATTCCTTTTTGCAAAGTTGGAGAAGAATAGAAATGTGTCCTTTCATTACACGAGCTTCATGACTAGTTGCAACAAATTTATCAATAAGAAAGTCTATCTCATGGGCTGCAACATAAGCAATATATTTCTCAACTTGTTCTATATCATGGCATGCAAATTTACACTCTTGATAAGAAGCAATAATAGGATCACTATTATACTTACATTGATAGAGAGAGTGTTTATAGTCTTTTCTAAAGCAGCAAGTTATATTATGTAATTCACAAAACTCAGTGGCCATATCATTAAGATGTTCAAGCAATTCAAGCATTCTATTTCCTTCTTTGGTTGATCGATATTCATAGTAAGCTCCCATAGTTTTGACATAACCTTTCTCCATTTTTTTTAATTTTTTTTGGGTTTTTGATATATAAAACTGAAAGTAAAACTAATGAGAAACTCACAACCAAACAAGTTTAAAGGAACCTCCCCAAGCTTAGATGATTGCAAGATATAAAACAAGATAAAATAAATCTAAAGTCTAGTGCACACAAGAATAGAAACTTAAGCGCTACGCTCCCCGGCAACGGCGCCAGAAAAGTACTTGATAACCCCCAAGAGCAGGGGATCACTGTAGCACCTCTCAATGTGGAAGTAAGGTATCGATCCGCAGGAGCAAGAAGGAAAAGTTATCTATTCCCTACAACTAAAGTGTCACAAGTTTTAGTTGATTATGCACTAAACAAGTTTAAAGAACAAGGTGGTTGATTTAATGGATGGAAGTTTGATGTAACAAAACAAGAATGTAAAAGTGTCCCAATCTTCTTCAATGCAAGAGGACAAGACAAAGGTTTTCTCTTATAGGAACAATGGACATGGGTTCATGGGTTCACTTAATCCTCTCTCTCTCATCTATGGTGATTATCATGTTATAGATAAAGTACACACAATTGTCATGTTTTAATGGTAGCTTTTGAAAGGGCATGGCGCCCCATGTGTGGTTTTGGTAATTAATGACAATCCCTATGGACTAATGGTTGCATTGAGTTTTACTTGTAGTGTTTGTCCATAGACCATGCTTGAACTCCATATGTTGGATTCAAGGTTGATGCCATGAATATATTGATATAATGAAGTATTTGGCATCAAGATCATCGAGTTGAGCATATTGCAAGTATGTCTTGAAGAAAAGAATTATGTGATCATTCATGGTTATCTTCAAGACATCATCTATTGAAAAGAGAAGAAAAGATACAAGCGCAAGTTCAAGAGGAGCATCTCGAAGAAATCCTAGGCTTGAAGCTTGCCACCCATTTAGAGATAATGTTAATGTGAAGATGTGCCTAAGAGAGGCTCTCCCATAGTGGAGTATGGGGGAGCAATGTTTGAGTCTTCACCAAGCGAAGCGCAATCAAGAAAGGTGGTCCACTTGAAGAGATCAAGATCGACGTCATCTAGCTCAAGTGGAATGCGCAAGGCAAAGGTATGATAGGGTTTCTATTTTACCGGTCTCGTGGTACGAGTTGGGAGACCGGGTTATAGGATACATACCGTACTATCAAGAGGGGCTCTCGATTGAGCTTTAGCGTATCAGTTGGAGAGAGCTCAAACCTTTGCATACTTGCCTTCATCATCTTTCTTGGTTCTTATTTGGATTTTCTCCTTGTTGGGGTTTTGGAGCTTGTTGTGACCTTCATAACAAGCTCAAGTTCTCCGAAAACGGATTTCGTATGAAAAACTTGTTGCGTTTTCGGTTTTGGAGTTTCTCCCGGTTCATCTTCTATAGAGAGGTTTCACCTTTCTACATTTGGTTTTATACTCCCTTGTTGGACTATGATGTTTTCCTGCATCATCTTGTCGTGCTCGTTGTGGTGATTCCAACGAGCCCAAGATCATCGAAATCGGAGTCCGGATGAAAAAGTTGTGGGTGTTTCATTTTTGGCAGCTGGGTGGCCAGCCCCCAGACCAGCCTAGGCTGGCCCCCAGGCTAGCCCGCTCAGCTGGGTGGCCAGCCCCCAGACCAGCCTAGGCCGGCCCCCAGGCTGGCCGGCTCTGCTGGGTGACCAGCCCCCAGGCCAGCCTAGGCCGGCTCCCAGGCCGGCCGGCTCTGCTGGGTGGCCAGCCTAGGCTGGCCCCCAGGCCGGGCTCCCGTACCCCTCCAACGGTCACTTTTTCAGGGGACCTATTTAAGGGGGTTTCTTCCCCAATGGTTCCCCAACTCTTGAGCACGGTTTTGACCTCCATTGTTGACCCTTTGAAGCTTTGCTATCTCTCTATTCCTCCATGATTCTTGCTTCCAATTAGAGGGAAAATAGAGAGGAGATCTAGATCTATCATTCACCAATCAATCTCTCCTCTAAGTGGGGGGAAGCTTGTTGATCTAGATCTTTGAGGGATTTTGTGTTCCTCTTTGTTCTTCCTCTCTTCTCCCCCCAATAGCATTAGTTGCTTTGGTGGGATTTGAGAGTGAAGGATTTTGAGCACTTCTTGTGTTCTTGCCCATTGCATCGGTTGCATCGGTTTGAGTTCTCCACGGTGATACGTGGAAGTTGAAGTTGAGAAGCTTGTTACTCTTGGGTACTTGGGGTGCCCTAGAGCTTGTCCTCTTGGGTACTTGGAGTGCCCTAGACGGTCCTTGTTGATCTCGGAGTTTTGGTGGCTCGCGGGATAGTTGGGAGCCTCCAATTAAGTTGTGGAGACGTGCCCCAACCTTGTGATTCTTGTGGCTTTGGGAGCCGCGGGAATTCGGTGAGAACTTCCAATTAAGTTGTGGAGTGTGCCTCATCCTTGTACGGGTTTGGTGACCACCCTCAAGTGTCCCATAGTGGTTCGTGGCTCTCTACATTGGTAGAGGCACGAAGGAGATTACGGTGTGCCATTTGATGGCTATTCGGGGATCACTTTGTGACTCCGCACCGCTCCAACGGAGACGTAGCTTCCATTGGGAAGTGAACTTCGGGATAAATCATCGTCTCCAAGTGACTCGGTATTTCTATACCCGAGCTTCTTACTTATGCAATTTACTTTGTGATATCCATCGAGCTTGAAGTAATATATCTTGCTATCACATAGTTGTATATCTTGTTTAGCATAAGTTGTTGGTGCACATAGGTAAACCTAGCTTGTTTAGGTTTTGTGCTTGATAAATTAAACGCTAGTTTTATTCCGCATTTATTCAAGCCTAAACCGTAAAGAATTTTAAATCGCCTATTCACCCCCCCCCTCTAGGCGAAATCCGTGTCCTTTCAGCTTTTAATGACGGCTATATGTCCTAAAACACATAGTTGAAAGAAATACTCATTTGTGTGCTATGTCACCCCCGCAAGGCTAGCATGGCTACTGTCACTCCCACATCATACTCTTTCTTTTTACCCCCAGATAAAGGATGTTGGGCTGTATTTCACATGTCACTCAATACATATGCCATGTCACATCGGACATCCCGTACCTACATACATCATACTTCATAATGGACAATATTCTAAACACTAGTGCAATGATTCATATTTCGTGTGCATGACCACATCTCTCTCATCTATCCACACTTGGTGGTGTCAATCACCTCATGACAAGGATAAACAAGGCATTATGCATAAATCAAACCATCACATGCATCATAGAATATCTCTAAAGTATGCCAAATCATAAAAGCTCCAACGCAACGGTAAATGTATAACAAATCATCTCATACCACAATATCCACCATAGGAATTACATAGATGACCGTAATCATGTTCAGCAGCTCATACGGTACTAATTAGTGAAGCTCAAAGAGAGGAGAGATACATAAGTTACCACCACAAACCCAAGTCCAGGGGGTGGACTACTCCCCCTTCATCATGGAGACGGTGGAGAAGTCGTTGGAGAAGATGGAGACCACCCGGCAGCGCCCCGCCGGAGTTTTCCCCTTCCAATCTGCAGCTCCAGGTCTCTGTTTCGTGGTTTCTGTGTTTCGGTGGCGCTCCCTTTCGCGAAAGCCCTGGGGGGTCTATATATAGTCGTTTTTAGGTCAAGACGAACCTTCGGGAAGAAATATCGACGGCAGCGGAGGCCCGAGGGCCAGGATGGGGACCCCACGCGGTCAGGGAATCTGGCCGCGTGGGCCCACCCCTTTCTGCCTTCTGGTCTCCGTTTCTTCGATTCCTTTGCGCCTACGTTTCGTTCCTTCCAAAAAAGTGATCCCCGTAAAGTTTCAGGTCATTTGGACGTCGTTTGGTCGCCTGAAACGTAAAAATATAGAAAAAGGGGTTTTCTGACAGCGCAGGGTTAATTCCAGAAAAATGGGGAAGTTGTTAATTATCCCCAAAACTCAATATAAATCATGAATATAACCCTCATATGATGCAAATAACATGGAATAACATGTAATAAAATGTAAAGTTCATGTATGCATTTTACATGCATCAGGGCCCCACGCACCACCTCGGCGCGCCAGGCAGGGGGGCCACGCCCTAGTGGTGTGTCGCTCCCCGGGTCGCCTCTTCGTGCGCCCTTCGGACTTCGTCTTCGTGTCGGTGAAAAACTGGGCTCCGTTGATTTTCGTCCAATTCCGAGAATATTTCCTGACTAGCTTTTCTGAAACGAAAAAAGAGCAGAAAACAGGAATTGGCACTGTGGCATTTTGTTAATAGGTTAGTCCCAGAAAATGCATAAAAACGCTATGAAGTGTATATAAAACATGTAGCAATATGTATAAAACAAGCACGGAATATCAAAAATTATAGATACGTTTGAGACGTATCAGCATCCCCAAGCTTAGTTCCTACTCGTACTCGAGTAGGTAAACGATAATAATATAATTTTTGGAGTGACATGCTACCAACATAATCTTGATCAAATAATAATGTAAATGACATGAACTAAATGAACTTATCCAAGTCAGTTATCTATAGTTGCTATAAAGTAAACAATGAGCAAACATGATATATCATAGAAATAAAAACTTTTCATGGATAGTACTTTGGAGACGTGAGCTATGAGAATTTGCATAAAAGTTAGCTCACCAAGAAACATTTTCGAATCAAAAGTGTTTGACCAACACAAAGGAAGATTTAAGTTTCAGCATTTGCTTCAACTTTCAACATATTTATCTCATGGATATTGTCTACACAAAGTAGCATAATTAGTTTAACATGCTAACATATAACAATTCTTGTACCAAAGTTGACACTAATGTTTGCTTGTGGAGAATAGACAGGAGCAGGAAAACTGACTCTACATAAAAGTAAAAGAAAGGCCCTTCGCAGAGGGAAGCAGGGATTAAGTCATGTGCTAGAGCTTTTTAGTTTTTGAAATCATATAGAGAATAAAAATATATTTTGAGAGGTGCATGTTAATGGTCAACGAATGGTAGCAAACAATACAATATTACCCATGCCAACCAGACTTTTTAAGAGCGGCTCCCATTGAGGAACGTTATTTCTGCAGCAAGCAGATCATTCCTCTTTTCTCCTTTGTTTACACATGCAGATGTTTGACTGAGTGCTCAGGAACAAAATGTGAGGAGAGTTTATGATGAAAGTTGTAAATTAAGGGGGCTGGGCACCCCGCTGCCAGTTCTTTTTGCAAAATTATAGATAAGCAGATGTAAGCTGCTAGTCTGGAGTAAAGTCTGATTGACAAGTGTAATAAAGATCATCTACTACTTCCTCATGAGCTGGTAAACAGAGACACAAATAAGAAGTAGTAACAATTTTGAATAATTTAAAGGTAGCACATGACAAATTTACTTGGAGTGGCAAGAAAATACCACATATAGGTAGGTATGGTGGACACAATGGCATGGATTTTGGCTCAGGGTTTTGGATGCACGAGAAGTATTCCCTCTCAGTAGTCAGTACAGAGTTTAGGCTAGCAAGGTTATTTTAAGCAAACACATAACGTCAACCGGTACAAAAAGAACCATATGATGAACATATAAGAAAAACTATAAGACTCACACTGTCTTCCTTGTTAACCAAAACATCCTTTTAACAGAAAATATCTAGACTTTGGAACTACCAATTATGACAAATCAAATAACTTCAAGCTTTAACGGTAGTTCTTCACTAATGAGCCTTTACTTACATGATACACAAGTTTAAACATTACTTACTTGATAACTCAAAACAATTGAAAAGTATCAAGTTACTCAAAACAATGATCTACAAGACTATGTAAGCATTTTCTTTATACCATTACCACATGCATAGCATTTTCTGTTCCAACCAAACACCAATCAATTTATTTAACAACTCTCCAAACAAATATAAGTGAAGCAAGAGAGTACTTTCTTCAAAAGAACTAATAGCTCTGAACAAGAGATACATGAAAAACAAGAGCTAGAAGCATAGCAGCGCTAGACAAGAATACTCAACAAGTATAAGTGAAGAATAGGAGTATTCTAATGAAAAAACGGAGCGTGTCTCTCTCCCAAACAAGAGTGCTAGGGTCCAACTAGTTATGACCAGAGAACAAAACATAAACAAACTGAAAATAAAACACACAGACGCTCCAAGAACAACACTTATAATGTGAAGAAATAAAAATATAGTCTCACTAGAGATGACCTGATAATTTGTCGATGAAGAAGGGGATGCCTTGGGCATCCCCAAGCTTAGACGCTTGAGTCTTCTTGAAATATGTTGGGGAGGTCCAGGGGAGCCTCCCAAGCTTAAGCTCTTCACTCTTCTTGATCTTATTTTATCACCCTTCTCTCTTAATACTTGAAAACTTCCTTCACACCAAACTCAGAGTAAACTTCATTAGAGGGTTAGTGCATCAAATCATAATCTCACTTGGTTCTGTAAAGACACATTACAAACATCATTTTAAACATTAGCTACTGTTTACTAGCCTTATGTGAAGCTCTTCCACCTTTAAAGAATTTCACTTAACACTTGTAAAAGAGAGAATGCAAAACTAGACAGAATCTGTCAAAACCAGAACAGTCCGTGAAGACGAATTTTTTCGAGGCACTTACGTCGCTCAAATCAGAAAACTCTGAACTAACGAAAGATAGGTAAAAAGCTCAGGCTTCTGCACAAAAATTGCAGATTAAAATACTGTTCCGTGATTTTTCACGAATTTGTACCGTGAGTCACAGAAATCTATTTCTGGACAGCAAACTAAACTTTTAGTGCTATCTTGCTATTAGAGGCTCTTTTTGGCACAACAAAACGAAAAATAAAAGATACAAAGGAATTGTTACAGAAGTAAGCTAATTCCTTGACTCAACAAAATAAAATAACAGAAAATAAAATGGGTTGCCTCCCATAAGCGCTTTTTTTAACGCCTTTTAGTTAGGCTCGAAGCAAAATCAAGTATTATCAAGAGTGGAAACATCAAAATCATACTTGTTCGAACAATAGAATCAAAAGGTTGTTTCATCTTCTTCCTAGGGAAGTGTTCCATACCTTTCTTGAGTGGGAATTGAAATTTAATATTACCTTCTCTCAATCAATAATAGCACCAACAGTTCTAAGAAAAGGTCTTCCCAAAACAATAGGACAAGAGGATTTGCATTCAATGTCCAAAACAACAAAATCAACAGGAACATAATTATTGTTAACCATAATAAGAACATCATCAATCCTACCCACAGGTTTCTTCATAGTAGAATCAGCAAAATGAACATTCAAATAACAATTTTCTAATGGTGCTAGATCAAGCATATCATAAAGTTTCTTAGGCATAACAGAAATACTAGCACCAAGATCACACAAGGCATTGCAATCAAAATCATTCACTCTCATTTTAATGGTGGGTTCCCACCCATCTTCTAACTTTCTAGGAATAGAAGCTTCATGTTTAAGTTTCTCTTCCCTAGCATGAATAAGAGCATTAGTAATATGCTTAGTAAAAGCCATGTTTATTTTACTAGCATTAGGATTCTCAGCTAACTTTTGCAAGAACTTAATAACTTCAGTGAGATTACAACCATCAAAATCAAAATTATTATCATCAAAAGTAATGGACCATTATCTCCTATACCTCGAAAAATTTCAGCACTTTTATCAGTAACAGTTTTAGTGCTATCAGGCAATTTAGAACTATTTTCAACCAAGGTAGAGATCTCCCCAATTTTAATTTCTTATTACTAACATGATTAGGACATGTAGGTAATTCACTAGTGCACACGGTTTTAACATTTTCAGTAGTAGAAATAGTGCAAACTCTAGCAATCCTACCTTTTTCAGCAATTTCAGCTTCTCTTTCCTCTCTTTCCCATCTAGCATGCAACTCGGCTAGCATCCTAACATTGTTATCAATTTTAATTTGTATAGCATTGAGATTTTTACTCTCTTTAACATCATGAGGCATATTCTTATTTTTAAAAACTCAACATCAAGCAAAAGATTATCAACTTTAGAAGCAAGACCATCAAGTTTCCCTAGTTTTTCCTCAACAGTTTTATTGAAAGCAGTTTGTGTACCAATAAAATCCTTAATCATAACTTCAAGATCAGAGGGCACACTCTTATTATTGTTGTAGGAATTACCATAGGAACTACCATAAGCATTGCCACTATTAGAAGGATAGGGCTTATAATTACTATTACCAAAGTTTTTCCTATAAGCATTGTTGTTGAAATTATTACTTTTAATGAAGTTCACATCAACATGCTCTTCTTGAGCAACCAAAGAAGCTAAAGGAACATTATTAGGATCAGCATGGACTTGATTATTTGCAAGCATAGACATAATAGTATCAACTTTATCACTCAAGGAAGAGATTTCTTCAACAGAATTTACCTTCTTACCTGCTAAAGCTCTTTCGGTGTGCCATTTGGAATAATTTATCATCATATCATCTAAAAACTTTGTTGCTGCACCCAAAGTGATGGACATAAAGGTCCCTCCGGCGGCCGAATCCAGCAAATTCGTTGAAGAAAAATTTAATCCTGCATAAAAGGTTTGGATGATCATCCAAGTAGTCAGTCCATGAGTGGGACAATTCTTTACCATTGCTTTCATTATTTCCCAAGCTTGAGCGACATGTTCATTATCATATTGTTTAAAATTCATAATGTCACTTCTCAATGTTAAAAATTTAGAAGGAGGGTAATATTTTCCAATAAAGGCATCTTTGCATTTAGTCCATTAACCAATACTATTTCTAGGCAAAGATAGCAACCATTCTTTAGCACGTCATCTCAAGGAGAAAGGAAAAAGTTTCAGTTTTATAATGTCACCTTCTACCTCTTTATATTTTTGCATGTCACATAGTTCAACAAAATTATTAAGGTGAGCATGATGCATGTAAAACGCATACATGAACTTTGCACTTTAATTGCTTATATTCCAATCATATTTGCATCATATAAGGGTTATATCAATGTTTTATCATGATTTTGGAAATATCTCAATGATTTCCTATTTTTATGGAATTAACCCAGCACAGGCAGAAAACCCCGTTTTCTTATTTTAATGTTTCAGGGACCCAAACGTCAACGAAATCACCTGGAAATTTACGGGCGTCAATATTTGGAAGGAAGAAGACCTGTGGGCGAAGGAAGCGAACAAACGGAGGTCCGAGGACCAAACGAGGGTGGCCCACGCGGCCAGGTACTGTGGCCGCGTGGGGCCCACTCGTTTGGCCCTCGTGGCTCCGTTGCCGTCGATCTTCGCTCCACCGACATAGTTTTGACCTAAAAACGCCTATAAAAAAGGTCCCCCGACGTTCTCTGGAAGGAGCACCGTACAAACACAGAAACACCGAAACGGAGATCAGGAGCTGCAGATTGGAGGGGGAAAACTCTGGCGGGGCGCTGCCGGCGTGGTCTCCATCTTCTCCATCGACTTCTCCACCGTCTCCATGATGAAGAGGGAGTAGTCCACCTCTGGACTATGGGTTTGTGGAAGTAACTTATGTATCTCTCCTCTCTTGAGCTTCACTAATTAACACCATATGAGCTGCTGAACATGATTACGGTCACCGTTGTAATACCTTTGTGGTGGATCTTTATGGGTTAATATATGTTTGAGATTGCAATGTTTGTTTCAGTTATGAGTATAGATGCATATTATGTACCCCGTTCTTGTCTACTTGTTTTGATCAAGCATGTTTATGAGAGCGTGTGTGGGGGAACATGTGCATTAGTTGGAGTAACGGGGGGTGGCTAGTGCAGTGAACGTGAGAGAAAGTTCTGCGATCTACTTTGGTATCTTTACCTTACTTTGTTGCCTCACTAGGGATAAACTAAAATACCATGCTACCGGGGATGTGGGCGTGACCATTGCCACTACTCCATGACTAGATCTAGCATGTTCTTATTTTCACTTCATGTCATGATACTTAATGCTATACTCTGAGTTATCTTAATTACTGAGGTGTTATGATTTAGTTCGCATCTTGCTGGAGTATATGAGAGGTTAATAACCAAAAGATCTCTATGTTAGGACGTGATGCCCATATATCTAAGTAACTTGTTATCAAACCCTGTGTTGCAATCTCATATGTTAACTGTGTGTGTTCCATTGTTTACCACTTTATAAAGAGAGAGTGCATTTGTGAAACCATGAACCCCAGTCCATTTTTAATCATAAGAAACACCTTTCCAACACCATATACCACTTTTCTATTTTCAGCCATCATTAAATCCGAAAATACAAAAATACTTTTCATCTTGCATACATCATTCAAAAACCCAAAAATATCATTTATCATTGCATCCACCATCATTGCATATTTATTTCTTGTTTGCATTGCATAACTATCCTGATATCATTCTTACACCTTGTGCTTGACAACCACAGGTGAGGTTGAGGACCAAAACATCTAACCTTGTTTTGTAGGTAACCAAAAGAAGGATAAGAAGATAAATCTACCACTTCAGATTCCCCGAGAGTTCAATATTAAACCCTCGAGTCACCCCTCGTGGGAAAAACTGTCTTCCACTTACTATACACTCTGCACTTGGAGTCTCAACCTAATCCCGTTTACTTTTGCAGGTATCAAGGCCTTGCTCTTCGGGACCATCAGAGCAACATCATCATCAGTACTAGCACCAGAAAATTACTCCTTCATAACAAGATTTAACAGTGCAGGTTTTATTTCATAAAACTCTGCTTTTGAAGCAGGTGGAGCAATATGTGTGCATATAAAATCATTATTGTTTGTGCTAGTGAAGTCACACAACTTAGTGTTCTCAAGATTACTCATTTTAACAAAATTAAAAACAAGACAAAATAACAAACCGAAATTAACAAAATGCAGGAATTTAATTTTTCTGTGTTTTTGATTTTTAAAAGCAAACAAGATAAAATAAAATAAACTAAGCAAGACAAAAACAAAGTAATGAGATTGGAAGTGTGAGACTCCCCTTGTTGTAGCCTCTTGACTCCCCGGCAACGGTGCCAGAAAATGTGCTTGATGACGTGAAAACACACGTTCGTTGGAAGACCCCAAGAGGAAGGTATGATGTAGTGTAGCAGCAATTTTCTCTTGATATCCACCAAGGTTGTCAGATCCAGTAGGAGTCAAAAGTGCTTCAGAAGGTTGTCAGCGGCGCCGTTTACGACAACTGACGTGGACCTGCATACAACACAATAAAACTACTTTGCCCCAACGAAACAGGAAGGTTGTCAATCTTCCCGGCTTGCTGAATACAAATGATTAAACGTATGGTGTGGAGAATAATAATAAATACAGAAAGTAACAGAGAACAGATGATTGCAGTTGGTGTTTTTATCAGTGTAAAAGAATGGACCGGGGTTCACAATTCACTAGTGGTGTCTCTCCATAAAAGATAGCATGCATGTTGGGTAAACAAATTACAGCTTGGCAATTGACAAATAGCAAGCGCATGACAATGCAATATATGACACGATTGTTTATTGTAGTATTTATGGGGCATTACAACATAATACATGGACCGGTTACCAGCTGCATCCATGCCTAAATAATCCACTTCCGGGATAGCATCCGTGTCTCCCGTTAGTATTAAGTTGCAAACAACAGATTATTGCATTAAGCAAAGCGTGTAATGTAAACAAACGCATTAGACTTAACAGCAATACCCTTAAGCTAAGCATTGGTTATTTTATCCCTAGTGGCTACAACACATCCACAACCTTAGATGTTGTTGTCACTCACCCAGATTACTGGAGGCATGAACCTATTATCGAGCATAAATACTCCCTCTTGGAGTCACAAGTATCTACTTGGCCAAAGCATCTACTAGCAACGGAGAGCACGCAAGAACATAAATAAAACAATAGGTAGATTGATAAACAACTTGATCATAAATCACTATTCATCGAATCCCAGCAAACACAACATGTAGCATTACAATAAGATGATCTTGATCATGTTAGGCAGCTCACAAGATCTAAACATGATAGCACAAAGTGGAGAGACAACCATCTAGCCTTACATCTAGCTACTGCTATGGACCCGTAGTCCAAGGATGAACTACTCACGCATCACTCCGGAGGCGGGCATGGTGATGTAGAGCCCTCCGGTGATGATCTCCCTATCCGGCAGAGTGCCGGGAAGAGCTTCAGAACCCTCCCGAACTAGGGTTGACGACGGCGGCGGCGACGGAACTTTTCGTGGAATAATGCTCGGGTATTTAGGGTTTTCGGGATGGAGGCGATATATAGGTGAAAGGGCGGCGCGTGGGGCCAGCCGAGGGCCCCACACACCACCTCGGCGCGCCAGGCAGGGGGCCACGCCCTAGTGGTGTGTCGCTCCCCTGGGTCGCCTCTTCGTGCGCCCTTCGGACTTCGTCTTCATGTCGGTGAAAAACTGGGCTCTGTTGATTTTCGTCCAATTCCGAGAATATTTCCTGACTAGCTTTTCTGAAACGGGAAAACAGCAGAAAACAGGAACTCGCACTGTGTCATGGTTAGTCCCAGAAAATGCATAAAAACGCTATGAAGTGTATATAAAACATGTAGCAATATGTATAAAACAAGCATGAAACATAAAAAATTATAGATACGTTTGAAACGTATCAGGTTACGGTGGCTCGGGAAGATTGGCGGGGATTTGGATAGAATAGGAGGCTAGGGCGAAATTTGTCTGGCTTCCGGTGAGTCCGAAGCCAATCTAGTGACGGTTGGGCTGAAAGTTTCCTCCCGCCAACCGTTTTCTAGTGTATGGGGAGTTGTAAAATTTGCCCCCGACTAGTGGCAATCTGAGGTTCTCGGGGGTTGTTTTAGGGGGAGCTCTAAAACTCACGGTTTTGCAAGTTTTACGGGATTTGATCTGGACGTTTTTTTGTCCAAAACAATAAAATAATGGTTATTTTATGGCTTTTGCACTTTTAAGGGCTGTGTTAGATATGTTCTTAATGAGTTATTATCTCTCTCCCTCATTTGGTCATGAGTCATCACACTTCAACTATTTTGCATTGCACGATGTTGTCTATATTTGACATCTTAACTACTGCGCTTTTCAAATAAAGAAAAACTAGAAAATGCTTACATCGACTCCAATTCGATATAGGTGGTCGAGATGATGGTACACCCGACTATGCACGGTATATCGCTACCCGTTTCCCTGCTCCAATAGTCCTTGTTTTGTCGGCTTATGAAAGTCGTGGCCTTGTGGGTCTCCCACTATCCAACATTTACAATAAAAAGTTGTGGTTGATTTTTTTTGAACGGTAAAAGTCCCGAAGGACCAGGAATCTGCATTAAACCAGCGGAGAGTACAATTTTACATAAAGAGCCTGAGCGTCTCCACAACAATTTACAAACAGACCTCTAGTTATAGTATATTGTACCCCCAGAAGAAATCGTGTCGACCCGCGAAACGCAATCGAGTCCTTGAGTTCTGCCGCTTTGTCGTCGGATGCAGCCGCTCCAAACGCTGCCGAGGACGAAACCACTTGGGACGTTGGAGACAGCGGACTCAGCTACACCGGTGCTGAAGAAGATCCTCACCATGAGGATGAACAAACTCGAGACCAGCGGGTGCTCGAGCGTAGCTGGGCCAAGCCTGTGGCCGAAGATAGCGACGACCTCTCGTCGTCGCTTGGGATTCGCTGCAGAACTCGCAGATTCTGGAGGCTCGAAGCTCCATCGCCCAAAGCCAGCAAGCCTGAGAACAGTCCCTTCCTCTCCCTCACCACCCTGGCCAGCCGAGAGGAAGAAACTGAAACTCACACTGCTATTCAGGGGGCTCACCTCCGAGAAGCAGACTACCGTCCTCCTCCATGAAAGCGCGACAACGTCCATCTTCGACAACTATTGCACATTTATACAAAACGTTTTTACCTATTGCACTTACAACATATTCTCTCAACATATGGTTTTAACCATTGTATTTTGTCTTATAGTTATCAAATTAATCGCGTCATGGTACAACTATATATGAAGATACAATCGTTTCTAGTATGTAATTTTAACTTTGACTTTTAAAATTGCACTTGCACTAAATTTGAAGCACTTAGTCCAGCATAAATGAAGTTCCCTTTTTTACACAATACTTCATAAATTCTTTGTTTAAACCGAATTCTCCTCGTTCAAATAAAAACAAAATTTTGCATGTCTTCACAAATTAATTCATGCCAATTAGGCGGACTACAAATATATGTGCGTGTTTATGTGTATTATTTAGTTTTCTTAAATATCATGATGCTGACCTCTAAAGCTGAAAGAGATTTCTCGAATGTACGATTGTCTATTGTAGGTGCAACTAAAGAGAAGAGATAATAATCAGTATGTAAAAAAGTCTAGAATATACGAAATATCTATGAAGTTTTGTTTACAATATATAGTTGTTAAGCATTGTTTATTTACTAGTCCGCTCATGCCTTTTTGGGTTAAGAAAAAGTTGGCATTGCATGCTTACTTTGCACTTGGCATTGAAATAGTATCATTCAACTAAACTCTCGTAACATTCTCATAGTTCTTTTTGTGTTGATCCCTACTCTTATACTACCTCCATTCCGTAAAATGAGACATAAATTTTTTATCAAAAGTCGAACCACTTAATGTTTGACCATGTTTATAGAATAAATATCAACAGTTATAGTACTATATAAATATAATATAAAAATATATTCAGTTATATATCTAATAATATTGATTCTAAAATTAGGTCAAACTTTACATGTATTGACTTTAAAAAATTACGGAATGGAGAGTCGACACCAAAAAAGGTTGATAAATTATTAAAACCCCACAGTTGACACTAAAAAAACCCCATTTACAACAATGATAACCCCGTTAAAAAACACCGATAACCTTTGAATTACTTTGAGTTGGAATTATACTCTAGCCAACACAAAAATACCATAGGTTCACATTTAGAACCATAGTCGCCACCAAATTTCCATATACAACCATGACAACCTTTCAAATTACCCTAAATTCACATTTACCACCCGGGAGCCACAAAAATACACTATGTTAACATAGAAAACCTACTCGACACTAATAATTGCATGTTCAACCCTGCGATCTCAGATTATCCCGAGTTCAAATTCACAACCCTAGCCGCCATTCGTGTCGATCTATTCTCCACCGCTAATTTTCCCGTGTCGACATATTTTTATAGCATAAGATTTACCATATCAAATAAATCTGCACATACAACCGTGTCAACCTTTCAAATTACTCTGATTTCACACTCACAACCCCAACAAGCACGCCGATACATTATATTTACATAAAAAACCTAATTGACACTAAAGTTTGCAATTTCAAATTTTCAACCCCTAACAACCTCACACGTGTATCAAAAGTTGTCCCCAGACGATTGCATCAACTAAGTTAAACTATCCAAACTTGCCCTACACACGTGTATCAGCATAGTTGAAAATGTTATAATTGTGGCGGTCGGCTTTAATAAATATATCTCATTATTGCATTTAATACACATGTAACAACAAGAGACGACAAAATTCATAATGAAACAAGCTTTACATAAGAGCTTCATGTAATTCTAGTGCCGTTGTGACACTCTCCCGCGCATCTCCGACATTTTGTATGGAAAATTACATAAACCCTAGTTGCGAACTTATTTTCCCACCATCCCATCATTTAAAATAAAAATTTACACTTTAACCCCCATAATGTCCTAAAATTACACGTAGGTCACATTTACAACCCTAGCGGACAAAAAAAAAAGGTTGATTCACGATTTGTAACCTAGCCGACACTAAAGATTCCCGGTTACAACCTCGACAACCTTTGAATCACTTTGAGTTCGATTTACAACTCTAGCCGACACAAAAGTACTATAGGTTCACATTTAGAACCATAGTCGCCACTGAAATTCGCATATACAACCCTACCAACTTTTCAAATTACTCCAAATTCACATTTACAATCCTAGGAGCCAGAAAAACACCCGATGTTCACATAAAAGACCACGATTCCAAAGTTTACATTTTTAACCCTGACGGCATCAAATTTCTCCGCGTTCAAATTTACAACCCTAGCCGCCACTCGTGCCCATCTATTCTCCACCGCTAATTTCCCCTTGTCGATATCTTCAGCAAGCATTTATAGCATACCTTTTCAAGATTTACCCCAGCGAGCATATAATTTCAACCTCCGGCCCAAGCCGAACCCAAAGTCCCAAACCCACAAGGAAGCGAGAGAGAGAAACCGTCCGCAGCACGCTGCGCAGTCGCAGTAAAAAAACTGAGTAGAAATCCATCTCTCGTTCAATCGTCTCTCTCTATCGCCTCCAAAACTTCTCTCCCCCACCACAGCCAGGCTTTCGTTCGTGCTCTCGGCTAACCCCTCCCCAAACCCTAACCACCTGCCCCCGCCGAGTAGATCTCTCCACCGTTCCCCGGCTGGGGCGGCGCGCGAGGTGGTCCCCCTAATGGCGACGGGGGGCGCGCAGGTGGAGGTCGAGCGGCGGCTGCGCGACATCGGCGCCCGCCTCGTCTCGCTCCCGGCGTCCAGCAAGGACCTGCTCCCGCTAGTTGAGGTGCGAATTCGAATCTACCGCTTGCTTTCGCTGCCGTTGTTATCACTGCTCTCGTATCCGTTAGTTTATTGAAGATAAGGCTAGAGATAGATTTATTTCCCACCCGCCCCCTGCATAGTTCGAATCTACCACTTGCCTTTTGCAAGTATAGATTTTTTCTTAGATAAGTGTATAGATTTATTTCCTCCCGCTGTCTACAGTTTCGGAGTTATCTGGGCTACAGTTCAGCATTAGATTGTATCTGTACTGCGTCTGTGGTCTACCCTAGCTCTAGCTGGTTACCCATCTAACTTGGGGTTACAGTAAGGGATTGCTATTTGGCTTTGCTAGAAACTAAGAGTCGCTGTTTCGTTTTTGCAGGAAGCAGAAGTCTGGTTGTCCAGGGTGGATCAGTCCCCGCCCGAGAGCATGACCGATGCACTAAAGCCCACGATGGATGCTTTGGTTAAAACGCATATACTAAACCACCCTTCCCAGGGCGTTAAGGTTGCTGTTGCCTGTTGCTTAACTGAGGTTACCAGGATCACCGCGCCAGAACCCCCTATGGGGATGATGTGATGAGGGTGAGACTTCCTTCTCTTCGTTTGATGAAACGGTGTTCTCTAGATGTACTTACCCTTCTTTTTCACCTGGCTCCAGGATGTGTTTACAGTAGTTGTGCAGTCTTTTGCCAAGTTGGATGATACGGAAGGCCCCTTGTTTGCAAAGAGGGTTTCGATGCTCGAAACTGTTGCAAAGGTGCGGTCCTGTGTCCTCATGTTGGACCTTGACTGCGATGACCTGATACTGCACACGTTTGAGCATTTCTTCAGCACCGTAAGGTATGGAATGTATTTCTCTGTTTCTCTTTTGATTTCATCAATAGTTTCTGTATATTTTGAGTATGGGAGATGCCAAAGGGATTAGGGAGAAGAGATAATGTAGTTGTTTTTTTTTTACTTTGAAATAACATGGATGATGTCAATTGAATAGGGAGGGATATAACGTAGTTGTCGTCTTTACTTTGAAAGTTGCATGGATGATGGCAGATTGATTAGGGAGAGTATACAACATAGTTTTGGTTTCGACTTCGAGAGATCCCTAGTAATGACTGCATCACATGATGATGTAGTCTACACTGTACTACTTTTCTGGAGAACACGATGTACTAATATTGGTTATTATAATCTTTCAGTTTTGGCTTTGGTTATAATGTATCAGTGTCTTCAGATTGCCAACTCATCGTTCACACTGGTCCTAACACTGAAAAAAAATCATATTTTAATCCTTCACTATTCTCATGTAGCAACTTTTTATATCCGTGTCAATAGATTGTATTTTGGTTATGAAATTAGCGATTAGATATCCTTACCTAGGATTTCCAAGTTTTCATCCTATTTCACCTTAATTTTAGCTTCTGAACATCACTAAGGTCCAGTTCAGGCCACCTCATAAACAAGAGGATAAGCCATATCAAATATTTTTTATTTCCTTTGTTGCTGTCCATTTATTGGTTCGAAGCTTGTTATAATTTTGTCTCTAGTCCCTAGACAATAAATGTGCAAAGTACACATGATTACTTGAATTGCTGCAAGTTGAATTTGATACATCATCTCAGTGTTTTAATACGAATTGAAATTGTTTGTGAATTTGGAACTTGGTAAGTCATAACAGATTGCTATTTCAAGAATCTCATTGTTTGTTTGTTTGTTTGTGTGTGTGTGTGTGTCTGTGTATTTTCTTCTGCATGTTCCCTCTATATGTGGCATGTCTGTGTTTTATGTAGTTTAGTTCCTCTATTTTGTTAACTTCATTATTGTTCTCTGTCTCATTCATTTGCTTGATTTATTTCAGCTCAACACATCAAGAAAACGTCATCACCTCTATGGAAACAATAATGATGTTTGTAATTCAAGAGAGTGAGCCTGTCCATTCAGATCTGGCATCCTGCCTCCTTCGGTATCTTAAAAAGGAAAGAAAGTAATGTCACATTGTTAGTATTAATTATATAATTCATTAATTCTTATAATCTTTACTAATCCTTTTAACTTGATTTTCCAGGATTCTCTTCCAGCATCTTTTATGCTTGCAGAGAGGATAGTAGGTCTATGTCCTGAAAAGTTAAAGCCGGCATTTATTGAGTTACTTCAGGGTACTCCTTTAAATGATTATAGCCAAACTGTTGCATCGTTGGTAGAAGGTTCTTCAGATACTGGAAGAGATGACGAAGTTGATGCTGTTGGAGAGGACATGGTCAGTAACAGTTCACAAATCATATTCAAATATTGACAAATTTATTATGGAAATTGTTGGTCGAAGAGTTGTTTTTTTTTGTGCCACATACACTTCATGCATTTATGTATATTGATATTCAATGAGCAAGGCTGCTCTGCATAGATTTTCTTTTTCACTAGAATGTTCAAGCAGGGTCGGGTAGTGCAATTTATTTCTTTTGGATTCTGTTAAATTGTTTTGCTACTAGAAACTTGGTTATACAACAGATCATACTTGAAAAGGTTTGCACTCTGCTCAACAAATTCTCCTTCCCTTTTCAACACAAAACCTAGGTATTTGTCACTAGCACTAAATATCTTCAGCTTGCGCAATGTAGTAATACAGGTTTCCATAAACATCTGGGGTAAGACTCTCTGCTGCATGAGTCAGTCAAATAGAGCGTTAGGGTATATCCTCCTCCACTAATTCTATTTCAGTCCACACGAAAAGGGAATCTAGGAGAAATGTAACATCTGTCAGTGGAAAGTTTTTTGAATGCTTCATAGCCTCTTTCACCTGGGAACGGCTTGTTGCTCACTGGAGGTAATATAATGCTACTCCCTCCGGTCCGTTTTTTCTGTCGCTAGTAAACAACGTACGTAGTACAATTCCGTGGCTTGAGTGACGGCACTCTTTTCGGACCGGAGGTAGTATTTGGTTTAAAAGATCAGACTTTCCTGGGAATGGGGTTCATGGACCGAAAATGAATTTTGAACCATTGAACTTTCACTTTTGCCTTTATAGTCCTGCCAGAATAGGATTAACTGCCATATTTCGTAGAACAGTTTGGTGATTACATTTACACTAGATTCCTTGGTGCTATTCAGATATGTTCTACACTGAGTTGGGACCTATTTGTTTCTGATAGTGTTCGTAGCATACAGGTAGTGTCTGTAACATGACCCACAAAAGTGTAGTGCAAACTGTCTATCATATTAGTCAGAGTCATTGATAGATGTACAGTGTTTTTCAGCTGTGTTGATAATTAAGCTCTTCTAACTGTGCAGGTAGCTGACAAAAATTTATCTCAGATGGCTGTTTCTGACATGTCACCTGAGGTATCTGCTTTGGTTATTAAGTTTCTGGTGATATAGAAAGTAAGATAGATATCATAACTGTGCATATTTTATATTTTCAGGAGTCTTCAAGATCAGATAAAGGAGTCAATTCCCCTGGACAAGATGGAAGTCCTCCACCCATTACCCCTGCAGCTTCGTTGAGCAATGGTGGTGCTTCAGTCGATAATGGCAAGCCTCCAAACGGACCAGCTTCTTGTAAACAGAAGCCTGAACTGCCTTCTGACGCCAAGCAGACAAAAGTTTCTGTTGACAAGGAAGCAGCCACAGAGCCTGGAAAGCTATCGGGTGTCAGTTCAAAGAAGAGTCGTAAGCATGACACTTCCACTGAGTCCAAGGTGACTGAACATTCTAAGGTTGTTAGCGACAACGAGGGCCTTGTTGCATCTGGGGAGTTATCTCCAGAGACGAATGGCGGTAATAATAAGCTGACACTAGAGACTTGCAAAAAAGATGCTGATGACACATCAAAGCCTGCTGACATTACACCTGTTGCAGATAAACCAAAGCGAGGCCGTCCTCCTGCAGTAAAGTCGCAGGAAAAGAAGCCTGTTGGTAAAAGCCAAGGATCAGGTCTAGAATCTAAAGAAGTACGCTCTGGCAGTACTTCTGGAGGAAGACCTGCAAGAAGACTGGCTAGAGATGTCAAATTATCACCAAGGAAGACTGGTGAAGAAGAATCTTCAAAGAAGCAACCAAAGGGCAGTTCTAATCTGCAGAAAGAAGACACTATATCTGATGAAGACACTGATGAAGATCTCAGTTTGAAGGTATTTTCTTACTACCAGCAGACGTATTCAGGTGTTTGTTTTTTGCACATAAGTCATGCATGGGTATTGTTTGCTAAAGGGTTGGATTTTTGCTTTGCTATTTATGATTTTGTGTTTATGTGATTTTACTAGACTAGATTGTTGGAAGGAAACATGTCATAACCTGCAACATTTTGTTCTTGTAATGTTCTATTGCCATTGTCTGATGTTATGTCTTTTAAACTTTTCTACTTGTTTAACATATTTTTTCTTAATGTTAATGACATTTTTACACCAAGTATGCTCTAGTTACATTGAAACTTTATAAAGGGTCAGTTACATTAGCAAAATTAATTTTAACGGGCAACTAATATTTTTAGCATGTTATAATGGTCTAACTTGGTTATCTGCCATTACTATTTTATAACAATCCAGGAAATGGTGCCTCCTAAATCATTGACCAAGGTGGGAAAAACCAAAGGCCAACCAGGAGATAGTGGATCATCAAAAAGGAAAAGTGTGCAGGAAGTTGAAGAGGTATAGTGCTTTATTTATTATTAGTGATGGTGGATAGTCATAGTCTTATTGCAATCTGATTCTAATTTCAGTTTTTAATGCCTTTTCCATGCCATTGACAGGTTCCTCAGTCAAAGAAGAACAAAGTTCTTGACGAAAGCCTTGTTGGCTCAAGAGTCAAAGTATGGTGGCCCGACGATAAAAAGTGAGTGCTACGATAATCTTACATATTTCTTGGGTATAGGATTGTTCCTACCATTGTCAGTTTGTAGTCACTCTGTGTTCGCCACTACTTCAATGTGGACTAATAGTATTCGCTTCCTGGATGTGTGGTTATGCATTCCTTTTTTTTCAAGGTTTGTATCAATGGGTTGTGGTTACTTTTTTTTTAATAAGTAAGCCAAAAAATCCTTGAGGGTGGAGCTACACACATACTACTTATTTGTCCTCTTAAATTCTTTTTTGCTAGTTATGCATTATGTCATTTGCTCCATGAGTTATGTTAGTTTGTTGTTTTGGCTAATTTTGAAGCTGTTTCTTGCTCTGCAGGTACTACAAGGGTCTTGTTAAGGCATTTTACATATCTTCAAAAAGGCACAAGGTGTACATTGAGTAGACGGGCATTATTTGCCATCTCCACTTTTTTTTGGGCTGTCTCAAGAGCTGCTAACAAGATCCCTTTCTTCTTTCCTTTGTGTAATTTTTGGCATCCAGGTTGTGTATGATGACGGCGATGTTGAAAAATTGAAACTTGAGGATGAAAAATGGGATTTCATTGCTGAGGTATGCTCATGCAGACTAATGCGGTGATGCTGCTATTACCCCTTTCGTTTCTTTCTAATTCGTTTGCTGTCCTGCAGGAGCAAGACATGGATACTAATGCAACATCTGATACGTAAGCATAATATTCTAGCTGACCTTTAGCTGGCAATTTGATCATTTTTGCACTTAAAACTATGTCGCCGCTTTGGTGATCCATGCTATAAAAGTTCAGTATGCTATCTCATATCTTAGAACTGACGTGCCTCAAGATGCTCAGAGTAACTAATTATATTATCTGGGTTAGTAAATTCAAAATAAGGTGCTGTAGCATGCATGCGGTTGGTTGTCCAAAGCACCAATATTTTCTTTTGTTGAGGCTTTACCGCTTTAGGTGGATCCTTAGATGTGCTTGTCTTGATGGCGCCCATCCTTTGTTAATCTCCAATTTTATGTTCTGGCATGACCATCCAAACAAATTGTTGTTTTGGGGTTTCCTGTTTTGTTCCATCATGTTGCCTGTTTAGCAGAGATTTCCATCTGAAAGAATAAGTTGGTTTGTTTGTACCACTGCCTTTTTTTTCTGCTCAGTTGTAGAAATACTTCTGAATCAATATAACTTGATACTCCCATATAGTACGCTGATATTAGGTGATCCGACACTCCATTCCTGTTGATGATTTATGCTCAATATTGAGTTTCTGCCCATTTTAACCAGGCCTCGTGGCGGAAGAGGTAGAGGGAATTGGGGTCCGAGGACAAAAGGAGGAAAGGCAGAAACACCTAAGAGGTAGGGGTTTTACCGACGTGCCATCTTAATTCAGCTTACATGCCACAGTTTATGTGAAACTGTTACTTTGTTTTCTACACAGAGCAAACAGGACAGCGATGAGGATAGCGATGTTCCCAAGAAAGAGGGCGTCCAAAGGGTGTGCGAATTTCAAATGATGATAGCCCTGTGACCTCAGCCAGATCGAAGGCGAAAAGCACGGAGAAGGATGCTGAAGAAACACCTAAAGCTGGTGGGAGATGGCCTCGATCCGCTGGCAAGGCAGGCAACAAGGATGAGGCTGGCAGCAAGCGCAATGAAGGATCCAAGACAAATGGTGTTTCATCAACCAAAAGAAAGCCAAAGGAGAGAGAAGTGGAGTCATCTGAAGAGGAAGAGCCGGAGTCTGCGAAAGCATCAACTGGAAAGCGCAGAAGAAAGTTGGTTAACTAGTTCCTCGGAACGTGCAGCTCTGTGGGGTGATCCACCCTTAACCGCTGTCAGTGTCTAGGTGTGTTGGCATGAGGCAACCTGCCATGCGTTGGCTGATTCTCCTGAACCAGCTAGCTAGTAGTTGCTGTAGCCAGTGTCTCTCAGTAGTAGATGTAATGTTAGGCATTACTTTTTTGTTGCTTGTTGTCGGCTTTGAAACCTCTTGGAAGAATGGATGCTCGTGCTTGCTGTGGTTCAAGACTTTTTATCGATAGCATTGTAGTTGGGTTACTTGTGTTTAAGAAGTGTCATCTAGTAGTATTATGAATGGAAAGCATGAAGGGAGTTGCCCAACTTCACATCTGATTTGCTCAGTTAACCTGTAGCGACCTCCATATTTCTTTGTTGAACTTGGTTTGTGCTCTCCCTGCCTGTGGCACAATGAGTAGGTGCTGCAAAGTGTAAAAACCACTATTATCTGCATTTCTATGCTGACTGACATGGTGGCTTAGATAGCGAAGCCACGACCAGTTCCTGACAACTGTGGCTCCATGGGAGTATGGGAGGATTGTTCATGCGAGCCCTATGATAACTTGAACAATGTGTACGAAATTCCCCAGCGACAGCTGATCGAGAACAAACGTGCAGGCCGCCGACTAGCCGCGCCGGAGCCACAACCAATCAACATCGCTATGAACGGAAATCATGTATACCTCTTCAGCTTGTTTACTGTCGACAACTTGCCGGCGGCACCACCATACCGGAGGCTCGTCGAAAACTTGATCGATCATCTAGTGGATGACATCCACACGGACGGTCTGCTCGACGGCCGCCATGGTGGTTATTTTGTCGGCGTGACCTTGGAGAGCGCGCTCGGTCCCGGCTCCGGCTGGAGGTAGACATGTACTCCAGATCGAGCAGGTGGGCGATTGACATATGTATTGCCCGCCGGAGCGAGTGCGGCCGGCCAGCAGTGTGCGAGCGCCATCGGAGGCGCTCGATTCGCGAGCGGCTGTTCAAGCTGGAGCCCCATCGACGGAGCCAGCCCACGACGAACGGACGGACGTGCTCCTCTGCAACATCGATCTACTGGGTTGCCGGCCTGTTGGTGACGGTACTGCACGCGGGGCGGCGCACATATCGACGTACGTACGACACCAAGGAGCTAGCCCGGCCAGCTGCAGCTGGACCTGTGAGCTATGCGTTCATGGCGACGTGCTCTGGGTACACGCCGGCCGGACAGGCCTGTCTTGCGTGCGTGCTCCACGGCGTCGACAAGGGCGCCCCGAAACGAGATGCATGCTCCTCTGCTAGAAAACAAAAGTGCAGCCCGCCGATCGACTAGCCGCGCCGGAGCCACAACCGTATGAATGCAAAGTATGTATAGCTCTTCAGCTTGTTTATTGTTGAGAACTGGCCGGAGCCACCACCATCGACCATCCACACGGAATGTATGTCTGTTCTACGGCCGGCATGGTGGTTATCTGTCGGCGTGACCTTGGAGAGCGCGCTCGTTCCCGGGGTCCGGCTGGAGGTAGACATGTACTCCAGCAGTCCAGCTAGCCAGAAAAGAGAGCAGGCGGGGGATCAACGTAAATAAAGCCCGCCGGAGCGAGGGCGGCCGGCCAGCAGTGTGCGAGTGCCATCGAAGACAATAGAGGCGCTCGATTCGCGAGTGGCTGTTCAAGCTGGAGCCCCATCGACGGAGCTAGCTACGACGACGAACGAACGGACGGACCTGCTCCTCTGCAACATCGATCTACTGGGTTGCCGGCCGGCCTGTCGGTGACGGTACTGCATGCGGAGCGCACAGATCGACCAAGGAGCTAGCCCGGACTCCCAGACGGCTGCAGCTGGATCTGTGAGCTATGCGTTCATGGCGACGTGCTCTGAGTACGCGCCGGCCGGACCGCTCTGTCTGCGCGCGTGCGTGCTCCAGTTCTCCACGACGTCCACAAGGGCGCCCGGCCCCGAGATGCATGCTCCTGTACCAAATTACACCCAAGCATGTTACGTTTGCGTCTATTTACATGATTACATCAAAGTGAACTGATGTTTTTTTTTTTGACGGGTACTGATGTTTTCTTAGGTCTAACTGTAAGTCGAGCAAGCTGCACTTTTCTAAATCTACTGTATATAAGATGAATTATGAAATAAACCCATGTCAATTGTACCGTCGCTAATTTAATCCAAGATTGATCGCACTTATGCTATATTTAAATATTTATTTGCTTGATCGGATGCTAGTAGTTTGAAAATTGGGTTAATTGGATAAATGCCACTGCAATTCATGGCAAATCGAAAAACACCACTGCAATTTTTAACTTTTGAAAAATGCCACCAATTTTTTTGAATACATCTACAGATGCCATTGTAGCCATTTTAGTTCACTTTTCGTCAAAACATGGCAAGATAATTATTATGTTTTCTTCACTTTTGACCAAAACTTGGGAATTACGGTGGAAATTTTCAAAAGTTTGTCAAATTTTTGATCAAAAGTGGGCTAAAATAGCTGCAGTGGCATATGTAGATGTATTCAAAGTTCAAACATTGGAATGACATTTTTGAAAAGTTGGCAATTCAAGTGGCATTTTTTGATTTGGCATGAATTGCAGTGTCATTTATCCTGTTAACCCTTGAATATTAGCTAAACTCCCAGTCAAAGTTAGCCGTTGGATCTGCACGCTAAGATACGTGCTTTGTTCTGTCTTTGCAGAGACGTGGTTCCTAGGTGTGCTCTATGGGTTTTGTCTGGGCCATCTTTCTTTTCGGCAGTCTACCGATCTGGGAGAGTGGCGATATGGAAGCCGAGCTACACGTAGCTCTTTATTTTGAAAAAATCACAAATCATATTTAGAGTTTCAAAAAATCTGGAAAACATCCTGAATGTAGATGATGTTGTAGTAAAATCTCAACTAGAAGTATAAAAAACAAAATCTGAAAATAGTGAACAGTGCAACATTTTAGCTATCCAAAATCTGACAGATATAATTATTTTTTTGTAGCTTAGAATATGAATAATTTTGAGTTGAGATTTTGTATGTTGATAGAATACAACATCATCTACATCTAGGATTTTTGAATTTCACACAATAAAGAACTATGTGTAGTCGGCATCCGTTTTGATTTTCTGCCTGGGCTCTATTTCTGTTTATGTGGGTTTTTTACCTTTTCCTTATAGAGCTGTTCCCTTTTTCGATACGTGTGGGCTTCATTTTTAACATTTTTTACTTGAAAAAGGACATCTTCCTAGGGAAGTTGATTATCCAGTCACTCCCCCACGTGGACAAGTGGCCCTTTGTGGGGAGTCTCTTACCCACAGATGAGCCACAATGTGCCACTTGTCACGTTGGTCAACCTTCTGCTGGAGAGGGCACATGTTTTAATTGCCGGTTTTTTCTTCTATGTTCAAACAAAAATAAATAAAACATCTTTTGAACCAAGCATGTATATCATGATCCGTTTTGTTGGTCGTGCTAGTCATGTCAATATTTTCAAAATCAGATCCGATGTTAATGTATTTTAGCTTTTTTTTTCAATGCCTTGAGTGCATAATTTGGACTGCCTTTGATTCCGTGCAGGGACGGAGCCAGTGGGTGCGAGCTGGGGCCATGGCCCACCTATGCTGCAAATTTTGCTGAAAACCCCCCTATATAATATGTAGATCGATCCCTAAATTTGGCAAAAATTGACTATATGCCCCCTCCAAACACTTTAGTGTATAATTTGCCCCCTCCTCTTACAATTCCTGGCTCCGTCCGTGATTCCGTGTGCACTAGCTTTTATCTGCACTATGTTTGGGTGGGTTGGGTTGATTGCATGTTATGAACTGTTCTGAGTGCATGTACGTTTTGTATGTCTAAGTAGTGAGCGTATGTCATGTCATGCCTTCATTCGCTGCGTTGGGATGTCCTACCCACAACGCTCTTTTTTGCACCACTTTCCGCTACACTGATGTCCACCTTACGGTGCGCTTCGTTTTGATGTTCTATCTCGAGCATCACATGTGCGAGCAAAGCGCACGAGCACCGTAGGGCTCCCTACGCCCAGTCACGCCCCTCTTCTTGTGCTCGTTAGGATGTGTGCATGTACATGAGCGTCCATGTGCAATAATGCCTCAAATAGGCATTTTTTGTATTACACGTGGTTTTATATTAGTCCTAATCTTTTTGTGAGGTCTATTTGATGTTATTTTATTTTCACATTTTTTAATTTGTTTATTATTTCTTTTCTTTTCCTTTGTTCTCATTTTATTGTTACCTATCCTTGTTTCATTGTATTTCTTGTGTTTTAATTCTTCACCGATGTATATTACTTTTGAATTCTGTTTTGTAAAAACAAATCATCCCACAAGTCATATGATTTATCGACAAGGTTTTTAGTCATTGTTTTTAAATATTATATGCATCTATTTATGCGTATTGTGCACAAATTGAACTTTTCATACAACTGAAATTGCACTTATTGAGAAATATGAAACTAGCCACATATGAAAAGTGGAGTTAGATTTTTTACATGCCTTGTACATATTAATTCTTCCTGATTAATGCACGAATCATTTTAGTAAACTGAAGTTATACTTCATTTATAGTTGTAATTAATCTAGCATTTCCGAAAAGTGCAACCGGGATTTTTTCATGATACACATTTTTTTCTCCCCAATTATAGCCAAGTTGAGGAGTGAGGATTTGGTGCCCCCGAGCTCCAGTGATCTCACTATTTTAAGAAAATTAAACATACATTTAAAGTTTTAGAAAAATCCAAAAAAATCATGCATGTTCTAGTGTGCAAAAATTTCAATGAACATTACGTTATCTACACAAAAATAACAAATTTACAGATCATATAGTGTGCAATATGTAGTTTTAAATTTCCAAGTTTTGTCATTTTTGTGTAGCTCAAAACCTCGCGAGGTATTTTGCACATTTGTAGAATATAATCATTAAGAAGATGCATGGTTTTTTTCAGATTTTTTGTTATCTGTTTTTGGAAAAAAGCAAGATCACTGGGTCTCAAGAGCCAAAATGACTTTCCACAAGTTGACCTTTTATAGAAACGAGCTACTAACCACTCTATAAAGCGTATTCCAGTTTTGTACATGCTATCTGTTTTGGTTCTCCCTAATAACACACATATTATTCTTTTCACTAAACTCAAGTTTATATTTTTGAATTTGACTAAATTCAGAAAGAAAGATAATTGTGAATAGAGGGAGTATAAACACGAAAGTATGTAAATTGAAAAAAAAGTAACAAAAATACCCAAGGAACGGTGCACACTCCCTACCTTGGACCGTGGAAGTTCCATTTTATTGCATTTTTGACAAAACATTGCACGAATAAGCTTCGAACTCAATCCGTATGTCCCTAGTTAATTTTATTTTTGGCACAAAAATGTACGTTTTTATGAGTTTTGAAACTTGGGATTTGGAGTAGTTCATTCACATATTTTTTCCAATCGTATTTACTTTTCATTCAGACATTAACCAAGAATACTTTTATTATTAACCATGCATGAGGAAGAGGGGGTGTGGAAACAACGTGTAACGACCTCTGAGCACTTGTCCTTTAAATGCAGGTGTGCCACAGTGGGCAGGCGACGAGCACGTGGAAAACAAAGTGCCGGCGGTGTGGCGTGGGGGAGCAAGCGGGGTACCAGGCAGGGGCAGAGCTATGTGTACGCCGGGGGGGGGGGGGGGGGGGGGGGGGGGTTGGCGCCCCCAGGTTAATTTTTTTCGTGTATTACCCCCTGTAATTCGGCAAATTTTGGCTAAAAAATCCCTATTTTTGCTCCATTTGCACCCCCCATCTGGCCCAAAAGGCCTTCCTAGCCCATTTGCCCCCCAGCTGGTTGGACCAAGCTCCGCCACTGGCAGGGCCGTTGACAAGGGCGTGCAAGGTGGGCGACCGCACAGGGGCCCCAATTTTCACGGGCCCCCATATCCCATATACATAGGGCATGATCGTCGATTTGTTGGAGCCGCCATAAACGAGTCTGAAGCTATTTGCGTGCGTGCATTGAGGAAGAAAGAAGTCCTGGGCCATGGGCTGTGGACCATTTGTTCAGCGAAGCAATAATCGTCAGCAGCCCAGGTCCAGCCAACGTGATCTGGACATCTGGTCAACAAACTAATCATTTTGGTTTCTCAAAAAAAAAAAAAAAACTTGTACTTTCGTCAAGCTCTAAAAACAAAAACTAGTCCCTCCGGCTCTTGTTTATCTCACGCACCAGATGCTCCAAAAAATATATTTCACGCACCACAACTCCCAATCAAAACTGAAAAATAGTGTCCTCCATTGACTGTATATTCCACGTTTTTTCTAATTTTAGGGCCCCATATTCCATGTCGCAGAGGGGCCTCCGTTTCCTGGAGACGGCCCTGGCTACTGGTACCAGGTACGTGCTCTGTTTCCGACCCCTTCCGTGGCCTCCTCAGTTTGTCGCTGGCGTCTTGTTTCGATTGTTGTGGCTGGTTTTAAGGTTGAGCCCGTAGTATTTCGTTCAGATTTGTTTCCACAAGTTGAGTTTTATAGAAACGAGCTACTAACCATACGCGGACTAATGGCACATGGAGACAAACGCACCTGATACACGGATTTGTTTTTAGAAAATTCAGAAATGTTTGAAACTTTTTGATATTTTTACGCTCAAAGATTACCAATTATTCTACCCGTGTACATGATTTGGCCACAAAATATTTCTTGTTGACTTTTGGGCAAAAAAGACAAATCTCTGACGAATATAGCGTCTTTCTTGGCAAATTTTTGACTCAGGTTGCAGTTAATGTTCTGACACAACTTTTTGTACGGGTGTACTTGATAATATTTGGCCAACTGAAAGTTTTGTAAATCGAGTATAGACGTATCCGAGAGTCACTGCGTATTTTCGGCTACTAACCACTCGATCTGTAAAGCGTATTCCAGTTTTCTACATGCTATCTGTTTTTTGTTCTCCCTAATAACGCACATGTATTGTTCTTTTCACTAAACTCAAGTTGTACTCCCTCCGTTCCAAATTACTTGACTTGGTTTTGTCCAAATACGGATGTATCTATACTTGTTTAGTGTCTAGATACATCCATATTTAGACAAACCCAAATCAAGTAATTTGGAACGGAGGGAGTACTTTGTAGAAATGTGCAACCAATCAATTCCGTAAAGTGCAACTGGATTTTTACCCGTTATGTACACCAAACCAAAGTTGCACTTTTCAGAAATATACGACTACCCACTTACGTAAAGTGCAACCGAGGGATTTTATTACTTGTCACATACATGCATTTTTCCTGATTATGCAAATGTTGCACGTTCACCAAACACAAGCTGCACCTTTTCAGAATCCTGGATGGAACCGAGTTTCTTAGACGCTATATGCATTTTTTTCTTTGTAATTATGCACAAGTTGACAATGGCAAAAAAAAAAAAAGAAGTACAAGTTGCAAGTTCCAATAAATTCATGTTGCACTTTATCAAACCTTTCCTTTCTATTTTTTTGTTGTTGAAATATATCCAACTGTTGAAATTCAATATTTTTTGTAATTAGTTTTTGTTGTAACATGTTTGTTTGGGCTACCGATTCATAAGAACGTGGTCCTTACAGGCTTACACTAGAGCCAATCTCATTAACATTTTTTTTGTGCGAGACCCAATCCATCCTGCTCACCGCGTGCGAGGACTACGCGCAGACGCAGTCTATTCACGCACCATCAACCTAATCATGTCGACGTAATTGAAATAGCCCGGATCAACAAAAGTTACTGCAGGTTAATTTTTTTGAGGGAAAGTTACTGCAGGTTAACGGCGTGGTTACTACAAAGTGTTGATCTAATCATGCGTGGATGTAACCGCGTGGTTGTTGCAAACTTGCGACCCAAGTAGCACTAGTACAAGGGATGTACGAGACACGAGGAGCAGGTGGAGCCCACAAGATTCTGTTCCGCTGGCTCCTGCTGGGACAAGTGGGACCCACGTTTTGATTGCGTCATCTTATCTTTTATGGAAATTTTCATCATGCTTCAATGATACAAAATATACTACTCCCGGTTAGTCGTACGTGCTTAGTTACGTGAGCAAGTTGTCTTAATTACCTACTCCCGGTTAATCAAACACTCTGGTTATCTGGTAAGTACCAGTTGAACTGGCAAAAGGTAAATACTCAAGGAGGCGATTTGTACGCCATAAAAAAAAGGAGGCGATTTGCAAGGACGACACTCCCTCTCGTCTTCCCCACATACGGAACACTTGATGCCGATGGAGGAGAATGCAGTCGCAGAGAGGTCCGTCCAGCATCGGGGTCCTGGAGGCGGAAAGGCGGGACAAGAAAAATAAAGCTTCGGCAAGTGGGGCCCTGAATATATCGGGACTGACATGGTTGATCCGCATGCCACCTACGCTGCGCTCATCGGTTTGCCGTTCTGATTCTGAACCGACCACCACGCTGGCAGCGTCCAACACCCGCAACGCACCGGGATGTTGGACTCGTGCATGTCCGTGCATTGGTTCTCCCTATCCCGAATGAACAATAATGTGGGATAAATTGTTTGTTTCAGAGTGCATTCCAACTTTTTACCTCATATTTGTGCACCCATGACACATGGTACCCCATTCAGTAAACATTCTTTTTGAGAAATGATGATTTTACCCCGTTTTAGCAACACCATGCTAGCTAGGTCGATGCGACGTGACAAAATATGTAAAGATCGGTTGACATTATTTCGAGACGCAGTTGAAACATGCTTGTAAAGAATGGATGCATTTTTTTTTTGAAACATATAAACACACAGGTTTGGAAAATAAAAATGCCGGTGCTGCGTAGCTACCTTGCACTGTGGAAGTTCCATTTCATTTCTTGTTTGTATCACGGGATTTTGCACGAATAAGCTTCAAGCTCAATCCGTGTGTCCCTAATTCGTTTTATTTTTGAAACTTAAAAATTCGTTTTTATGCAAGTTTTGAAACTTCGGATCAGGAGTAGGCATGTTCATTCCCATAGTTTTTCCCAAGCAGATCGTATTTAGTTTTCAGCCAGGGACACATTTCCTTGTTACTAATTAATTAACGAAGATTATTAGCTCCGGTACGTACTAGAAAGTGTATGAGCAGGGGTGGCCAAAAAGTGAAACAGGCCTGAACTCCTGTCCACTGGAAAAGACGTCCTTACCCCGTGCCAGCCGGCGCTCTCCCGGCGAGACGGCCATTCCGTGCCTTTAAATGCAGGTGCCCCTGCCAAACCAAACCACAGTGGGCAGGCGACGAGCATCTGCAAAACCCAATCCGCCGGCAGAGCGGAGCGGCGTGGCGTGGGGTACGTGCTCCTTCTCCTTGCTTCCTCTCTCCTGATCTATCCCTTCCATCGCCGGCCGTTTCATCTCTCCGTTCATCGCCGCGCGCCCGGCTGGATCAATCGTTTCTGTATGATGAGCAGCGAGTTCGTGGTTGTTTTCTTCCGGTTGTTTTGCTTGGTTTGCAAGGGTCCTTGGGGCCTGGGCTGCTTAATTCCTCCCCCACATCTTCTTCGTTTATTTGGTTGATCCGCTAGTGTTTCGCTCACTGCACCCGATCGATTTGGTTGATTTCACCACGGATGGTCGGTGTATTTTAATCGGGCGCCACCTTCGAGAGACACGGATTCATGCGTCGCGCGAGTACTACCTAGCGCATTCGTTGAATCTTACAGAGCACGTTGATTCTGCTAGTGCGTTTCGCTACGGTGAGGAAGCGAGCAGCGAGTTCGTAGCAAGCGAGCACGGAGAGGCAGATCGATAGATGGTTGTACTAATATCTTCCGATTTTTCTTTTGGATTTCCCGTTGCTTGGTCGGCAAATCCTTCGGTTAGTTGCTTATTTCTGTGTTTATTATCTTCGCCGAGCGAGCGTCTTCTCTGTGGAATCAATCCTCAACGAGTATGTCGTTAGTTACACGGTTGATTTGCTCACACCATGCATGCATGGTCTCCTTAGTTTAATCGGCGCCTGGTTCGAGAGATCTGGAGATCGATGGATGGGTCGGGCGTGTGTTGTTTTGTTCGACCAACACGATCCGTTGCTTTGTTTTCTTCCGAGCAAGCAAGTACGCACGGAGGAGATCGATTCGAGCGTGTAGATACATGTTCGACATGCTTGTTGAATCTGTTTTGACTCCCGTTTACTCGCCGATGCAGGATGGACACGCCGTCGCTCATGGTGTGCGTGCCCGGCTCGGGCGGCTGGCTGTCCAACCTGACAGCGCTGGATGTCTTCTGTTATTGCACCGCCTTGATCGTCCCGCTACTCGCAATGTGAGTCAATCTGATTTCCCTTTCCTTCCTGCTTTGTTTGGTCATCGATCCATTGTAATGCTGCAAGTATTACCATGTCCTAATGGCGTCATGTTGCAGGCCGGCGACGGTGAGGTCTTGGATCTCCAAACAACTCGGCCAAGGCGGCCGGTGGCCACCCCTGACCGTCGCTGCGCTCCTGTGCAATGCAGGCTGGTTCGTTTTTGGCTGGACCGAGAAGAGCGACGAGGCGTTCTGCCTAAACCTCTACGGCGGCGCCTTCCAGATGGTGTACCTCGCTACGTTCCTCGCCCTGTGCACGGCCGGCGAGCGGGTGGGCGCTGGCATAAGCATGGGCATTGCCGCTGTTTGCCTGGCTGTGACGGCGACGTTTGGAATCAACCATGTTGAGGTGGAGCTGCACAAGCTGCTCTGCAGCGTCTATGGTATCGCAGCCGCGGGAATTTTTTTTATTTAGAAAAGGGGGTGTCCCAGCCTCTGCATCGATTGATGCACACGGCTTTTTATTGCAGCGTCGAAAGATATTCAGAGTTTACATCTCAAACAAAAGTTCATGAAAAGGGAAATAAAAGTCTTAAAGACTAAAAAGACAGCTCCTCAGGACGTCTAATCTTCTTAAACGTCTTGAATTCTTCTAGACAGTCGCCAGGTACCCCGGGAATAGATATCCAAAGCGACCGCCTCCAGCCGGGTGCATCCATAATCCGTATGCGCACGTTGCGGCTCTGGGACCAGGAAAGCCCACTCGTGGATCCAGTGGGTAGCCATTCGTATGACCTGTAGAAAGTTAGCATGACGAGCATTGTTAAAAATAATATCATTTCGGCATCGCCAAATAGACCATAATAAAGCACAAGCTCCCACACGGATTTGTGCTTTCAAATCCTTTTCCACCCCATCTAGCCAATTCCCGAACATATTCGTGCTATTAGCCGGAGTGACGATGTTGAAAGTATATTGCACAATTGTCCATAAAAAATGCGCAAACGGGCATGTAAAAAATAGATGATCTATGGACTCCTCCGAATCACAGAACACACATTTCTTACACCCATTCCAATTACGTCTAGCAAGGTTATCTTTCGTTAGTATAACTTTGTTATATAAGAACCACATAAAAATCTTAATCTTTAATGGTACTTTAAGTTTCCAAATCTGTTTGCGCAAATTTACAGTGTGCCCATTTAAATAATCCTCATATAGTGATTTAACAGTGTACAAACCGGTTGAAGTAAGTTTCCAAATAAAATTGTCCTCCTCATTCGTTAAAGGATGTGCAATTAGCCTTTGTAGCATATGCAGCCACGCATTCCATTTGTTACCCGTCAAGTTTCGTCTAAACTCGATGTGCACCGAGGAGTTTGCTAATGCATCGGCCACCAACATATTCTTATGTCGAGCTACACTGTAAAGCGTTGGGTATTGAGCAGCCAGAGGGACTTCTCCCAACCAATTGTCCTCCCAAAAACGAGTTTTTTGACCATTGCCTACAACAAATTTTCCTTTACTGAAGAAATTTTCTTTTACCCCCATAAGACCCTTCCAAAATTGAGAGTCAGTCGGTTTAGCAGTCACTTGTGACAAACTACTGTTTTGTAAATATTTGTTCTTTAATAGCTCTTGCCATACTCCTTCCTCATTAATAAGTTTATAAAGCCATTTGCTTAATAAGCACTTATTTTTTATATCTAGAACCTCGATACCTAGACCTCCTTGGTCTTTTGGTCTACAAACAATATTCCATTTTGTGAGCCTATATTTCTGTTTATTTTGATCACTTTGCCAGAAGAAACGCGACCTATAAAAGTCTAACCTTTTCAATACCCCTTTAGGTATCTCTAGAAAGGATAGCATAAACATAGGAAGACTCGTAAGAACCGAATTTATTAAACTAGTCTGTCTCCGTATGAGAGTAGCTTTCCTTGCCAACATCCTAGTTTATTTCCAAAGCGTTTTTCAACCGAGTTCCATTCCTTATTCAGCAGTTTTCTATAGTGAATTGGGATTCCGAGGTACTTAAACGGTAGACTCCCAACCTCACAACCGAAAATACTTCTGTACTGGTCTTCAGCCTCTTTAGCTTTGCCAAAACAGAATATTTCGCTTTTATGAAAATTGATTTTTAAACCTGATAATTGCTCGAATATGCACAAAATCAACTTCATATTGATGGCCTTTTGTAAATCATGCTCCAAGAATAAAATGGTGTCGTCAGCGTATTGTAATATCGACACCCCTCCCTCAACCAAATGCGGAATAAGGCTTCCAACCTGACCATCCTCTTTTGCTCGTGAGATAAGGATGGCCAACATATCGGCCACTATGTTAAATAAAATAGGAGAAAGGGGATCGCCTTGTCGAAGCCCCTTCCTAGTCTGAAAAAAATGTCCAATGTTGTCGTTAACCCGAACCCCCACCGACCCACCCATTATAAAGTTTTGGATGAGATCACACCATTTTTTGTCAAAGCCTTTCATTCGCAGCGTTTGCAAAAGGAAAGGCCACTTAACTTTATCATACGCCTTTTCGAAATCAATTTTAAAAAGCACCCCATCCATCTTCTTCCTATGAAGTTCGTGGATGGTCTCATGTAGGACAACTACACCCTCTAGGATGTGTCTTCCTGGCATGAACGCAGTTTGGGTTGGTCGGATCACCTTGTGTGCAATCTGAGTTATACGATTTGTTCCAACCTTCGTAAAAATCTTAAAGCTCACATTCAACAAACATATCGGTCTGTACTGTTGGATTTGCACCGCATCCTCTTTTTTTGGCAGCAACGTAATTACCCCAAAATTAAGCTTATAAAGAGGCAAATGGCCATTTTGCAGCTGAACAAACATAGCCATAAGATCGGTTTTAATCACGTTCCAAAAGGTTTTATAAAATTCAGCGGGGAACCCGTCTGGTCCCGGAGCCTTATTATGCTCCATCTGTGAAATTGCCTCAAGAACTTCATCCGAAGTAAAATCAGCGGTCAAGATCTTATTTTCTTCACTAGAAATTTGTGGGATATCTGAAACCACATTTTCGTCAAGACTGAAACTATTTTCGGCCGGCGCCCCAAATAGCTTTTTGTAGTATTCAGAGATATATACTCTCAGATTTTCTTCCCCTACAATTGTTCCTTCCTCTTGTTCCAGCTGGAAAATTTTCTTTTTCCTGTGTTTCCCGTTTGCAATGAGGTGGAAATATTTCGTATTATTTCCTCCTTCCTGTACGTGTTTCACTTTAGCCCTTTGTGCCCATTTAGATTCCTCCTCTCTTCTTAATTTAGCTAAGCTATCGTTGGCCCTTCTCAACGCATCACGTTCTGCATTGTTGAGATTAGTATTTTCGGCTTTAATGTCTAACATGTCAATAATACCAAGGAGTCTTTCTTTTTCTTTTCTATAGATACCACTTCTATTTCTTGCCCACCCTCTAAGATATCTTCTTAGGTGTCGTATTTTATTTTGCCACACCTCAAGTGGTGTACTCCCCCTCACATGTGTTTGCCATTCTTTGGATACCAATTCGAAAAAGCCCTCTTCTTTGAGCCAAGCTAACTCGAAGGAAAACAAAGAAGTATTGCCCAGGTGAGCTTGTTCACCTGAGTCAATAAGTAAAGGGGTATGATCAGATTCGGTTCGCGATAACGCTCGTACGGTTACCAACGGAAATTTTTGTTCCCAATCTACACTTGCAAGTACCCGATCAAGTTTCTCGAACGTAGGTGTGTCTCGTCGACTTGCCCACGTGTATTGCCTCCCAGACAAATTAATCTCTTTTAAGCTTAGAGTCTCAATTACCGAATTAAATAGGAAGGGCCAACGTGCATTGTAATTTGAATTATTCTTTTCATGTGGACCTCTAATAATGTTGAAATCCCCCCCAACTAACATAGGTATTGGAGAGGACTCACAAATACGGACTAGTTCAGCAAGAAATATGGGTTTTTGAGCTTCTTGAGCTGCCCCATATACTGCCACAAAATTCCATTCAAACCCATCCTTTGATTTTAAATGAAACTTTACACAGAAATCACCGGCATCCACGTCTCGGACAGTCAGCGATTCCATGTTAATCCCTACTAACATACCACCCGATCTCCCTTGTGGGGGTAAACAAAACCAAGAGAAGTCCCTTCCTGCCGACAAATTCCTTAAAAAATGCGCAGGAAAACTAGAACGCCCCGTTTCTAATAATGCTACAATATCCAAATTAAAGTCCCGTATAGACTCCTGAACCCTTAGATGCTTTGCCGTGTCTCTAAAGCCTTCACTGTTCCAAATTAAAGCTCTCATTATTTACTTTTTTAAGTCTAGCACTTCTTCTTAAGTTTTTCTTATCAACAACAATTTTCTTACGCCCACGCTTCCTAGTGGGAAGCTGATCTAAGTGATCCGTTTGATCTCTCAACTCGTCAGCTTCCTCCTCTTCTAAATCGTCACAAAGTCCCGACACTTTTGAGACAAAAAGATTATGTGGATCTTCATCTAGAGCATTCAAATTTTTATTTAGCACAATTAAAGCTCTCCCCTTCTCAACCTCTTTTAAATGTTGGACAGAAACCAAGTTTTCAGACGGTGATTTACCCAGAGAAACTCCCAAAACGCTAGCTCTAGCTAACACAGTATTACTCGAAAAATTGCATAAAGAGAGTTTAGGTGTGGGACACGAACCTGCCATGTCGCGAGAGTTGGCCCTATCCATCGCTCGCTCCATCTGCTGTCGCTCCATCTGCGTTGCGTCCGCATTGGGCTGCTCTCGAATGCGTGTACTCGAGCGCAGTCCAGTCGCCATCGCCTCCGGGATGCCGCCAAAAGCAATTAGCTTCTCCCTCGGTATGCTGGTCACGTTCATCGGAGAACGGAGATCGCCAAGCTTGGAAGGCGACGAAGCAGTCCTCGGGGTCGCTGCACCGTCCGCCACCGTAGTGGTAACCGGCACCCTTTGCGGCGAGACAACCGCGTCATGAGCATAGAAGCTCGAGCTGCGTCCAGCTCGCGTGGTCACCACACCGTCCTCCTCAACAGTGTTCGCCGGCGACCTCTGCAGCGAGACCGGCGTAGCGCACGCTGCTGCTGTTGGGCTAGACCTGGCGCTCCCAGAGGCACCACGAGCAGACTTATCTGCACCAGCATCTCCACTAGGCGAAGGATCCCGAACAGGAGACACACCCATAGCGCATGCATCATCATATGTTGGCGAAGAACAGCCTACCGTGTCAGTCCCAAACAGAGAACCCCGAGCAGTCGGTGAATTTCCTGCCTCGCTGGTCGAGACGACCGGCGTGACCTCTCTGTGCTCTGTCACTTTCTCAACAGATTGCGACCCCCTTGCAGCCCTATCCGACCCCCCCATCGCAGCAGGACTCGGAGACGCGGGAATGCCATTGTTGAACGTGATCTTGGTACGTATGTTTCTCTGCTTGCTCTGCTCTGCCATCCCAATGCCATGCCCTGCCCTGTTCTGATTGAATCGATGTTGTGCGTGATTGTTGCAGGACGAGAACAGGAGCTTGGAGATGCTGCCTCATTGGATCATGTCGTCAGTTTCCACTGTCCATGGTATCGCCTGGGTGTGGAGAGGGGTGCTAATCGCCAACTATTACATGGCCGTACGTACAACCATTGACTCTGCTCTGCCTAGTATACTACTTGGCGCGCCCATGCTTTCATTAGATTAATCTCAACTGTTGTGCTACTGTATGATGCGTCGCAGGCGCAGAATTTCTTTGGATTCATCTTCTCTGCAGCACTTCTGGCAGCCCCGTTCTTTTGGCCCCAGCCAACGACAGAAGAAGTAGCCGGTGAATATGCGCAACTCCCGGGTGGCGCGGATTCAAGCACCGCCGCCGCCGCCGCTGCAGCCGCTGAGGACGACGATGTCCACAACGACGAGGACGTCGTGTCCGAGGATTCGAGCACCAACAACAACAAGGAAGACCCGTTCGGCCTCAACGAGAACTCGGAGGGTTCGACTGTCGACGGCGATGATTCGAGCAGCGACCACGAGAAGGACCCGTTCGGCCTCAACGAGAACTCGGAGGGTTCGGGCATCAAGGAGACTGTCCACGGCGATGATTCGAGCAGCGACCACGAGAAGGACCCGTTCGGCCTCATCGAGAACTTTGAGCGTTTGAGCATGAAGGAGACTGTCGACGGCGATGATTCGAGCAGCGACCACGAGAAGGACCCGTTCGGCCTCAACGAGAACTCGGAGGGGAAGGTTTCAGACACCAAGGGGATCGTCGAGAACTCTGCGGCTGAGGATTCGGACACGAAGCCGGACGATGGCAACAACGGCGCGTCCGAGAGTTCTGCGCAGGAGGCTTCCTCCTCAGCCGCTGCACCTGCAACACCAAAGGCGGACGACTAGGGCCTGCGCACGACGTCGTCTGTCGCACGCACTTGCCAACACAAGCAGGTTTTCAGTCTGCGTGAACTGTTACTGACGAGACGGTTTCTTTTTGAAGTTGATAAACTGCCTTGTCTTTATCTTTGTTCGCGAAAGAAAGATGCACTTTGAGACTCGTAGTTCGTTTCAGGCAAACTAGCACTGTCCCTGTTGCATTGCCAGAGTCATTGCAGAGAACTTTTCATTGGTCTAGATGAAAATACATGCTTTCACTGGTTCAAAGTTGCATACAGTGTAGTGGGCACAAATTACATTTTCATTTGAAAATCGTTCGGCAGATCTTTTTCTTTCTCTACCAACAACAGTTCAAACGAGCTAAAACTTCAGAGCTGTAGACGTGGATGTAGATTGTGCAACCCCTTTCTGTCTGTACCGCACAAGTTTAGCACTTGAGCTTCATATATACTCCTTTCTGGAGTTCTTTCCTTCTTCTTCTTGTTGGACAAAGGCATTGTAGTTCACTTGAACGTGTTTCGCTGTACACAAAATGATAGCAAGTCAAAAAGTTCAGAGATAGTTTGTCATATCCTTTCCTTTTCCGCAAATCGGCGAGGCGATGTGCGATGGCTAAATGTGGGTCTGGGTTCGGCGGCGGAGGGAGGCGCCAGAGGGGCTAAACGACACCTTAGAGTGTCGTGGTGGTATCACGGCAGATGCCATGGGATGGCTTATGTTGGGGCCGATGGACGCTGGTGGAACCGGGGAGGGCTAGCGCGCTAAGAGCGCACACGGAAAATACAAGCACACACACAATATACCCAGGTTCGGGACCCTCGTGAGGAGGTAATACCCCTACACCTGCCTGCCTCTCTCTATATGTCGGTATCTCACAAGTACAATGGTGCTCCTTGAGCTGTATCGTTGCAGCTATGGCAATGAGCTCTAAGGAAGAAGATGAAGCTAACGGGGGAAATGTCTCTCTCTCTGGGCGTCGTCCCTCATGCAGGAGGGGGAGGGCCTCCTTTTATAGCTAGCTGGGTGCAACGGTCAGCTCCGTACCGGCACTGTGGCCACGCACGCCCGCGTCAGCCGTCGTACCGACACCGTAGCCACGCACTCTGCGCCGTCATGATTGTACCCTCTGCAGGAGACACGACGTGGCTTGCCCATACCCTGCCCCATGTCTCTGCTCCCACGTACAGCCTTGGTCAGCGGCGTCCTTCTCCTGTTCCCACGTCCGTCCTTGGTCAGCAGAGGTGAGCCCGGTCACCTCAAGCATGCGCCATACCGCACGCCATGCTCCCGTGTCAGACGGGATACGACAGCAGCGCTTACCTCCGTCCGACATAAGGTGCCTCATCTCTATAACCCGGCATGGATATGCCGGATTCCCTTTCCTGAATAGCCTCCCTGCACATAAGAAAACACACAGGATACCGACATATATATGTCGGTCAGCATGTCTCGGATCCCATATCTCGGTCAGTATAACTCGGTGAGTATATGTCGGTTCCCGCCAACATCATAACTCGGCCTCCTCTAGGCCCGGGTATGTCGGTTTTTTGTACCTCGGTTCAGACTTGGACACAGCTTATACCATATCATGACCCTACCCGGGGTAGCCCCCGACATAGAGCCTCTTTGATCCATAGGACTAATGGAGAAAAAACATAGGGGTAGGAATTCTTCTTTGGTTACACTGTTCATCCATATGATTCAAACAAATGGAGCATAAAAAGTGGGACAAAAATTTATTTGGTTTAGGTTTTCAAGGGAAACAAATAAATTCTGCGGTCCATTACATTCCTATGTACAAAGAACAAGACAAATGACATAAGTTGCATACTAAATCTCTAGTCTCGCCACTGCATTTGTTTTAACTTTGATTTGGTTATGCTTTTAGCCCCTTGCGGCAGCATTTTTGAGTGTGCTTTCCACCCATTTGAAGGAGCACATGCATATATGCAGAAATCTAACACCTCATGCTGACATCATCGTATCAAATTTTAAATAAAAAATAAATAAAAATGATGTAGTATATCCTAAACTGCTAATCCGATTAGCGATTTGTTTAAACCATGAATTCATTTAGATGAGGGCTTCAAAATTAGATGTCATGTTGTTACGTTTTGATGAATTTTATTCATTGAGTGAGTTGCTAGATTACGTTACCATGGTTGCAGATTAACAATAAACAATTATACGATAACTGTGGATAGTTATTCTTAACATTATAAATAATTTTAGATACCAGAAAGATACCCCACGTGTTGGATCGAAAATCTCTTTAAGAATTTTGTGTAAATAAAGCATATAAGACCCATGAAATATGAATTGTTTATAGAAATATGAAAGTTCAATTGATCATAATTGTTCAAAGGCTAATTTAATTGACGTGATTTTTTTGTTCTATTTATTATTAAAAATTGGCTACGTGGACAATTGGATGGATGAAAAGAATATGACGTGGATATGTTGCATGCAAGATAATAATGGCTTTAATGAATATTAGTGGGATGACATGGACCTTTGGTTGCTAAGAGAATGTATGATGTAGATATCTTGCATGTTGAGATAGAAAAATAACTAATGCATGTTAGTGAGGTTTTGCTTTATAAGAGGTATAATAAAAATGAGGTATATCCTAAACTGCTAATCTGATTATCGATCCGTTTACACCATGAATTCGTTCTGATGAGGTTTCCAAAATCAGATCTCATGTTATTATATTTCATGGAAATTTTATTCATCGCGTCAGTTGCTAAATTATATTAACATGGTTGCAAATTAACAATAAAAAATTATCACAAGAACTGTGGATAGCTATTCGTAACGTTATACATAATTTGAGATACTAGAAAGATACCACACACGTTGAGTCGAAAATCTCCTTAAGAATTTTATTGTGTAAATAAAGGCATATAAGATACATGAAATAAGAAGTTGTTTTATAAAAAAATGAAAGATTCAGTTGAGCAGAATTGTTCAAAGGCTAAATTAATTGACGTGATTTTTCATTGTTGTATTTGATTATTAAAAATTGACGACGTGAACAATTGGATGGATGAAAAGTAGATGACGTGTATATGTTGCATGCAAGAAAATATTGAATTTAATAAATGTTACTGGTATGACATGAGCATTTGGTTGGATAAGGGAATGGATGATGTGGATACCTTGCATATTGAGATAAAAATAAATTAATACATGTTAGTGGGGATTTGCTTTATAAGAGGCATAGATAGATTAAGGATGACAATGGGTAGGGTATGGGGCGGGTAGAGCAATACCATACCCATACCCATATAGTGAATGGGTACAAAATTCTACCCATACCCGGTGGGTATCCATACCCATTGGGTACCCAACGGGTAGATCAAATAGTAAATAAGTTATTCATAATTTTACATTCATCGACAATATATTGATACAAGAAAGAATATTTATCCCAACTCAATAACTTATATTTGAGTACGTGACAATTATCTGAACTCAAATTGGGAATTGATGACAACTTTAACATAACTTCACAAGCTAACGAGAATAAGTGTTGTCCGTCCACAAGTAAGATATATAAATGAGCATGGTATGAATATACCCACGGGTATGAGGGTATACCTGTACCCTACCCACAACTTAACGAGTAGGGTACGAGTACTACCCTTGGGTACAAACTTATGCCCATACCCTACCCATGCGGGTACGGTACCCGCAGGTACCCAAATTGCCTTCCTTAAGATAGATAGCAATTATCTGCACACTTAGACATAGAATATTAAATTGTTTCTAACAACTAATATATGCTATTTTTCAACATTATGGTGATCTGAACTATGATAAGCCACTGTAGCACTATGTAAATGTCTCGGGAGACAAATAGAAACATAAGAGCCATGGAGATTATGTTTAATCCACTTATTTCTTGCATAGTGATCCTTAATGTTCTATCCGATAGGATCGTGTAGTAACATTGCGCACGGCAGAAATTAAACAGTATAAGCAATATAAATTCTGTAGAAAAGTTTAATCAAGACCACTATGCCACACCACATCAAGATTGTTTCAAAATTCGAACACGAACTTGCAAATATGGCATCTATTACATGTTGAAGTTATTTGCGAGGGAATATTTTCTATGACAAGGTATAGTTCTAACTTTATCCATGAAACCAATTAAAATATGAGTATTTTTGCTTACTTAAAAATTATATTAAACATTAATTTTTGCTTGATAATTAAAAAACAGATATTATAATACAAGAATATCTCCATGTGTAATTTCCCCGTTGCAACGCACGGGTACTCAACTAGTGGAACATAATGGACGTCGTTTTTTCTGTTGAGGTGGACCAGTTAGAGTATTGCTGACATGGGAGGCTTGCATATTGAGAGAAATAACCATAGCACGTTGCTTCTATTCAATTATTATTATAATTACGCTAGTTCATAATATCACACGTCAGACCTGACATGGGCAACCGAATCTTCATGCAGGGATCGGATAGCAACTGGTGGGGGGGGGGGGGGGGGGGGGCAACAAATCCACACTCTGGAGTGTTGCAGAGATGATTTTCAGTAAGTAAACAAAACATTTGTAGGGCAGACGTTTCTTTTTGAAGGGACTACACTGCGTATTCACCACCAGATACAACACAGAAAACAAATGAAGCACAGAAAAACGCAGACGTACAGGCCAAAGAAGCCGAGCACAACAGCGAATCATGCTGAACCACCGCCATGCCTGGAGAAGAACCTCCACGCCGGAGAAACGCCGGAGAAGAAGGCCCCAAGCCGCCACGAAACCCGGGAAGAAGACACCCCACACATGTAGAAGCCGCATGAGCCGCCCGCCGCCAGCGACGGAACCGAAGAACTCTTAACGAGCACGGCCATGGCGCCATCACCCCGCAACCACCAGTCTTCCATCATCCCCTGCACTGGACTTGAACATGTCCTGCCGGAGTCACCGCCGGAAGCCCGCCTTGACCACACCATCTTCCCTCGCCACCACGGCCGGCCGAAGACAGAAGGAGCAAGGCGAAGAAGAAGCCGAGCGCGCAGACGGAGCCACTCCAACCCAAGCCACCATGGCCGGCCGGAGAAACCTGAACTGCGCACCAAAAGCCGCCGGAGAACTCCAAGATCCCACAGAAGATTCTCCTGTACAAGCAGAGGAGCCGGCCAGCGCCAGGCACTGGCTCTCCGCCGCAGCACCCCAGCACCCCCGAGGCATGGCCAGGAGAAGCCCACACCAAGGCGAAGGAGGGGGCGAGGGACAAAAGCTCCACGAGCCAGCCGTCACCTCCGCCGCAACGACCGCCCAGAGAGCACAAATCCCCACTGGATCCACCGATCCGGGGAAGAACCACACCGGAAGCTCGCCGACACCGCTCCACAGAACGCCGCCGAGGAGGAGAACGAGCTCCAGACTTATTAGCTCCTATCGGCGCCGGTTTCCTCCCCAAACCACCACCGAGGAGAGCTACAGCTACCCTATCTATACGCCGGGAGACCAGGAACGCGACCCCCACCACCCCCCGCCGCCGCAGCGACGAGAGGTGGCGAGGATCAGCTCCGGCTCCGGCGGGAGGAAGGGGAAAAGCACGCGCCGCCCTGGTCGCCTCTCTGGTCGCCTCTCTCAGCTACTGTAGAGAGAGGGGAAGTCTATCCGAAATGTTAGGGCAGACGTTTCATACGAACAGATGATTCTATCGATAGAACTGGTGACAAATTACGTACATAATCAGGAGGTAAATAAACAGAATAAGAGCCACAGATTGTTCAAAGAAAACATTAGAGCAGCAGAAATCTATCTACAATAAACCTTTGTCCCACTGGAACAGGCCAGTTATACCGGTCAATTAGCATAAGAAGCAAAAGGGGGAAAAGGCAGAGGCCAGGGAAGGAGACCAGAACACCGAGGGCGAACCCGACTTCGTCGTCGTCCCTGAACTTGATCATCAGGAAGCAGCCGATGGAGGTAAGCGAGACACCGGCGAAGCCGAAAAGGAACATCATTGCCCACCTGCTACACTCCTGGGGTTCCGCCGGCACCTCCTCCTCATCGGCGTCGGCCATCGTATGTTATGTACGTCGACGACGGAGCTTAGCCCTCGATCACAATTGGCTACTTGATTTTTTAGGGTTCGTTTAGTCAGACGATCGACTCATGGACGGGGAAGTATCTGTTTGTTGGGATCGATTGGTCGACTGTCCCGGCCGAATAATCCGTGCCCGCCTCTATCTCTACCGTCTCCAAGTAGGAGAATAACGGGACGGGAGTGTATCATCGGTCCATGCATCCGGCGGTTCTTAGTCCTCTGATCGGAATAACACGTATATACGCACAGCCTCAGAAGGGGAAGAGGTCAATTAAGTTGCTGCAAAAATCTCATAGATTCGACGGTGATATCTGCAGCTTCATCGTCGCCGCCGGCAAAGATTCGACGGGTCCTCGCCTCCTCTAGGTGCCGTTCTGGCACTAGAAGGGGTGGGGACCTCGGACCTGCGCACGGCGCTTTTCGAAGGTCCTTAATGGTAGAGTTTGGTTTTGGTCGTCATCTTCTTCGTTAATGGAGATGGTATCGTCTGCAATAAGTGATCTTCCACGCTTCGTTCGACGGCGAGATATCCTTCCCGACGTCAATGGTGGCTTTGGAAGATTAAGTCTGTCTAGGTATGGTTCTTCAGATCTTGCTTCGCCAGATCAATCTTGGATTGTTTCTCATGGTTGCCGCGAGGAGGTTTGTCCTCGCAATATCTATCCCGGTTACTACGTCTTCGGTAATGGTGATTCGTTCTCTCGGCTCCCAACGACGTCGACAAAGTGGTTTGGTTATTTGTTCCTGGAATATCAGTGGTGGTGCTCTTGCCGATGTTGCTTGATTAATTTAATGGATACGTGCGTGCACAAAGATTTGGCATTGCGGATCAAAACTAAAAAGGGAGAACCTTTGGTGATATTCACAGGTCTGTGGTTTGGTGGTGTTGGCGTTGTTCTACGGCTGCCTTCAGAAAAGTACAAGATTGTGTCATGGATGAAGAAAGAGCTTGAAGATCTCATAAATTTGCTAGTCTCTTTTAGTTTTATTTTTGTAATCGATGTAATCGTGTACTCTTTGCTGGTTTAATATACGTGAAAAAATTCAAAAAAAAGTTGCTGCAAAAATCTACCGACTTACGGAGTAATTAGACCCGTCTGCTACACATGACTCATTAGTGACCGAAGACATGGCCAGCTATGGCGCCTTAGCCATGCCGACGGATTGCTACATGGGGGCACCCTGCTCCGTCCTCGGCAGCTCGTACGAGGTGCCGCAAGGATTAGAAACGAAATCTCGAACATTATTACTAGGCTTGAAGGCAGCACAAACTCTAACAGAAGCGCACACACTTTCCTTCATTTTTTCTTCACGTTCCTACAGGATGCGTCGACGTACCAGTGCAGCTGCGACAGTTTCTAACTGAGTGTAATGTTCACATGTAAAAACAATGTTCAGAGAAAAAAGCACTGTGAACTTGTCCTAACTGAGTGTGTCATGTTCAGCTTGTTTTCCAGGCTCAGAAGAGGAGAACCGTTAACTTGTACTAAACACTTTCATGCACATATGTTGAAAGGCATTAGTCGAATGTAAAGGCAAGAAATTCATAACGTGCAACAGATTCAGAAAAAAATGTTCTCGTAGAAAGTTAGCATCTTGTATATGCTAGTTTCCAAAGAAAAAAAATGAATTTTTCAAATTGTCTTACTAATTTTGTTTTTCAAAATTTGTGCTATTGAGACATTCTTCTAGAGCATGTATTTTCTTAATAATTCTAGTTTCTTAGGAATTGGTGGTTTTAAACCAATCTACTAGAGTTTTCTTAGTAAATAAACGGTACGAGCTTGTGATCTTTCGACAGAGGCAGGTTTTATGAATTACCAACTCTTTCTGATCCCTAGCTACTATAAGCTAAATTCTCGACTCCTATTCAGATTTGCCTTAGTCCAGTACAAACGTTGTTGATTGGTAGCTATATAAAATACCTCTGTGTAGGTAGCATTACAGAGATGATTTTCAGTAACACAACATTTGTAGGGCGGGCGTTTCATACGGACAGATGATTCTATCGATAGCACTGGTGCAAAATTACATAGATAATTCGGAGGGTAAATAAATATAATTAGAGCAACATAAATCTATCTACAGCAAACCTTTGTCTCACAAAAGCAGGCCTGTGATATCGGTCGATAAACATAGCAAGTAAAAGGGCGCAAAGGCAGAGGCCAGGGAAGGAGACCAGAACACCGAGGGCGAACCCGACTCCGTCGTCGTCCCTGAAGTGGATCATCAGGAAGCAGCCGACGAAGGTAAGTGAGACACCGGCGAAGCCAAAAAGGAACATCATCGCCCACCTGCTACACTCGTCGGGTTCCGCCGCCACCTCCTCCTCATCGGCGTCGGCCATCGTACGTTATGTATCTCTACGACGGATCTTAGCCCTCTGGCTACTTGATTTTCTAGGGTTCGTTTGCTTTGGTACGTCAGAAGATCGACTCAGGTACGCAGAGTATTTGTTTGTTGGATCGATCGGTTGAAGGACGACGGGGCGGACCCAGGCCTCGGGCTAGACGGGCTGTAGCCCTGGTCGAGCCCAAGTAAGTAAGGGAGCCGGTATAGCCTATTCTGTCCATCAAGGCCACCGGCTGCAGTCCAACAATAACCAGAGCCCAATTCGCTTCAGATTTGCGTCAACTTTAGTACGCAGTACATACGTTGTTAATTGGTAGCCATAAAAAAAAAAAACCTTTCCGTAGGTAGCATTGCAGAGATTGTTCTCAGGCAAGTAAACAAAACATTTTTACGTTCCCCGGGCGTTTCATACGAATAGGTTATTTGATCGACCATGAGACTAGGGAGACGATTATACAAAGTGAGACATGTTGAAGAGACTAAACAGAGAGAGTTTCAAGAATGTACAAAGTTTTCAGTGGGGCTCACCGGTGAGTGTGACGAGTTTGACCAGTCTCCAACACCAAAGTCATAATTAACGACGTGGTTCTTACATGGCATAATAGTTAGAGTCTCGGATCTTCTACCAAGGCATATACAGTACAATACTAATACAAATGGCGTTAGACTATCCATAGTGGAAATAACATAGGTAGTAACATAAGTGCCACATAAGCACATATGATGATGTGGCATGCAATTAAAGAAGAGAGATGGTGGTGGTATCATAGGTAAATACCGTAACATAACGGATTTCGAGACAAGATGAGTCTATAGGCTAATAAATGCATGATTATATGATACTCCCTCCATTCCGGTTTATAAGATGTATTTGACAAATCTCTAGAACCTAGGTGAATGGGGATTGGCCATATAAAATCCATCTCTCCAATATTTCACCCAATTACACTCTCATATTTAATGCCTACATTAATTAGGGAAAGACCAAACCAATCGATTTTCATATTGTTCTTGGGAAAGGCCAAAACCCAACATTAACTGGTCGTAATTAATGCTAATTGTTGCTTATTCTTGAAAAACCTGGTTTTGAAATTGCATCATATAAACCGGAATGGAGGCCACACATATGTTACTACCCACTATAGAGGTAGTAACATAGACTAGTATCATTTGCACCACTATGAGTAGTCTTAGTGTTGTTGAGATAGCGTGGCGCACTTTAGGACCGCGATATAAAATCTCCCACCGTACGTGCCAAACAATGTGTCATCCTTGCTAGTCGCCGTGAAAAGCCAACATGTGAGACAAAAACTTTTGGAGGCATATTTGTGCTACCCTATCCTAAAAATCCGCCACAGTATGTCATGCGCTATTGTATTGCCCATTGCCTCCGCCGCACCCGTCATTGTCGCAGCCACCCATATCCACGGCCGGTCGCCGTGTTGCCCTCGCAATCGCCATGTAACATTGTTTTCTTTATATTGAGGGGATTAATTGATTGATTAGTATAGATTTAGCATATGGAACATAATAGCTTCAGGTAGTCTCGACATAATCGCGTCGAGTAGCCTACTCGATTTCAGGAAGTGAACTTTGTACGTAGCAAGAATTGAGAAGTATGAATGGGAAGCATGGAAGGGAGTAGCCGGTGGAGGTACAAATCAGCAGTTGACCCTATTGCCTGCGCTCTGTATCACTGCCTTCGCATGATGAGAAAATGTGGGTGCTGCAGGAAAGGCAGGAAGATTTCCCTGTCGGGACGTGTGAATTCGATGATTGGACTCCTCCCGTTGAACTATCCCAGACCAGAATAGTTGGAGGAACGGCCGTGTTTGTCTCCCGGCCGGGTTGTATATCCTACCAGCTCGCTCGGTAGCCCAAGTCAGTGTTACTCGCCAACAGTTCGGCAGTTGCGCCTACCGTCGACGTACTGGTGCTCAGATTGTGCCCAGCATGTGGTGGTCCCCTGTTGTATGTCCAAACGTGCGCCGGTCTAAGTCTAACCCACACGATACCCGGCGACTTCTTCGAACCTTGAACTCGCACAGGTCAGGCCGATGGTATACTCAAAGTCGAAATCCTTACCGTTTACACGTTAAATTTGTGAATTCCGGTCTATTTTGAACCATGAACCAATCTTTCACCACCAGAAAAAATAAAATCAAACTGAACAATTTGCTACTCTCACTCGCTAAGATGGCACACATGTCGTATACTCCATGTATCTCCGGCAATTTCGTCCGCCACCGCCCCTGCAGCTGCTCTCTCCGCTCCCTATTAGCCACCAGGACAGAGCCCACTGCTCGACGTGCCCTTCCTCCCGCTACTTGATCCGGTGGTCCGAGGTGCACCATGACCACTCGCTCGATTTCTTCTCTAAAATTGTTGAATGGGCATGCCGCGTCGTTCCATTTGCGCCGAGATCCAGCCCCATCATCTGTTTCTTCTGGTGGTTCGCTGCCCACGCCACGTCCGCTCCATGTCCACCACCGTGCTGCTGACGGGCCGCCCCCTACCCATGGGCATGGAGCTGCAGGTTGGCGAGCCGGCCCTACAACGCGGCGGCGTCGACGAGCGAGCACCCTTCTTGCCGCCACTCTCCTTGCAGGTCGACAGGAGGGGCAACAGGTCAACTGTCTTCCTGGTAGCCTTGTAGAGGCGGCGACAGAGCCGCTTGGGATTGGCCATTGTCAACAGCCACACCTCGCCCGCTGCTCTCCGCTGCTGAGGAATCTGACGCCTCCTGCGCCTATTTGCATCCGCTAGATTGAGGAAGAAGCATCTTCAACATAGGATCCACATGTCGGTGAGAGTAGCATGCAATCCTGGCAGGGATCATCGCATTTCTGGTGCACCAAACATACATGTCAGTGTTCGATTTAGACCGGGATTCTTATGCGAACCACAGGAATTTCGACTTCACAATTCGATTTGTCCGACCTCTACCAGTTTAAGGTCCGATATTTATTACTCCCTCTGACCCGAATTACTGGGCGGGCTGCGTTTTAATTTTTTTTTACAGAAAACCCCCCGCAAGGTCGAAATGAATTGCAATCAAGTCCGCAAAGCACCTGCTCGTCGACGCTGCCACGGGGTTGCAGGCCGCGGTGCTTGGCGCCCAGCCCCTCTCCGGCGCCCACCTCCGCAGCGTTCGCGCCCAGGCCGAGAAAGACCTCGCCCGCGCCGACGCCGAGGGGGGCGACCCGGCCACGGCCGCCGTCTCGTCCCGCACGAGGAGTGGAAAGGGAGCCGCGGAGCAGAGCGGCGCCTCCTGGCGGGTGACGCGGATCTGGCGCGCGATGAGGTCGTCCATGGTCATCTTCCTGCCGAAGGAGCCGGCGAGGACGAGGGCCCTGGGCGGCGGGGGAGAAGCCGGGAAGGCCGTCGGATTCGATCGGGGAGGGCGCGGGATGGGAATGCGGGGCGGAGGGGCTGGGCGGAGGTGGCGGGGTGGGAACTGGTAACCGTCGAGCTCCGTCTCTCTCGTCGCCGTCGGCTCGTGCGCTCGCCGCCGTTGGCCGTGCGTGTGACGGGGGAGAGCAGAGCAGTGACGGGGGAGAGCAGAGTTGGTGGGAGGACGTATTACTTCAGGTGAAAAAGAACAGGGTTTATTTTCCAAAAAAACCACGCGAACAGTAATTCGGGTCGGAGGGAGTACATTGATTAACTACACACACGAGTAGGAGCATAAGGTTTCGCGCAGCAAGTCAGTGCACTGTTGCACTAGATTTTTTCTGTTCATGAGACGCTGAAAGATGCAGGCAGGTGCCAACAATTTCCAGCGAACAGAAATTTGGTAACAGCACGTTCAGAGAGACCGAGATTTGCCTGCCGTCCGTTCGGACGACGCCGTCGTGACGCCAAAGCAACAGCGCCATCTTCCCCGCCACGACAGCGTCAACAAAAACAGCAGCGAATCAAGGCTGCATACTCCCCGATAATAACTATCCCAACCCCGACACGATTCCCCACCCGATTCAGAGCCAGCCGATCCCTGTCCTGTCTCCCCGACGGATCCATCCATCCGAGGTTGCTCCATCGGAAAGGGGGAAAGAATGGCGCGGTGATCAGATCGTCACGATGGCGGCGAGGCCGGGAGGCGGCGGCCGCGTGCGCTTCAACGTGGGCGGGCAGGCCTTCGAGACGACCACCACCACGCTCGCCAACGCCGGCCGCGACTCCATGCTCGGCGCGCTGCTCGACTCCTCCTGGAACGCTCCCGAGCCCTCCGGTGAGGCAGCAACAGCGCCCGCCGAGTACTTCATCGACCGCAACCCGGCGTGCTTCGCGGTGCTCCTCGACCTGCTCCGCACGGGGAGCCTCCACGTCCCGCCGCACCTCCCGGAGAAGCTGCTCTACCGGGAGGCGCTCTACTACGGCCTCCTCGACCACGTCCGCGCCGCGCGCTGGGGCGCCTTCGACGGCGACCGCCTCCGCCTCGCCGCCTCCGTGCCCGGCCGCGCGCCGGGGGACGGGACCGCCGTCCGCGCCTCGCCCGACGGCGGATGCTGCGTCGCGCACGGGGGCGCCGTGCACGTCTACAACTGGATGCTCGACGAGCGCCGCCCGGTGTCGCTCGACCACTCCCAGGTCAACGACGTCGCCTACCTCGACGCCACCACGCTCCTCATCGCGGCCCGCGAGCGGCTTGGCAAGTGCGACGGCGGGATGGCCGCCTTCTCCGCCGTCTCCGGGGACCTCCGCCACCGCTTCCGCGTCAACCACGACCGCGAGCCCAAGTCGTTCACCGCCGGCGCGCTGGCGTTCGACCGGGAGGACTCGAGGATCTTCGCCAGCTGCAAGGGCCGGCTCAACGAGTACGGCGTCGGCGTCTGGGACGCCGCCACGGGCGAGCAGGCGGACTTCTTCTACGAGACGCCCGGCGTCGCGCTGGGCGACGCCGACAGGCTGCAGTGGCTCGAGGCCACCAACGCGCTCATGGTGGCCACGCTGTTCCCCAAGACGGACAACTGCTCCATCGGCCTGCTGGACTTCCGGGACAAGAGCGTGGCGTGGTCCTGGTCCGACGCCGGGACCGCCGCGTCGCTCGAGGACAAGCGCGTGCTCCACGCCATCGCCATGGAGGACGAGCGGTCCGTCTGCGTCATCAACCAGTACGACGACCTCGGGTTCCTCGACCTCAGGAGCACCGCGGGCAGCGGAGGCGTGCGGTGGAGCTCCCGGAGCAAGCTCATGAACCGGAAGGCGCCCGGCGAGGAGAGCTGCTACCCGAAGCTGGCCACGCACGGCGGGCAGCTCTTCTCGTCCATGAACGACAGCATCTCGGTGTTCAGCGGCCCCGAGCACGTGCTCACGTCCACGCTCAGGCGGAGCTACGGCGGCGCCATCTGCGATTTCTCCATCGGGGGAGACCGCCTCTTCGCCCTGCACAACGAGGAGAACGTGTTCGATGTCTGGGAGACGCCGCCGCCGCCGATCATCTGATCGCCGTACCCTGCTCTGCTCTGTTCTTCACTGATCATTGCGCCGTGGCTTCGTCTGTACACTTGTCTCGCGTGTCGCAACTGCTCACTCAACAGAAGGAATGGTCTCACCCACTGATGGTTACTCATCTGTAGCTTTCCATCTTAACCACTAGTGTGTGCCCGAGCTATGGTTTCTAACCCAGAAAAGAGACATTCGTGTGCATTTCTACTCTCTACTCTGCACGGCCAAGGCATGATCTTCTAGCACGGAGATTTGCACCTTCTGCTGACATTTTCTGCCCTTGCAATACTACTCCTCGTTGTCCTCGACATCTCGTTTACAGAAAATCATAAACGGAAGAACTCAGTTGCCTGGAAGCACTGTGATTATGTGAATACTTCAGATTACAAGTGTACTGTCGAACCGATGGGGAAGTGTTGTCGGTATCAGGCGTTGTCCTGTCAAAATCATCACGGATTGATTCTCAGCTAAGCATGTTTGTGAATGAATGCTAATGAGCACCGAAAAGAGATCTTCCACTGCACTTAATGGGGAGGCCCCATACTATCATATCCATCTGATCCCAGCTTGGAGCCAACATTTTTAAATTAGTGGATCAAGGACAGATTTGGCTATCCTGTTTGTTTGTTAGGTCGGCTTGATTTGCAATTGGAACCAGGGCCACTCTGTTCTATAGATGCATTTTCTTTCTTTCACAGATCCTTGTTATTTGTACAAAAAAAAAAACGAATCCAAATAAATCCGTTTAAAGTGCATGATTTCTTCTCTGTTCTTGAGAAGGAGCCATAGTTTCTTCTCAGTTCTTGAGAAGCAGCCATAGGTTTCTTCTTAGAGTGAAAATCCAAGGTCTGGACTTAATTGGTTGTGTCTGGCAATTGACTTGTTAAAGTCATTGTTTTTGCGAGTGTGGTTTCTTCAGGGTGAAAACCCATGATCTATGATCAGGGTGACGACAGTGCTTGAGCACTGTTCCTTCTTGGAGGCGTCGTTTTTGAAGATTCTGAACTTCTGGTACTATTTGTGGTGGTGTTAGGTCAACTCCTATAATAGATCACTGTAGCGGGGCTTTCTTTTTTTTGTAATTCTTCTTTTTATTCTGAGCTGTGTGCATCCGTGTGGCTGCTAGGACAACGCGTTGTTACAGCGGCTGAGTGTAATTGGTATATACTTTTTATCTAAAAAAATAGGTTCTGAACCTCCTGGTATGTACGCTTGTGGAATGAAAATGGCGACACTTCATTTTGCACACTGTTACAGTTCGATACTTTTACACCTAGAATTTTTTGATTTTTTTAAAAACTTACAAATACAGATTTTGATTTTTTTAAATGCTCCCTCTTCTTTTGTTTCTCCCTGCTCCATCCGTTCGGTATTATAAGGGTGGAGGATAGTTTCAAATTCTAAGAATGGAGTCTTAATTCTTCTTAAATTCGTGTGCATACACTATTTTTAATTCCCTCCTAGCCAATGTTTGCACCGCCTCTTTTCCTATATATTTTAGGGAGATTATTGGGTTGAGTCCAACTAGCCAATGCATACATGATATTTAGAAAATTGGAACAATTAAAGGGAAGAAACGTGAGGTGTTCAAGAAGGAGTTATTACTTGCCTTAATCTGCGCGTTTGGCTCTCCACCCTTACAATCCCGAACAAAGAGAGTACTTCCCTCTCCCGTAAGGAGGTACGGGTGGCCGCGTCCTCCGGTGCCACCTCCGTGCCGGTGTCCTTTCCCGGTCACCCAGCGGCATTGCTTTGTAGACGAGATGGGTAGAAGCTCAGTTTAGTATACTGACTTGTTGAGTTTGTCAATTTGACTAGTTGACGTCGGAGAGCTCGATTAGGACAACCATGGTACTGGTGAATCCGGGCCCGACGCACAGACAACACTCGATGGCTTGTTGCGGCCGAGATAACGGTTCACTCGTGCGGTTTTCGGCGTCAACTTCTGGACCCGGGCTTGGAGGTAGTTCACCGTCGGATTAGGGCTTACGCTTGCGAAGCATTGACAAATTCGTCGGTGGACATACAATCGTAGCATACAAACCATCACAACCGCATATTCCAATTTAATACTATAGATAAATAGGTAGATGGTCATATACATACCCTCAATTGATTCGACGGTAGTGCAGTCGGACCTCACATTTGTTCCCACTCAAGGGAAGATTTCCCATCTTTACCAGGACAATGACGATGTCCGCCGTGAATTTCGCTGCGTTGGAGTCGTACACCCGCACGAACCCGTTCGTGGTGCCGTTGTTGGCGTTGCTACCGTACAACTCCTGATTACAGCGCAGAAGCACACGCTATGCCGCTGCAGCTCAAGCGGCGCAAGGTTGCCATCGCCACCAGCCAAGGGGCAGACAGTTGCACGCTCATGCGCGGCGAAAGTGGCGTTGATGATGGTGTCATTGTAGACGTGTAGGCGGAAAGTGGAGCACCGGGCCATACCGATTGTGAACTCGGACATCGCCGAGGTCGCGGGCGTCGATGCCCTTAGATCTGAACGAGGAGAGGAGCTCAGAAAGTCGTAATGTTGGTCTTGGAAGGTTCTTTTCATGCACGGCCTTGCTCAGCGTGAGAGCATCCCGACGCCTTGGCAACAACGGCGGAGCTACGTTCAAGTCATGTTGGGGGGGGGGGGGGGGGGGGGGGGGGGGGGGGGAGCGCCCCCCACCCACACACCTTGCACATGGGAATTTAATGAAGAAACATCAGGGAATTGGCTAAAATACAAGAGGTTATGATCTGACCTGGAAGAAATCAGATGCTTTACTTCAGCATGTATGAATGTGTTTATCTTGCTCGTGGAGGCAAGAGTATCACGCCTCACCCTCACATTCTTTGTAGCTTCTTTGTTTTCGTTGTAAGTCTAATGCAGACCAACGAAACCAAGGTCATTGTGATTACAAATAAAGAAAGGGCATCTCTAATTAATGCTTATTTTGCCACCAAGCCTTTTTGAAGTCATCTACCATCATCCAAAGGTCTATATAAGATGTCTATCTTGAGTGCGAGCTTCTCTAAAGACAAAAGTATCACTCCCATTTATTTCATTTCCTTCTTCAATCTTCACACCTATGTGGTATGGACGGAAAATTATATTCCCTCCAATCATGTATAAGTGTCGATGAAAAAGAAGTAATCTATAAATTGGATGTACAACTCACGAGAGTCTTTTGAGATCAGAGGGAGTAACTTATACTTTTATATTCTCATTCAAATAGAGGGATATATCTTGCTTTTCAATGCGAAAACATACATACATACACACACATACTTTCAACTAACGAGTGGAAATTTTTGGCTCCTGATCTCAAGCGCTCACTTAATTAAAAAAAAATCGTATTAAAAAAACTTCTGAAAAAATCTGGATGTAGCCAATCGTATATACCACAAATGTGCAAAATATCAGTTTCAATTACTCTGTATTTTAAGCTACACAAAAATATAAAAGTGTGATATGAGTATACATATTTTAAAATCTCTAAAACAATGCAAAGTATTTAAAATTGATATTTTAAACGTTTGTGAGATACACCATTGATACATCAGATTTTTTTTCAAAAAAAATTGAGACTCATAAATATGGTTCTCGGTTTTTTAAATGGAGAGAGCACCGAGCTCGGGAGCCCAAGACACTTGTCGTTACAATACTCGTTGTTGAAACCGTCGCTACCATCATGACGTCCTGTAGCATCTCGCTTATACACCTTCGGTTTAACAATAACATGGATGGCTTGAACCCTCCAAACAGTGGCAAAGCTAGGATTTTCGTAATAGGTAAGCGAAGTTACAAATTTTGTTTTGCAGTAAAACAATATATCGTATGAAAATATGCAATAATACCAAGAACACTACAAATTATTCGAAGTAATTGTAACATGTCTCCAATTATTAGTTTCATTACAAGAACAAGAAGAAAATAGAATTTATCGCTTAATTTATCACACCTACAAATCAACAATATACATTAAAAGGTTGTTAATTAAATTTGAATACTTTTATACAATGAACCTAGAGATACAAATTAGGATTATCAATTATCTAGTCTCAATGGGGATACATAAATGCCCTTGGGCCGTCATTTGTGTAAAATATTCTGGTGTGCAACTGGGAGAAAAGCCCAAACTGGACTTAGGCCCAGGTTTGAAGCACGTAATGTTGGAAGGTAATTGACAGAGAGTGCTTGTGCGCTTCCTCTACGCAGGTTGTCGGAACGAGCGACAGCGACACATCCTTAAAAAGCTGGCTGCTGCTCGTGGACAAACTTTTTTTACTTGTTGTTTCTATAGGCAGTCCAACTCATCACCCACGTGCAAACACTTTCTAAATTTTAAAAACTCATAAGTTTCAAATTAAATATCCAAATTAAAATCAGTTTTCACCATAGTGTTCCCTGTGACGATATCTTCAAACTAGATCCCACATGAATATGTTCTGACCATTATTTTTGAAAAAGCAACTTTGTATTATAAACTTGCTTTTCTAACAGGAAAGCAAGTTTAAGGTAAAAACTTGCTTTTTCATCCATGAAGTTTTTTTTTTTAGAATAGCAACTATGTATGTCTAGACAACTTTTGTTATGCAGACCAACCATGATTTTCTCCCATAATACAAGCAAAGTTGGCCACTGAGTAGACTGAAAACAAGCCCCTCTCGTCCTCGCATATTTTTCATGTTTGTGGCAGAAAAGTAAGTCTATAGTACGAAGTCGCTTTTCGTGAAAAGTTTATATTACAAAGTTGATTTGTATCGAAAAGCAAGTTTATACTACAAAGTTGATTTTTGTGCTTTCTAGAAAAGTAACTTCCTACCTGAAAAATAAGTTTTTTACCATAGACTTGTTTTATAGTAACAAAAAATTGAATTTTCAAAATTAATTATCAGAACATGTTTATGTGAGATCTTGTTTCGAAGATCTCGCCACGAGTAATACTAGGTAAAAACCGATTTTGATTTGTAAACTCGGCTTGAAAGTTATACTTTTTAGAAACTTGGCCTAGCATTTCTAAAAAGCAAGTCTTTACCAAAAACATGCCTTTTGATATAAAAGCAATATATAGTACAAAGTTGCTTTTCAAAAATAATTGTCAGAACTAGTTCATATGGGATCCCGTTTTGAAGATCGTCACGAGGAACACTACGGTGAAAACCGATTTCTATTTAGACGCTCGGTTTAAATGTTATGTATTTCTATTTGGCTACTCATGGATGTTTCTTTTAGATCAAAGGGTCGCCCCCGATTTCATTGCACGCAAACCACAAAGTACCCAGCATGACAGGTTCGGGTCTTACAACGGGCATGCGCCAACAATTACAGCAGAATGTAAAACTAGTCTATTACATGTATTTCTTTTTCTGTTGACCCTCTCTTCTTCTCAGTGCTTTTGGTTACTTTTTGAACTTTGTCACCGCAACGACTGAAGATGACAACGGCACTACACATTTAGGTGTCATGAATATCAATGCATAGAAGAGAGCGTCAAGATGACGCAAAGAGTACAAAGGAAAACCCCAACTGAAGTAGAGAGTAGAAAGAAACCGAAACAAGACCGCAACAAAAACTGAAACTGTACAAAAAGTTAGCATACTTCTGAAAATAATTTTCAGAAACAAAATTTTAAAAAACCCTGGAAGTACCTCGTTTTCTTCTCTGTTCTTCAGAAGCAATCGTTGGTTCTGAACCTCCTGACTTTAGCAGTACGAGCAACACCTCCACTGGCGATGTGATTGTGACGCTGCTTCAAGATCCACCTTGAGATGCTGCAGCACAGCAGCAGCTCATGGTGAAACGGTGGATGAGCAAGTGGTAGCAGCACTTGGGCTTGGTATCCAAACTTCGTATCCTATACTTCGACTTGGATTTTTTTTAGATCAAAGGGTCGCCCCCGATTCCATTGCATGCATGAAACCACCTACGACCATGCGTGACAGGTTCAGGTCTTACAACAGGCATGGGCCAAAATGACAGCAGAGTGTAAAACTCAGTGTTGGTTACTTTGTGTACTTCGTCGCCGCAACGATCAAGATGACTATGTCACACTAAATATTTAGGTGTCATGCATATCTGTATTGGCGAGTAATTTACTAAATATTTTTAGTTTATTTATACACTTTTCGTAATTATAACCTGTTTTTGTGCTTATACAATAATATTTTGCGTTGCAGATTTTTTGACAGCTGTATATAAGTTGGCTTCTTTGTTGCGTATCTAATAATTTAGACAAATTAATTCCAGAGATTGTTGATATCTTGCTGTGTTGTATATATCTTCGGGATTTATTCTCTCGTGAGCAACTTTTTGTGTGCTTTTGAACCATTTAAAAGATTTGCTTTCTTTATTGCGAATCAAAGAAAGATACACATATTGATTTCCTACAGTGATCCAGGATATCAGTGCGGATTTCAAACAGTTACTCCATTTTCCTGGTACATTCTTAGTAACGGGGAGATGTATAAAAGCCTCCGGTTCCTGTTATTTGGCCTCAACGATCGATTTCGCTAGCAATCACACACATATATAGGAGAAGAAAGAAAAATGAATAGCATAGAGTTCATGTGTCTCGTCCTTGTCTTGTGTCTAGCCACCGGCGGCAGCAATGCATGTGAGAGAGATCCGATCATGACCATCGCAGACGCATGTCGTAGGGCGACCCCGCCGGCGCCGGCCATGTTGGAGCTCTGCATGAAGACGCTGAATGATTCATATGATGATATTGAGGTCAGCGAGTATGCATATCTTGGTGCGATTAGGGTCCAAGATTCGTGTAAAGCCACACAGCACAGTGGCATGCATTTGCTGCAGAACCCGTCGCTCCCGAAAGAGCTGCGAGCGGCGTACAATCACTGCATTTACCAGTATGGCAACATCGTGTATCAGACGATCACAGCCATAGTTGATGCCTTATACGCTTGCGAGTTCTCCAACTTCAAGCAGGACTGCAGGGATGCTGCGTCTGCAATCGGCGATTGTGCTCGTAAGTTGCAGCCCGTCGACTCATCTTCGCCTTTCTACAAGATGGTCTTAGGTGACCGGGATATGACCATGCTTGCTTGCTCCCTGGCAGCCCTAGGCGTCGCCGGGGGACAAAACTAGTTGTGTAAACTAGCTTCTTATAACAAAATTGTTGCATGTTTTTTCCGGGCCGGACAAAGTAATTGCATGTTTAGTTTGGATCGTAAGATTTGTTAACTTCAATGGAAAAATCGTTGGGAACCGATAGTATTTGACGGCACACATCTGTTGCCATTCCACAAGACGATGCTGCTTCGAGCACACTTCCACGCCTCGAGGCCACCAACGCGCTCATGGTGGCCACGCTGTTCCCCAAGACGGACAACTGCTCCATCGGTCTGCTGGACTTCCGGGACAAGAGCGTGGCCTGGTCGTGGTCCGACGCCGGCACGGCCGCGTCGCTCGAGGACAAGCGCGTCCTCCATGCCATCGCCATGGACGACGAGCGGTCGGTCTGCGTTATCAACCAGTACGACGACCTCGGGTTTGTTGAGAATCGGTGTTAGAGTTAGAATCGGATACGATTCCGAGTTGTAATAGACATCATGTAACCTTGTGGTTCGTGTATATAAACAGATCCTGAGGTGGTGCAGCACACCACCGAAACCCCAAACCTAGTTCTCAAACTTGGTATCAGAGCCCGCGAGTACGATCCGCCGGCCGCTGTTTCCGAAATCGATCGGCGAGTCCTTCCGCCGAGTGATCAGACCATATTTACTATATACGCTCAAGCTGGGCAGTGCGATCGGACGATCAGAGCATATTTCCGCCGGCCACTGCTCCAGCTCCAGCGATCGATCGATCGGTTTCAGCTTTTCCGCCGCCGCCTCGCGAGTTCTTCCGCGACGCTGCAGCGCGAGTTCTTCCGCGCCGTCGCCGCGCGAGTTCTTCCGCCCGCCTCCGCGCGAGTCCTTCCGCGCCGTAGCTGTGCACCATCCGTCGCCGCCGCGACGATGACCAACACCGCCCTTCAGTCCTCCGAAGCGGCTGGAGCCATGATCATTGCCGCGCCAGCTTCATCGTCCACGGTAGTGACGCCCGCGCCCACCATCTCCGTTCGCCTGGATCATGGCAACTTCATGTTGTGGAAGGGCCTCCTCCTCCCGAACTTCTCCGGCGCCAGCCTCCATGGCTACCTTGACGGATCTGAGGCGCCGCCGGCCAAGACAATCACCCAGGGGGAGGGGGACAAGGCGCTATCCGTTCCCAACCCAGCGTTTCAGCGCTGGTGGATCCAGGACCAGAAAGTCCTAGGACTGCTCCTCGGCTCCATGGAGCCAGACATTGCATGCCAGCTCCTCGGCTGCAAGACCACCGCGGATGCGTGGACCTCAGTTCACGCCATGTTCGGTGCGGCAAGCCGTGCCAACGTCCGCCATATCCGACGCCAACTTCAGTTGTTGCGCAAGGAGGGCTTGTCCGCGGCGGCATACATGCACAAGATGAAGTCTCTCGCCGACACCATGGCTGCCGCTGGATCGCCCATCAACGACGACGAGCTTGTCGACTACATCATCACCGGGCTCGGGTCGGCGTTCAACTCCATCGCCGCCTCGCTCACTGTCGGCAACAAGTCGATGCCCTACTCCGAGTTCTACGCCTGCGTGATGTCGTTCGAGGCTTTGCAGGCACAGCAAGCCCTCGCCGAGGGATGGGCATCCTCGGCCAATGCCGCGTCGCGCCCCGTTCCATACGGGAACCCTCCTCGTCCACGAGCTCCGTACGTCAACCCCGCCTATCAAGGTGGGGGCTCACCCTATTCAGGGGGAAACCGTCCCAGCGGTCAACAGGGACAAGGCCGACCCAGTGGTGGGTACGGCAATGGCGGCGGGTACGACAACACCCGCAACGACGGCGGCAACAACCGCAACGGTGGCAATGGCGGCGGTGCAAATCGCAATGGCGGTGGGGGCGGCAACGGCCGCAACAACGGTGGTAATGGACGGCGCTGGAGGCCTCGTTGCCAGATTTGTGGCAACTGGGGGCACGAGGCGACGGACTGTCGCAACCGCTACAACCAGGAGTACCAGCGCTCCGGTAATTCAGCCTCCACCAACGCCACCGATCATAACCCTTGGATCATGGACACAGGGGCTACTGATCACTTCACGAGTGATCTAGAGCGACTTCACGTCCACGAGCGGTACACGGGAAAGGATCAGGTGCAAGTGGCCAACGGAACAGGTTTGTCTATTTCGCATATTGGCCATTCAAATTTAACCGGTTCATCACTTCGCTTGCAAGATGTTCTCCATGTTCCAAATATTCGTCAAAATCTCCTTTCCGTCTACCGTCTAGTTTCTGATAATGACGTATTTGTTGAATTTCATCGTCATTTTTTCTGTGTCAAGGACAAGGCCACAAAAAGGGTAATCCTACACGGTAAGAGTCAAGATGGACTCTACCCCGTTCCGTTTTACAAGGCATCGTCGTCCCCTCTCCATGCATCCGCTAGTGCAAAAGTCACGCCTACACAGTGGCATCAGCGTCTTGGTCATCCCTCAAATAATGTAGTGCACTCTATTGTTAAAACACATGAGCTTTCGTGTTCTTCGTCAGACAATTTATCTTTAGTGTGTGATGCCTGTCAACGTGCTAAAAGTCATCAATTACCTTATACTGCTTCCTCTCATGTCACTACCGTCCCTCTTGAGCTTGTTCACACCGATGTTTGGGGCCCTGCTCGTACTTCTTCTGGGGGTACAAGTATTATGTTAGTTTTGTGGATGACTACTCTCGTTTTTGCTGGATCTATCTCCTCAAGCATAAGTCTGATGTGGAGCAGGTTTTCTATGCCTTCCAGACTCATGTTGAGCGCCTCTTGAACGCTAAGATCAAAGCCGTTCAGTCCGATGGAGGTGGTGAATACCAAAAATTGGCTCGCTATTTTCAGCGTACGGGCGTGTCCCATCGTGTGTCGTGCCCGCATACTTCACAGCAAAACGGTATTGCTGAGCGTAAACATAGGCATCTAGTGGAAACAGGTCTTGCCCTTCTAGCACATTCCTCTCTTCCTCTACATTATTGGGATGAGGCTTTTCTGACAGCATGTTATCTTATTAATCGTATGCCTACACCTGTTATCAATAAGGAAACACCTCTCTATCGTCTCCTCCGTGTCCAGCCAAATTACTCCTTTCTTCGCATTTTTGGGTGCGCATGTTGGCCTAGTCTTCGCAAGTATAATTCTCATAAACTTGACTTCCGCTCTAAGGCTTGTGTTTTCCTAGGCTATAGTTCGATGCATAAGGGGTACAAGTGCTTGGATCGTTCTACGGGGCGTATTTACATATCACGTGACGTTGTTTTTGACGAAAATGTGTTTCCTTTCTCTACTCCTGGTGTGACTGTAGACGTGTCCGCTCTTGCCGACGCTATCACTTTTCCTTGCGATGAACCGGTTACGAGTGAGCCTATGCGCAAATACGACTTATCTTATTTGTCCACTGATCCGTCGCCGCAAGGTGCTGTCTCATTGTTTCAGGTGCCACCGATTGAGGTCCAGTGTGTTGACAAGCAGCAGGCTGCTGCCGTGCATGATGATCGCATGCGTGGGCCGTTGCTAGTGCATGCAGACGTGCATGCGGTGCATGATGATCGCATGCAGACGTGCATGCATGGGACGTCGCCCTCTCCTGCCGTGGCTTCACCAGCGTTGGTCCCCGATGTGGCCTCTCCAGCGTCCCCGCCAGCGGATCAGCCCGTGTCGCCTGCTGCCGGTTCGTCGCCGGCCGCGACACCTTTGGCTGCTCCGTCGCCTGTTCCTGCTCCGGCACATCAGATGATCACGAGGCTGCGGGATAACACACGGAAGGAAAAGGAGTTTAAAGATGGTACTGTTCGATATGACCCACGACGTCGAGCATTCCTTGCTGCTCCGCACTCTCATCGAGAAGCTCTGCAAGAACCGGCCTGGCATGCGGCTATGGCTGACGAGTTTGCGGCTCTCTGTCAGACCAACACTTGGGTCTTGGTTCCTCGTCCTCCTGGCGTCAACATCGTTGGTAGCAAATGGATTTTCAAGACCAAACATCGTCCAGATGGGTCTATTGATAAACACAAAGCCCGACTGGTTGCACGTGGATTTACTCAACAACATGGGATTGATTATGGTGACACGTTCAGCCCAGTTGTGAAGCCTGCTACTGTTCGCCTAGTGCTCTCACTTGCCGTGTCTCGCGGGTGGAGTCTCCGACAGGTTGATGTCAGTAATGCATTCCTTCATGGTTTCTTGACTGAAGATGTCTATATGCAGCAACCGCCAGGTTTTGAGGATGCCCGTTTTCCCTCTCATGTTTGCAAGCTTCAGCGGTCTATCTATGGTCTGAAGCAGTCACCCCGTGCGTGGTATGATCGTCTGAGTCAGCTTCTTCATCAACTTGGTTTTGTCTCGTCCAAGGCCGATACGTCCCTGTTCATATTCTCTCGCGACGGAGTTCACATATACATGTTGGTGTATGTTGATGATATTGTCATTGCTGGCTCCACTCCAGAGGTTGTTGATCGTCTAGTGCGTTCTCTCTCCGACAGTTTTCCTATCAAGGATTTGGGTAGGTTGGAATACTTCCTTGGATTGGAGGCCTCTTACAATTCAGGGGGTATGATGTTGACTCAACGAAAGTATGCGCATGATCTTCTTCATCGAGTCAACATGGAGAATTGTAATTCCACCTCAACACCACTTGACGCCTCTGAGAAGTTGACCCGTGAAGGAGGTACGCCGCTTGGTGCTGATGATTCTTTCCGGTATCGTAGTGTTGTTGGTGCCCTGCAGTATTTGACGCTTACTCGTCCAGACATTTCCTTTGCGGTGAACAAGGTGTGTCAGTTTCTATCTCAGCCGACTGATATTCATTGGGAGTCAGTCAAGCGCATTCTGCGGTATGTCAAGGGGACACTGCAGACTGGTTTGCATATTCGCAAGTCTCCATCCGTTGGAGTCAGTATTTTTACAGATGCAGACTGGGCAGGTGACATGGATGATAGGCGTTCCACAAGTGGGTTTGCTGTGTTTGTTGGACCAAACTTAATCTCGTGGAGTTCGAAGAAGCAACCCACAGTATCGAGGTCAAGTACCGAAGCTGAATATAAGGCTTTGGCAAATGGTGCTGCTGAAGCAATATGGGTAGATTCTTTACTCAAGGAACTTGGTGTGACTCAACAGCGTACACCCATTCTATGGTGTGATAATCTCGGGGCTACTTACCTCACGGCAAATCCAGTCTTTCATGCTCGGACTAAGCACATTGAGATTGATTTCCACTTCGTTCGAGAGCGTGTCGCTACAGGTGCACTTGAGGTCCGGTTTATCTCTTCAAGTGATCAGTTGGCTGACGTGTTTACAAAACCAGCCACACGGCAAATGCTAGACCGATTCAAATCCAATCTAAATCTTGTATGTAATAGTTTAGATTGAGGGGGAGTGTTGAGAATCGGTGTTAGAGTTAGAATCGGATACGATTCCGAGTTGTAATAGACATCATGTAACCTTGTGGTTCGTGTATATAAACAGATCCTGAGGTGGTGCAGCACACCACCGAAACCCCAAACCTAGTTCTCAAACTGGGTTCCTCGACCTCAGGAGCACCGCGGGCAGCGGAGGCGTGCGGTGGAGCTCCCGGAGCAAGCTCATGAACCGGAAGGCGACCGGCGAGGAGAGCTGCTACCCGAAGCTCGCCACGCACGGCGGGCAGCTCTTCTCGTCCATGAACGACAGCATCTCGGTGTTCAGCGGCCCCGAGCACGTGCTCAAGTCCACTCTCAGGCGGAGCTACGGCGGCGCCGTTTGCGATTTCTCCATCGGGGGCGACCGCCTCTTCGCCCAGCACAACGAGGAGAATGTGTTCGATGTCTGGGAGACGCTGCCGCCGCCGATCATCTGATCGCCACTCTGCTTTGATCAGTGCGCCGTGGTTTCGTCTGTACACTTCTCTCGTGCTTCTGTTCTTGCGTGTCAACAGAATGAAACAGAATATTCAGGAGGGAATTGTGCTACGATCTAGATGTCTCACAGTACGATTAGATCGCAGTCCTTGCGTCGCGCACAGGCAGCCGGATCAATAATCTCCGATACACACCACACGCAGGATTCGTAAGGAAGGAGGAAGGAAGAACAGCTACGCTGCCTATTACAATGATTAGAGATGACTAGTAAAAATGCCCGTGCGTTGCAACGTGAGAAGCAAGATGGACGAAACCAAAATTTCTGCTTCTGTAACTTGCTTCGTCTAGATTTCAAATGGTATTTAAGTCGGACATAAACGACGAACCTAGTGCATTTCGTGGCATTCGCTGGAAAGTTAACTGGTAACCCGTTTTTGGCTATAAAACGCCCATCCATGCGGGGACTGAGTAGTGCGTATTGTGGTCTTCATGATTGTTTTTCTACCCTAATGTTTGCAAACCTCCATCATTATTTCTTCTCCCTCCGAAAACCCCAAATTCAGAGAATATAGTAAGAAATCATCACTACTTTAAAGTTCTACATATAAAGATATAAAATACAATCAGGACTATAACATATTTGCAATTTCGTACTGTGGTATACCCCAAATATATATTGTACCATGCATCTTAATTACATCTATGCTAAATATCTGGTCAACTGCAGAAATTCATGTATGAGAGGTCGAACACAGCAGAGCAGAAGTAAACCTGTTGTTGCCTCCTGTATGTTGCGGCCAGTTTCCACCATCCTTCATGTCTCTCCCTCGACCTACAGAAATAAAGCCCAAAGCATTTAGATCAGCACACTCCAATCCAAGCACCAAATACAGAGATATTGAGAAATTGTGAACTGAAAGCACTACCGGCCCCGATTATCTGGAGAAGCTGGCTGTGATATCACCACCCGCGGTGAGATGCTGCTTCTTTCGGCCGGCCGCCTCTCTGAACCCTCATCCTGACTCCTCTCCTGCTGAATAAAATTGGAAAATAATATCAACATCTGTTGTTCACACAAATAAACATGAATTGCACCCGAGACCTGGTCCAAGAGGAGCTAGTGCGGAATAGAACTGAGGCTGCACTGGTGGAGGGCATGCCGCGGACGCCGAGGGCACATGGAGAAGCCTGGCCAGGAGCTGCGTCGGGAGCCTCGCCGTGGTGGGCTCGCAGCCGAAGCATCCACCGCAGGGATCATAGGAATATCGCAGCCACTGCACGGGGATAACCGGGCAAGGGTCTGCCTGGACGTCCTCGCCGTTGAGGGCCGGCCATGGCCAGGAGCCTCGGTGTGGAGAGCACAACCACTGCACGGGGAGGGCCGACCCAGGGGCTGTGCCTGCCGTCCTAGCAATGGAGGGTCGGGCGGCCGAACATGCGGATTCACGTGTGACGTGTTCACACCGTCGAGAATATTATCAGGAAGCCGACGACGCCGCTAGCTCTGCATCCTCCTCGACATTGCTGGGAGAAATCGATAGTTAGCTAAATCTGAGGCAGAAATCGAGCTTTAATAGTATGACTCGGTATAGTAATCGGATCGTTTCTGCGACTCGTGTACGAAACGGACTAATAACGAGCGAAACGACGGAAACTGACCTACAAAACCAAACAGCGAACGACGTACGACAAGAAACGCTCAACGGACGAAAATTTGGGGGAAGAAACCTTCCTCCCTTTATTATTAGGTATAGATTGCCTCTTCCTCACGCAGTGGCAGGTATAGGCGATGCGGGGCTCGCTTCACGCTCGGGCTGGACCGTCGTGGGCTTGGTCTTGTTTAGACGGTCCATGGCCTGCCTAATGTCACGAGCACGTCTGTACCCTTTCTTCAGTGTCGTAGCAGGTCCCTCCCCCCCCCCTGAGTTTCTGCTTGCCCCCAAGCAGGTGCCAGAGGAAATCGAGCACGCAGAGCAGCTTCCGACTCCCAGGATCGAAGAGTTGACGGTGGTCCAAAGTACTTGAAGGACAGTTTGTGATTGCTTCGCCGGTTCACTGATGTTTGAGCATATGGCTGTAGTTTCATGAATACCCTGTCTCCCTCTTGAAATTCGCGTTTAGTGCGATGTTTATCTTCCTGATGTTTCATCCGTTGCTGTGCTCTGAGGAGGTGTTGTCTGAGTAAGACATTGGTGTGCTCGCGTTCTTACAGCCAGTAGGCCAGATCAGGGGAAACATCAGACTGTAAATTGCTCACGCCCAGATGTCGTGGAGCATACCCATAGAGCACTTGGAAAGGAGTTTTACCTAGAGCAGAATGGTAGTTTGTATTATACCAATAATCTGCCATTGGCAGCCAAGACGACCATTTTTTTTGGAGAAGCATGCACTGCACACCGCAAATAGGCCTCAAGACACTGATTGAGCTTCTCTGTTTGGCCATCCGTCTGTGGGTGGTTTGCCGAACTCATGTTCATCTTGGTGTCGGACAGTCGAAAGAGTTCCTGCCACACCTTGCTTGCGAACACTGGATCTCGATCCGAGATTATGACACTGGAAGGCCATGGAGTTTATACACCGAATCAATGAACTTTTGTGCCACTGTCATTGCTGTGTATGGGTGAGAGAGGGGTATGAAGTGGCCATATTTTGTAAATTTGTCAATAACCACCAAGATGCAGTCAAAACTCCCAGAGCGAGGTAGACCTTCCACGAAATCCATACTGATAATACTCCAGGCGTCAGTTGGGACAGGCAAAGGATTCAGTAGCCTAGGTAGGCGAACATGCTCGCTCTTTGCTTGCTGACAAGTGGTACACTGGCTGACATACTTGCGAATGTGTTCTTTCATGCCTGGCCAGGAGAATAAAGCCTTAATGCGTTGGTATGTGGCTAAGAAACCGGAGTGGCCGCCAACACCACTATCATGCAGAGATAACAGAATTGCTGCGTGTGCTTCTTTGTTGGTACCCAGCCAAACTCTGTCCTTGTAACATATCAGGCCCTGATGGAGTGAGTAGCCGCGAGCATTGGGAGAGTGTATGCTTAATCCCTGCATCAAAATTTTAGCTCGTGGATCAGCTTCATATCCCTCCACAATTATCTCTAACCATCTGGGACGGCACAGTGAAATGTGATGCAGCTCATTCTCGCTTGGCTTCCTTGAAAGAGCATCAACAGCTGAGTTATCAGTCCCCTTGCGGTACACTAGTTTATATTTCAGCCCAATGAGCTTAACAAAGGCCTTTTGTTGCATATCTGTTGTGAGTTTTTGGTCAGATAGGTGGACCAAGCTTCTGTGATCAGTAATTATCGTGAAAGGAGCCTGTTGCAGGTAGGGGCGCCATTTGTCCACCGCAAGCAAAATTGCTAGGCACTCCTTTCCATATGTTGACAGTGTTTGAGCCGTGTCGTGGTGGTATCACGGCAGATGCCATAGGATGGCTAAAGTGTGGGCCGATGGACGCTGGAGGATCCGGGAGAGGGCTAGCGCGCTAAGAAGAACACACGAAGAACACACAAGCACACCAAGATCTACCCAGGTTCAGGGCTCTCGTGAGGAGGTAAAACCCCTACTCCTGCCTGCCTCTCTCTATATATCTCGGTATCAAGTGTACAAGCTGCTCCTTGAGCTGTATATCTCAACAATGGTGAAAAGCATAAGGAAGGAGATGAAGCTACGGGTGGAAAGGTATCTCAGGCGTCGTCCTTCACGGAGGGGGTGAGGGCATATATATAGGCTAAACCGGGTTACCGGAATACCCCTCCACTTGCAACGGTCACTTCTCCGTACCGGCACTGCAGACGCGCACGCCTGCACGTCATGATTGTCTCTGCACAGTGGACAGGACGTGGCTTGCCCATGTCCTGTCCCATATCTCTGCTCCAAAGTACGCCTGAGGTCAGCGTGTACTTCCCCTGCTCCTTGGTCAGCAGAGTAAGCCCAATCACCTCAGACGTGCGCCGTACCGCATGCCGCGCTCCCGTGCCAGACGGGATGGGACAGGAGCATTGACTCCCGTCCGACATAAGGATAACCCGGCATGGATATGCCGGATTTCCCTCCCTGACCAATCTTCCCTGCACATAAGAAAGCACATAAGTTACCGACACACATATGTCGGTTATGCTATCTCGGATCCTTATCTCGGATCCCTTGTCTCGGTCGACACATGCCGGTTGTCACCAGCTTGGTATCTCGGTCCCTTCATGCCCGGGTTATCTCGGTACGCCTATGTCGGTTTGCACCTGCTCCACACTCTGAAGCCCAGGTATGCCGGTTTTACTGTAACTTGGCTCATAGCTGAGCATAGCTTTTACCACACCATGACCCTACCCGGGGGTAGCCCCCCGACATTAGTCCCCGAAGCTGGTGCGGGCCTGCAGCCATGGATGAAGGGCCACAGCAGGTTTAATCAACCGAAACAACCATAACCGGCATCCGACATTACCATGTCGGTTCAATCGTAAAGCCACTAATAAACTCTCCAACTGATTCCGACATTTGCCCCGGTGTCGGTTTCTCCGACACAAGAATTCCGCCGACAGAGCAAGTCAAGATTTCACGACCAACCCAACTTAACCCATCCATCCGACATTCACATGCCGGTTTACTGCAAGCTTCAAGGACCAAACTTTCCACAACCCTCGAGATCTGCCCTTATGCCGGTCTCTCCGACACAAGAAGATTCCCACAATCTCTCAAAGATCTCTCCACAGCACGTGGCAGAGAGACTCAGCGCGTTACCTCGGTTCCTGCGCACGGACGTGCACATCTCTGCAGGCACGCCGCCCACGTCACGTGCTGTCACGTCGCGTGGGCACTTGAGTGTGCTTTGACCGTGGCGCGTTTCCTCGATTCCCGCACCAGTTACTGCGCCACGATCACACCGCGGGTAGTTACCACCTTGTGGCCCACGATGCGGCTGATCGTGCGGCCGCAAACATCGCAACCGCGTAGATCGTGCGCGGTTAATCCGCGCGCCCGTTACGGTAACCGCACGCGGTAAAAATGGAAACTGCACGCCCTCACCTCCATAAATAGGGGAGCGGGCACCTCTCTTCTCTTCTTCGCATCCATCCTCTCCTTTCTTTCTCCCCTGCGACATCGCCGCCGCCGCGCAGAGAGCTCCGCCACCGCACGACGCCGGATCTTTCGAGCCACCGCCCACCGGAGCACTTCGCGCCGCCACCGGACACGCGCAACTCCGGCAAGCCCCGCGCTTCTTCACCTCGCATCGCCGTCGCAATCTCCGGTAAGTTTCTTGCCCTTGCCATTGCCGATGAGCGTGTTCATCCTCTCCGATGAACACGTTCCTCTTCTCCGACGAACTTTGTTCATCTCTCCCGATGAACTCTGTTCATCTTCCCCGATGAACTTGCTCCTCTTCTCCGTAGATGCTACTGCCCTTAGTTGCTTAGATCCCTCTTAGATCTTCTTCACCGTGCCTCTTAACAACTTTGCAATAGTTTCTCCGCGGATCTTTCTAAGTTTCAACTCACATGTTCTTGCATTTATCTTCTATTTATTTTTCCCCGTAGATCTTTCCGCCAAACACTTAGCCACGGAATTGTGTTTCCCGCCACTTATGCACTTTCCTCTGTTGCCCAAAGATTCCGAGATACTTATCTCGGTTCCTCTGTTGCCTAAATACTCTGAGATACTTATCTCGGTTCCTCCGTTGCCCAAATACTCTGAGATACTTATCTCGGTTCAACCTATGCCTTTTTTGCAGATCCCTTCCGAGATGTCATCCAGCAATACCCCGGAGCCTGCCGAGGATATCGTTGAGGAGGAGAGCGCGCCGGGTGGAAAGGTTCCGACGTAACCCAGGCCGAGATAGACTGGCTAGTCCGGACCAAACGCATTCCGGCACAAGTGATATGCCGGGTTCCCGGCAAAGAGGCCGAGCCGAAGCTGAAAACCGGCGAGCGCGTGGTCTTCGTTGCGCACTTCGAGCGCGGCTTTGGACTCCCGGCGAGCGAGTTCTTCCGATCCTTCTTGGATCGATTCCGGCTTCAACCTCACCACCTTCCAGCCAATGCCATTACCACGCTTTCTGCGTGTGTTTCTTTCTCCGAGGGATACCTCGGACTCTGGCCCACTGTTGAGCTCTGGGCCAAGTACTTCCAACTCCGGAAGCAAAGTGTCCCGGATCCGGAGAACAAGAACTTCCCCAAGGAGATGACCCCGTGCGGAGTGCTACCATCATACCTCGGAGGGGTTCCGTCTTGCCTCGGATTCAAGGGCTGGAGTCATGCCGGAAATGGCAGCGCACTTTCTTCTACGTGAAGAACCCGGACAGCCCAGACAACGCCGACTTTCTGAACCTGCCGCTATTCAACATCGCCACCCCTACAGAACAGTTTAACTGGTCCCTCAACCCGAGGGACCTGAACCTCGAATCAACCAGATTCACAAGGTCGTCGAGGAGCTTGTGGGGCAGGCTTAACAGCGATGATCTCCTGAGGACCTTCGTCAGCCGCCGAGTTTCCCCCCTTCAAGACCGAGTTCACAAGATCTGCCACATGAGTGGCCAGTATGATCCAACTCGGATCAGCACCCATGAGCTGAACAAAGCCGAGATCAGAAGACGTGTCAAGGCAATTGCCCGCACGCGATGACCGAGGAATGGGAATGGGGTCTAGAACCTCATAACAGAACTCGGCTTCCGGAGCAAGTAAGTAACCTTGCAACTTACACCGACATACTTTTTCTACCGAGATAACTCTTATGCCGGCCCCATAATCCGCTCATAAAGTAACTCGGTTTTACTGCTTCTGGCTTGCAGAGGTTTACCCGGCAAAAGACTGAAGATGGAGAGGATCCCTCCACCAAATGGGGCCAAGACATCCCTGCCCCGGACGTCGCCGAGGTAGAAGACCCAGACGACGAGGATCAGCTGCCAATACCGAGAGCTGGCCCCTACCTCGGGTAAGCCTCGAGCCCGAGCTTCAATCCGAGATTGGTCAGATGATGATGATTGCGAAATGCTAGAGGTAATTGACGCTCGTCCCATCGCATATGCTCACCCAGCCTCGGCATCAACTAACCCGGGTGGCTCTGCCCCGAGTGCACGCCCTGCTACCTCGGGCAAACAAGTGGCATCTCGCAAGCGTGCAGAGACCGGTACCTCGAAAACCGGGACCTCCACACCCTCGGACCCAGCAGCACGCCGGCGAAGCGACAGAAGAAAGGAGCGGTTAAGCCGAAGAAGGGCAAGAAGACACCGCCAGTTACGGAAGGGTAAGATATTCTTTGCCGACACAAGCTTACTTCCTTTTTTCCTTCTGCCGGGATAACCTTTCCCGACATAACATTTTTTCTTGTTTGATGCAGCGCCCCTTGAAGTCGACCAGAGTGCCTCTTCTATGCGCTCGCCCCTTCCGAGTACAGCCGAACCTCGGCCACGTGACTCCGGGGTACCCGCCACTCCTCTGTCATTCCCGAGGTTGTGTCCTCGACCAAGATGATGGCTCTGCTGCCCCACCGCGGAAACCGACATTCCGCGGGCCGACACTTCGGTGACCTCGGGCGCACAGCCACCATCGCCACAACAACAGCCGCAACAACAGCAACCACAACAACAACAGCAGCAGCAGCAACAGCAACAGCAACAGGAACACAGCAACAGCAACAGCAACAAGGACAGCAGCAACCTCAACAGCAGCAGCAGCAACCAAAGCAGCCGCCCCGGCCAAAGTCCACCACCAAGTCCACCACAAGTCCACCGAGTTAGCAACTCGGAAAGCTATTCCACTAGCCAAGCCGGCACAGAGCCAAGCAGCCACCGGGAAACACTTGCCAACCCGGAGAGACAAGTGGTGTTGACTCCAACCACTACCCCGGAGCACCAAGCTCTCACCACCTCTGTCTCCCGAGTTACCAGCAGCAGCTGGGTTTTACCCCAGCTCCAAACTCAAAGTGGACACAGCTTAGGCTCGGAGAAGCAGTACCACATGGACTGGAATGCTGCCGACACAAGCGAGGTCTCCTCCGCGAACCCGGTCACTCCACATCCAGCTGGTCCCAGTGCGCTTGCTCAGGCCATGCACAATTTGCAAGTCTCGACCCTTCGAGCCAGCAAGCTTGCCGAGGTATTTTTCCTCAGAGACTTTTATTTCCTTTGCCATAGATGATAAACATACACAATCCCCAGTCCCCGAGATTCGGGTTGAGTGACCTGCGCTTGCCCGAGTAAAGATCACTCGGCGCGAATCTTCACAAAATTTTCATCATTAGACTCAAAAAATCCGACATTAGGATCTTCAAAAATCCGACACTTAGGATCTTAAAAAATCCGACATCCAGTCCCCGAGATTCTTGTCGAGTTTTACTCGGCAGGAATCTTTAAAAAATCCGACATTAGCTTTACTCGGCATGAATCTTCAAAAATCATACTAACCTTTGCTCTTTTCAGGATTGCACCAACGCCGGACCACAGTGTTTCGGAAGTTGCTTCTGGACCACAACAAGCTCAAGAGGTCCCACAAGCAACTTCAGGAGACGCTGAAGAACAAGGAACGCGCACGCCACTGCCCTTCAGAAGGAACGACAGGAAGTGTCTCGGCTCCAGGAGGAACTTGCCGGGTCCAGGGCGAGAAAACCGGCATTGAGCAGGCCCTGATGCAAAAGGAGGAAGCTGCTCAAAAGCACAAGGAAACGCTCGAGGCGACCGAGGTTCGCGCTACCTCGGCTCAAGGAGAACTGGATGCCCTCAAGGCAAAATCCGACATCTGGCTCCGCGAGCTCACCCGGCTGAACAAGGAGATGGACAGTAAGTTTCTTTATCCTTTCTTTTTGTTTTCATTACTTGTACCGACATTAAGATATGCCGGTATATAACTCAATTCGGTGATAGCTTTTCTATCTTCAGATCACTTCGCCCACTCCAAGGCTGCTGCACTCAACACTGTTCGCAAGGCACGAGCAAAGAGAGCCGAGGCTGGCCCAATCCCGGAGGAATGGGATATTGAAGATTACCTTGACTGCTTGAATGCTCGCATCTCTCCTCTGAAGGCCATTGGCCTAGATCTTCTTGATGCTGGCATCAAAGCTTACCGAGCCTTATGGCCAGGATCCCAGACTCCGGCTACAATTGAAGAACTGTCCAAGTGTCTGTCGGGGGCCGAGGCCAGGATCCGAGAGTGGAGATCCTCAGCAGCTCGTGCCGGAGCTGATCAAGCACTGACCTTTGTGCTCTCCTGGTACGAGTCCATCAACCTCAACGCCGTGCGCTCCCTGCGCCAAGGCTCCAAATGGACCTCCGATCCGACACTGATAGAGAGCCGCAAAGATGCAGCCAAATTCATGGCCAGCTATGCTCCCACCCGACACTTCATTCCGGGTCCCGCCTACTCGGATGACGAAGAAGATGACCAGGATGATGAAGAGGGTGAAGACGAAGAAGATGACATCGATGAGGAGATCGAGGCCGAAGCTCCCGACGCTGCCACTGCCGAGCGACCGAGACTGCTGCCGGAGCAACCGAGACTTCCGCTGCCGGAGCAGCCGACACTTCTGCTGCTGGAGCAACCGACATTGCCAAGCCGGCTGCGACCGACACGCCAAGTCGACCGCGACCGACACTTCGAGAAGCCGGTATCCGACACTACTGGTGCCTCGGCAGCCACTCCAACACCCGAGGTTGCTCCAACAACTGAAGCTTCTTCTGCCGCCGAGACTGCTCCCGAGCCTCGCACCGCTCCAACTGCTCCGAGCTCCTCCGAGGCAGCTGCCTAAGCTTATCAAACATTGAACCATTAAATCCCCGGAATGCCGGGTGCAGATGTAAATATACTTTTAAGTATCTCGCAGTGCTACTTTTATCCGTGCTACTTTATCATATTAGTTTCAACAAGACAAGCTTAATGCCGATCACTTTGCACCAAGTCCCCGAGTTTACTTTCTTGTTTACTATACTTAGTAATCTTTGCTCTTGTCTACCATTTAGGCGTTCGACAGTCGAGTCACAAGATCAATCATTATAGCACACAATACTTGTAAATTTTGAGGTAAGGTTTAGAGTCATCCGACACAAGGAAAAGGAAGAAAAAACCGGGTTAGTAAACGACATATGTCGGATCTTTTTAGGACCGAGTCCCCGAGTCCATTTTCATGTTTACCATATACCATAACCTCTGCTCTTGACTGCCATTTCGGCGTTCGTCAGTCGAGTCACAAGATCACAACAAAATAGCATACATTACTTGAACTTTGAAACGAGGTCTCAAAATCATCCGACATATGAACAACACAGAAAAAACCGAGATAAAACACAAGCATATGGACAAAGGCAGTCCCCGAGTTTCTTTTCGGAGTGCCGGCATTTTATTCAAAGGAAAACCGAGATACATACACTGCGCCCTTATGAGTAAAAGGGACGGAGTAGAGCTACATTCCAGGGTCTTTTGGTCTCCTCTCCGGATTTGTCCATCACATTTTTCCTCGGTGCCTGTGCATCTATAAGATAGTATGAATCATTGTGCAGAGCCTTGCTCACAATGAATGGTCCCTCCCATGGAGGTGACAACTTGTGTCGGCCTGCTTTGCGTTGCACTAGCCTCAACACCAAATCTCCCTCTCGGAAAACCCGAGGGCTGATCTTCCGGCTATGATAGCGTCGGAGATTTTGCTGATATATAGCTGACCGAGATAAGGTCAGTTCTCGTGCTTCTTCGAGCAAATCAACATCATTTTCCCGAGCTTCTTTTGCCTCGGTTTCAGTGTACAGCGCCACTCTTGGCGAGTCATATTCCATGTCGGTTGGCAGGACCGCTTCTGCTCCATAGACCAGAAAAAATGGCGTATAGCCAGTTGATCGATTTGGTGTGGTCCTTAGACCCCACAGCACTGCTGGTATCTCCTCTATCCAACATCCCGGAGTTCGCAACAGTGGTTCAATCAACCGGCTTTGATACCGGCTAACACCAATGCATTTGCTCTTTCCACTTGCCCATTTGCCTCAGGGTGTGCCACCGAGGCTATGTCCAACCGAATTCTCTTATCCGCACAGAACCGAGCAAACTCTCCCACAGCAAAGTTTGTGCCATTATCCGAGATAATGCTATGGGGGTAACCATATCTCAAAATGATGTCCTTCAAAAAGGTCACAGCTGTGTGACCATCACACTTCCGGATTGGCTTTACCTCGATCCACTTGGTGAACTTGTCCACCATCACCAGCATATGAGTCATGTTACCTCGGGCTGGCCTGAACTCTCCCACCATATCCAGCACCAAACTGCAAAGGGCCAAGTGATTGGAATTGTCTTGAGTGCCGAGGCTGGCAGGTGGATCTTTTTAGCAAACCTCTGACATCCCTCACACTTTCTGACGATATCTTCTGCCTGGTTCAAAGCACTGGGCCAATAAAACCCATGCCGGAATACCTTAGCCACCAAGGCTCTTGATGAAGCATGATGACCACACTCTCCTGATGAATTTCCAGGAGCATCTCTGCCCTTCCTGCGGCTCGACACAGCGCTGCAGTACCTCGGTCACACTTCTCTTGTATAACTCTGGTTGATGATGGTGTAGGCCTTGGATCTTCTTTGCACTTGCCTAGCTTCAACTTCATTACTTGGCAAACTCCCATCCATCATAAATGCCATTATTGGTTGTGCCCACTCCGGCACAGGACGCACAGGAAATACCGGATCATCCACCTCCATGAGATCAACCGACATTACTTCTTCCGAGATAGAGCCAGTCCCCGGGTTCTGCCAAGCAGTCCCCGGGTTCTCCCAAATGCATCCGACATCGACGTCCATGGGAACAGCACCAGACTCCGGTTTCGCCGGGATAAAATTGACTCGGACTCGGCGATGGTTTGATTGATGGCTTCCTCAGATGCTCCAAGGCTATGCCGGGTGGAATTGGATCCCGGGATGAACCTAGCTTGGACAGTACATCGGCGGCGTCATTTTCAGCCCGAGGTATATGCGTGAGCTCGCAACCTTCAAAGAACCCCGAGATCTTCTGGACATGAAACCGATACAACGCCATGTTGGCATCTAAAGCATCCCAATTTCCCGAGACTTGCTGCACCACCAAATCCGAGTCTCCGAAACATTCTATCCGGCGAATACCAATTTCTTTGGCCACATTTAGCCCATGAACAAGTGCCTCATACTCGGCCACATTGTTAGATGCCGCAAAATGAATCTGCAACACATATCTCAGTTGATCTGCTTAGGCGAGGTAAGGACTACCCCGGCACCTAAACCAATTTTTGTCCTTGAACCATCAAAGTGCATTCTCCAGTAATTGGGGTCAGGTGGTGGCTCATATTGCATTTCAGCCCAATCCACCAGAAATCCGGCAGTGCCTGAGATTTAATGGCATCTCTTCTTTCATAGTGAGGAGTGTAAGGGGACACCTCGATAGCCCACTTGGCTACTCGGCCAGTTGCATCTTTACACCCAATGATCTCCGAGATAGGAGCCTCACACACCACAGTGATTGAATGCTCTTGGAAGTAATGTTTCAACTTCTTAGCAGCCAGATAGACACCATATGTCATTTCTGGTAGTGCGGATAGTTCTGCTTGGATAACGAGATCACCTCGCTAGGTAATACACTGGCCTCTGCACAGTTTTGCCATCTTCTTCTCTCTCCACTACCAATACGACACTCACAACCCGGTTTGTGGCTGCAATGTAGAGCAACATCGGCTCTTTGGGTAATGGTGAGCCAGTATCGGCGCAGTTGCCAACATCTTTTTTAACTCGGTGAACGCCGCATCTGCTTGCGGGGTCCACACGAAGTGGGTTGTTTTCTTCATGAGTTGATACAAAGGCAATGCCTTTTCTCCCAACCTGCTAACAAACCGACTTAAGGATGCCAAACATCCAGTGAATTTCTGCACGTCTTTGAGACATGTCGGTAACCTCATGCTTTCAATAGCACGGATTTTTGTCGGGTTCACCTCGATACCTCGGCTTGACACGAGGAAACCGAGTAATTTGCCTGCCGGCACACCGAAGGTACATTTGTCCGGGTTAAGTTTTATCCGGAATTTCCTTAGATTCTCAAATGTTTCTCGGAGATCATCAATCAGAGAGGATTTCTCCTTAGACTTGATGACAATGTCATCGACATACACCTGCACATTTTTTCCTATTTGATCATGCAAGCATTTTTGCATACATCTCTGGTAAGTGGCACCAGCATTTCTCAAACCAAAGGTCATGACACGATAGCAATAAGCCCCATACGGGGTGATAAAAGCAGTTTTCATTTGATCAGCAGGGTTCAGTGGTATCTGGTGAAAACCAGAATAAGCATCTACAAAGGATAACAGCTCACACCCGGCTGTGGAATCGATCACTTGATCTATCCGAGGCAGCGGGAATGGATCCTTAGGACATGCCTTGTTCAAGTTTGTGTAATCAATACACATACGCCACACAATGGCCACGTTCGGGTCATCTTTTTTCTTTTCCACCAGGACCGGGTTAGACAACCAGTCCGGGTGCAGCACTTCCATGATGAACCAGATGCAAGTAACTGGCCAGTTCATCACCTATCACCTTTCTCCTCTCATCCGAGAGACGCCGCATAGGTTGCTTCACCGGTTTCATATCCGGTCTGACGAACAAAGAGTGCTCAGCCAACTCCCTCGGAACACCTGGCAGGTCCTGATTTGACCATGCAAAGATATCCCGGTTCTCACGGAGGAAGTGACTGAGCTCGCCTTCCTATTTCTCAGTTAACCCGGTACCAATGATGACGTTGTGGTCCGGACATGCCGGGTCAACATTGATCTTCTTGGTCTCTTTGGGCACCTCGAAAGTTGCATTCTGCTCCGGGTTAGCCATACCCGGCATGCCGAGTTGTGCGGACTGAGCCAATGCCACCACTTCATGGATCTTCTTCTTCTCTGCAGCGATAATCAGTGACTCGGCTAAGCACGATCCAGCCGAGGCACACTCCAGTGCACGCTTGTAATCACCCGAGATAGTGATGATGCCATTAGGACCCGGCATTTTCATCTTGAGGTAACCCACATGGGTGGATATCATGAACTTGGACAGTGCAGGCCTACCGAGTAAAGCATGGTATGGACTTTCGAGGTCCACTACCTCAAACTGGATACTCTCAGTTCGGCAGTTGTCCTTGGTGCCAACACATCAACCCAAATTTTGCCCATAGGTGCACATGAAACACCGGCACTATGCCATGAAAGGTGTGTACTCGGTTGCAGCATGTTTGCCGAGATACCCATCTTCACCATGGTGTCTCGGTACATGATATTGATAGCACTCCCATTATCAATGAGAACTCGGGTGAACCGAATATTGAGTGTGGGTCCGAAGAATGTCGGATCCACACCAATGCATAACCTCCCGGAGTTGGCATAACTCGGGGATGATCCCTTCTGCTCCAAGTGATTCTTGCTCGGACCAGTGCAAATACTTCGGTATTGCCGGCATAACTGCGTTCACCTCCAGTGCACGCCGATGCAAGCTCTTCTTGTCAGTTGGCTCGGTCACAAATATCACATAGCTCTGATGAGCTTCTCTGTAATCTCCCTGGGGATACTCTCCCTGCCTGCTGGGACCAGTGTTGTTGTTGTTCCCTCCGACATTCACCTGATTCACAGGTTTCGGATCTGCTTGCCTCGGAACTGGCGGAATCACCGGGATAGCATTTGCTCCGGTAAGCGGCAAGTTTTGCCTCGGCGGAATTCTCTGAGGTGCCCCCACTTGATTTCCTCCGGCTCTGGCTCCTTCTCCCCTTGTGCGCTGATACCAGCTGCACTGCCGAGTTGTATGGTTTGCAGGCCTGCGGATGTCTTGGGTGTGGAAACTGCAAGGCCCATCCAACATAGCCTCATAAGTTAAGGATGGCTTCTGGTCACCCCATGGCCTCTTCCCTTCTTGATTCTGGCCCCATGCTGGGCCATTGAACTTCGGACGCTGGCTATTACCGGCATCTGGCTGGTCTTGGTTTACAGCTGCAACCTGGTTCGAGCCATACCGGTAATCCGGCTCTCTCCTCTTGTTACCGAAGTCCTGGCGATCGTTCTGCCTGACTGGCCCGGGTCTGTTGTTCACCGGGTATCTTCTACTCGGCTCTCCCGAGTTCAGCAAAGGTTGCATCGGATCACCCAGTGCATAGCTATCCGCAATCCGGATTGTCTCGGCCAGAGTGGCCGGCATTTCCCTCTGCAACTTCTGCCAGAGCATGGAGCCGTGTCGGCACCCCTGGGCAAACCAAGATATGGCCTGTGCCTCTACAACTCCTTCACAGGAATTGCGAATAGTACTCCACCGGGTTAAGTAATCCCGGTCAGTTTCATTATCCCTCTGCTTGCACATCGCAAGCTGCTGAGGACGGTTTGGTCTCTTGTATGTGCTGGAGAAGTTGCTAACAAATGCTTCTTCAAAGTCCAGCCAGCAATCAACACTGCCCTCTCGCAGGTTGTTCAGCCAAATCCGGGCTGGCCCCTCCAACATCTGCGGGATATACCTCACCGCCCATCTGCGGTTACCTCCCGCAATATGCACAGCCGACACATAATCTGTCAGCCAGTCCTCGGCTTAGTGCTGCCGTCATATGTTTTTGCACCTCGGTTTAGCTGAAAGTGCCGCACCGGTGGTTCCCTCATGATCCGAGGTCCAAAACATGCAGGTCCAGGTGGACCTTGCTCTTCCAGCATCTCGGACATATAAATCCTGTCCAACTTGTAGCGTGCATCATTTGGTGACAACTGGCGAGGTCCCAACCGAGATCCCAGTGCACCTTCATATCTCGGATACCCGGCTTTCTCCATAGCCGAGTAACCATCATCATAACGGTTAGCCACCTGTCAACAACTTGTGGCTGCTGGACATGCCCGACATTTTGCTGCTGCTGGGCGAGATTTTGTGTCGGATACCGAGGTGGATAACCTCGGCCAGCCGAGTTAACTACCCCGGCACCTGGACCGCCCTGACCGGGATTGCTTCTACCCCGGCCGGCACTACCTCGCCCAACTACCTGTTTTCCGGCACACGCCGGTCATACACCTGTATCTGTTTGCTCTTACCGGAGTTTACACTCCGGTCACGATCTCCACCGACATGCGGTGATGAAGCTTGCCCCTTAGATCCACTGGCTCCCCTAGCCGAGTGAACAACATCGGACCCACCTGCAACTGTGTTGGCCTTGCGATAGGCCTCATTCTGCCGGGTAGCCACAGCTACCAACTCATTAACTCGGTCTTGCTGCCTACGGAGAGCTTCTCCGGATAAGCCAGACAACTCGGCTCTTGCTGCCTCGGCAGCTCTAAGAGTCTTAGCAGGGGAACTATACTTCGGTTTTTCGACCGATAAGGTACTAGGAGTTTTGCTGGAGCTAGATCTACCATCTCTAGCAATCTCGGCATTGAGGTTTTTACCCCTCTTGCGCACATCCTCTACTCGACTAGGGCGAGCAGCTACCGGGGTAAAACCATGTGCTAGGTTATACTCACGGACAGTTATCCCGAATTCTCTTCTCACCTCGGCCATCTCCAGAGCCTCCTGAAGCAAGCTCTGACGCCGTGCCTCCAACTCTGCCTCTGATTGGGCAGCATCTGTACCGGCAGCTACCGGCACAGCCAGCTTCTCGATTATCTCCTCGAGGTGAGCCGGCTTAACCGGCACATGGGATGTACCGGCCTGACCGGGGAGGTTCTCCCTCCTCTCCAGCGGCACTTTCGCCGATCTGGTAACCTTGGTGGCAGGATTACCGGCATCTCTTTGCCGGGTTCTCCTTTACCGGCATCAGCCGCAGTGCCGGTCATCATGACCTCTGCGCAGCTCCCGGGGCGAGCGCTACGCCGGCCGCGAGCCGCACAGATAGCAGGAGGATCCTCAGCCACAAGCACCTGCTCGGGGTACTTGCAGACAACCTCGGTGGCGACGTAGGTCACGAAGGTGCCGAAGCTGATGAGGCAGCCGTTCGTCGGGAACGGCCTGCTGCCGAAGCATCCAGCGTTGTCGATGATGGAGCCCGTCCGGAATGTCACACCAGCCAGCGCCGCTGCCTGCCCCACGGTGGGCGCCAACTGTCGTGGTGGTATCACGGCAGATGCCATAGGATGGCTAAAGTGTGGGGCCGATGGACGCTGGAGGATCCGGGAGAGCGCTAGCGCGCTAAGAAGCACACACGAAGAACACACAAGCACACCAAGATCTACCCAGGATCAGGGCCCTCGTGAGGAGGTAAAACCCCTACTCCTGCCTGCCTCTCTCTATATATCTCGGTATCAAGTGTACAAGCTGCTCCTTGAGTTGTATATCTCAACAATGGTGAAAAGCATAAGGAAGGAGATGAAGCTACGGGTGGAAAGGTATCTCAGGCGTCGTCCTTCACGCAGGAGGGGGTGAGGGCATATATATAGGCTAAACCGGGTTACCGGAATACCCTCCACTTGCAACGGTCACTTCTCCGTACCGGCACTGCAGACGCGCACGCCTGCACGTCATGATTGTCTTTGCACAGTGGACAGGACATGGCTTGCCCATGTCCTGTCCCATATCTCTGCTCCAAAGTACGCCCGAGGTCAGCGTGTACTTCCCCTGCTCCTTGGTCAGTAGAGTAAGCCCAATCACATCAGACGTGCGCCGTACCGCACGCCGCGCTCCCGTGCCAGACGGGATGGGACAGGAGCATTGACTCCCGTCCGACATAAGGATAACCCGGCATGGATATGCCGGATTTCCCTCCCTGACCAATCTTCCCTGCACATAAGAAAGCACATAAGTTACCGACACACATATGTCGGTTATGCTATCTCGGATCCTTATCTCGGATCCCTTGTCTCGGTCGACACATGCCGGTTGTCACCAGCTTGGTATCTCGGTCCCTTCAGGCCCGGGTTATCTCGGTACGCCTATGTCGGTTTGCACCTGCTCCACACTCTGAAGCCCAGGTATGCCGGTTTTACTGTAACTTGGCTCATAGCTGAGCATAGCTTTTACCACACCATGACCCTACCGGGGGTAGCCCCCGACAAGCCGTGATACCGAGTGCCTTGCTGAGATATGCTATCAGATGACCTTTTTGAGATAGGACTGCGCCAACACCGCGTTTGGACGTATCCGTTTCCACAGTGAAGGGTAGATTGAAGTTCGGAAGTGCAAGCACTGGTGCTGTCAGCATTTTCTCTTTCAGTGTATCGAAAGCCAGCTGGTGAGTGGGTGTCCAATGAAACAGTGTATCTTTTTTCAGAAGGTCAGACAGAACTCGAGTGATGAGGCTGTAGTTCTAAATAAATTTTCTGTCGTACCCTGTGAGTCCTAGAATTCGCCTCACTTGTTGTGCATTGGGCGGAGTTGGCCAGTTTTGCACTGCTTGTATTTTGCTTGGATCTGTGGCAACATCCTTGCTACTGATTATGTGTCCCAAGTATTCTAACTGTTGCTTGGCAAAGGAACATTTGCTGAGCTTGATTGACAGTTGGTTCTTCTGGAGTAGTTCAAAGTCCTGAGTCAGATGTTCAATGTGTTCTTCCAGTGTTTTGCTGTAAATCAGTATGTCATCCATGAAGACAATCACACATTTGTGGATCATGGGAGCGAATATCGAGTTCATAGCTGACTGAAATGTCGCTGGTGCATTCGTCTGTGTTGTGAAAGCTGTATTTGGCTCATCTTCAGGCACTACACGGATCTGATGATAGCCAGCCTGCTTGTCTAGCTTAGTGAACCATTTGGCGCCCACCAATTCGTCCAACAGCTCGTCAATGATTGGCATTGGGTATTTGTTTTTGACTGTTATATTGTTCAAAGCTCCGTAGTCAACACAAAAACGCCAAGTGCCATCTTTCTTACGCACTAGAAGCACTGGGGAAGCAAATGGGCTGGTGCTTTCTTGAATAATTCCTTTGTCAATCATCTCCTTGATCTGACGTTCAATCTCTGTTTTCTGATGAGGTGCATATCTATATGGCTTGATGTTTACTGGGGTTGTGCCTGGCATCAGAGGAATATGATGATCAAACTTCCTATGAGGAGGCAGAGTCTGTGGATCCTCAAAGAGAATTTTGTACTTGTGGATGATTGGTGTAATTTCTGAAGGAATTTCTTTCGCACTTGTGCTGTCTGTGGTTGTCATTTCGCTCAATTCAATCAACTGACACACCTCTCCTTTCTGTAGCATGGTTTCCAACATGTGACAGGAGATTGCGGCACACGAGTCAGGCTTGGCTTGAATGCCTCGAAGGGTGATGCGCACACCTTCATGTTTGAACCTCATCGGTTTCTTCTTCCAGTTAAGCCACATCTTGCCATCGTTTTGGTTTTCTAACCAATCCATACCTAGTATGATATCATATGATGTCAATGGCAGAATCTTGAGATCAGTTGTGAATTTATGCCCTTGTGTGTACCACACCACATCAGGAATGTACTTGGAACAAGCTATGGTACCACCACCTGCAACACTGACGGTAGCCGGTGGTATTTCTTTCTGAGGTAAGTCCAACTTGTGAGCTAACTGTTGACTGATGAAATTACTGGAGCTCCCTGAGTCAATCAGGACGGTAATATTTTGTTTACCCACTAGACCCTGCAACCTCATGCTTCGACGACTGGTTGTTCCCTCGAGAGCGTGCACTGAGAGTTTAAGCACATGTTCCTTTCCATCATCTTCAGAGTCATTGTCGTCAGAATCATAACTGTCTTTAACAGTTTCTGAGGAATCTGCTATCTGCAATGCTTCTAAGATTTCCTCTAACACATGCAGCTGAACTTGTGCTGGGCATTTGTGAGTTGGAGAGTACTTCTCACCGCATTTGAAGCACTCACCCTTTGCACGCCTTTGAGCCTTGAGAGAATCAAACCGTGATGTGAGTGCCGGCTGATCAGGAGTGGTCTTCTCATCAGGTCTGTGGCCTAGAAATCCTGGCATCTAACTGTGTTGCTTGAACTTGGAACACAAGACATCTCGCTGGCTGTATTTATTTGGTTGCACAGCAGTGTCTTCCACCAAGAGAGCCTCCTGCGTTTGAGCCATAGAGAAAGCCAGATCAACAGTTCCAGGATTCTGTAGTTTGATTGCTGATCTAATATTTGGTTTCAGACCAGCAATGAAATGGTGAACAAAGAAGGTTTCATCATAAGAATGATTGTACAGAAGAACACTATGCATCAATTCCTCAAACTTGTGAGCATACTCGTCTACTGAGCCTACTTGACAATGAGCAAAGAGTGCATCTACTGTCTTAGCATATTTATCTCTATTGAACTTAGTGAACAGTCCTACACACAGTTCAGGCCAGCTAGCGACACTATGCAGAGCTTCATATGTTTGCAACCAAAGTGCAGCATTTCCTTTAAAATGCATAGTAGCAAAATCTACCCATAAGTGAGACTGAACATTGTAGAGGTGAACATATTTCCCACAATTCTTCTTCCACCACTTTGGATTATCTCCATTAAAAGTAGGGAAATCAGATTTAGGTAATCTAAGACCAGTATGGTGGCGATTTCTAGTTCTACCATGGTCATGTTGTTCATGCTCATCATCATCATCATCAGAGAGAGTAACATCATGGTCACGGGTAACAGATTGCTCACCCCTTACCAAGGTGAGTCCAGAGGTTCGATCCTCTCTGAAATTCACACCCTGGTTCATCAGTGGAATGCGGTGCCCTTGAGGCCGAAGCGAACCCGGGGACAGATCGGCGTAGCCTGGGGTCGATGGAGGAGGTGCGCCCTTCTCGATGTTGGAGACGCGGGTCGCCACGCCATCCATCGACTGCTTCAACTCTACGACGTCCTGAATCACCCTGTCCAGAGATGTATCCACACGCTTGGATACGGTGGTGAGCTCGCCCTGCGAGAGCGTGAGCTTGTCCAGGGCAGTGTGGAGGTCGGTGATGCGCGAGGCGTTGACCTGGCCGGCTTGGTGATGGCCTTGTTCGCCTCTGCCGTCGCCTGCAGAAGGGGCTGCAGATCGACGATTGTCGTCTCAGACATGGTGACGCGCTGTGTCAGGGTGGGGCGGCCGGATCTCGCCGTTGGAGCTCACTCGACTCTAATCGGACCGATCTAGGGTACACCGGAGGTGTTTTGCGCGAATTCAGCGAAGAATTCGCACCGTTGTTCGGATTTATAGATTGGAGACGGCGATTCCGAACGAAGAATTTCCCGGAACGAAACTTGGCTCTGAATACCACTTGCTATGATCTAGATGTCTCACAGTACGATTAGATCGCAGTCCTTGCGTCACGCACATGCAGCGGGATCAATAATCTCCGATACACACCACACACAGGATTCGTGGGCAGAAGGAAGAAGGAACAACAGCTACGCTGCCTATTACAATGATCAGAGATGATTGCCTCTTCCTCACGCAGTGGCAGGTACAGGCGATGCGGGGCTCGCTTCACGCTCGGTCTGGACCGTCGTGGGCTTGGTCTTGTTTAGAGGGTCCATGGCCCGCCTAATGTCACGAGCACGTCTGTGCCCTGTCTTCAGTGTCGTAGCAAATTGTCTCACCAACTGATGGTTACTCATCTGTAGCTTTCCATCTTAACCACTCAGAATTTACGCGAGCTTTGGTTTCTAACCTAGAAATGAACATTCGTATGCATTTCTAGTCTATACTTTTCATGGACGGGGCATTATCTTTTTTCTCGGTGATTTGCACATTCTGTTGACATTTTCCCCCTTGTAATACTACTTCTCGTCGTCCTCACATCTTGTTTACAGAAAATCATAAACAGGGAAGAATTCACGCACACTCCTGAGGCAGGCATGGTGATGTAGATGCCTCCGGTGATGATCTCCCCCTCCGGAAGGGTGCCGGGAAGAGTTTCAGAACCCTCCCGATCTAGGGTCGGCGACGACGGCGGCGACGGAACTTTTCTTGGATTTCTGATCGGGTCTTTAGGGTTTTTTGGAGGAATATAATTTATAGGCGAAAGGGCGACTCGAGAAGGTTCTGGAGGCGGCCAGGTGGGACCCAGGCACGATCCACCCTTGACCACGCCTAGGTGGCGTCTGGGGGCCGTGGGGCCCCCTACAGGCGCCTCCTGGCTTCGTCTTTATTTTTTCGTAAACATTATTCCCGTAAATTATGAGCTGATTTCGAGAAAATTCTCCGGCTAGCTTTTCTGAAACAAAAAGATAACAGAAAACAAGAACTGGCACTGGGCATCTTGTTAATAGGTTTGTTCCATAAAATGTGCCAAAATTATATAAAAATATTATAAAAGCATGTGGCAATGATATATAACATGCATGGAACAACCAAAAATTATAGATACGTTTGAGACGTATCTAATCACGTAGTTACATCTTCATAGATTGATCTTCGGTGTTACGTAGTGAAGCGGATTTTTTCTTTTCCATATACGCAACCTAACACTCTTCCGCCAGGAGGGGGGCTCCCCACATGGACATTTACTGAAGAAACATCTGGGAATAGGCTACACTATAAGAGTTTAATGATCTGATCCAAAATAAATTACATGCTTTGCTTCAACATTATGAATGTGTTTATCTAGCTCGCGGAGGCAACGGTTCTATCATGCCTCACCCTCACATTCTTTGTTGTTTCTTCTTTTGGTTGTAAGTCTAATGCAGATAAAAAAAGAGAGGGCATCTCCAATTGGGAAAATATTTATTGATCTTCTTGCAGTTACGCCTGACCTCGATCGGAACATCTGCCAACGGCATGAGGTTTCCCATACTCACTATTGCCTTGGTGAAGTCGGCGGCAAGCATACCCGCTTTGAGCCCGTACCTCCTCACCAGCGCGGCATGCGACCCGCCGTTGTACAGCTCCTGGTCCGAGTGGAACAGGCCCTGCTTGCATGCCATGTCCGCTAAAGGTGCTTGTGAGTACTAGATCTAATCACGTAGTTATATCTTCATAGATTGATCTTGGGTGTTACATAGTGAAGCAAAATTTTCATTTTTCATATATGCAGCCCAACACTCTTCCGCTAGGAGGGGGGGGGGGGGGGGCCTCCCCCACATATGCACCTTCTGCTGGCATCTTTTTACAGAAAATTAAAAAACAGGAAGAACTCAATGGCCTGCAAGCACTGTAATTTAGTGAAAACTTCAGATTACAAGTGTACTGTCGAACCGATGGGCAAGTGTTGTCGGTATCAGGCGTTGTCTTGTCAAAATCATCACGGGTTGATTCTCAGCTAAGCATGTTTGTGAATGAATGCTAATGAGCACCGAAAAGAGATATTCCACTGCACTTAATGGGGAGGCCCCATAGGTACAATGCCATTTAAATATCTTGGTATTCCAATTCATTATAGAAAGTTACTGAATAAGGAATGGAAAATGGTTGAGGATAGATTTGAAAAAAAAACTAGGTGCCTGGATTGGGAAAATGCTCTCATACGGAGATCGTTTAGTCCTAATTAATTCAGTCCTAACTAGTTTACCTATGTTTCTTTTATCCTTCTTCGAAATACCTATTGGAGTTAGGAAAAGATTGGATTTCTTTCGCTCACGCTTCTTCTGGCAAAGTGATCAGAAAAACAAGAAGTATAGACTTACAAAATGGAACATAATTTGTCGTCCAAAAGACCAGGGAGGTCTCGGTATAGAAGTTTTGTCAATTAAAAACAAGAGCCTTTTAGCGAAATGGCTCTTTAAGATTTTAACAGAGGAGGGCGTTTGGCAGGAGCTCCTCTGCAACAAATATTTGAATGGCAAAACACTTTCACAAGTGGAAGCGAAACCAAGTGACTCGCCGTTTTGGAAAGGAATTATGGGGGTTAAGCAAGATTTTTTTGCACGTGGTTCTTTTGTTGTGGGCAATGGTTTGCGAACCAGATTTTGGGAGGATTCTTGGTTATGTGATACGCCGTTAGGCTCCCAATATCCGACGATCTACAATATTGTGAGACATAAAAACGTTTTAGTCGCACAAGTACTGAACTCGAATCCACTTAGCCTGCAGTTTCGACGTGCTATTTTAGGGGATAAGCGTATTGCCTGGTTGCACCTCGTTGAAAGGCTTATGCGAGTCTCACTCTCGGAGGAGAAGGACTCGTTTAAGTGGAGATTAACTTCGAATAGTTTGTTTTCTGTAAAATCCTTGTATGCTGACTATATGAATGGTCATACATGTTTTTTGCACAAATACCTATGGCGCCTACGGATACCATTGCAGATTAAGATCTTCATGTGGTTCCTACACAGACGGGTCTTGTTAACTAAAGACAATTTGGCTAAGAGACGTTGGACTGGATGTAAGAAATGTGCTTTTTGCGATACAGAAGAGTCTGTAGAACATCTTTTTATATCTTGTCACTTCATGAAAAATATTTGGAGACTAATTCATTTTACTTTTAATATAACACCCCCAACCAGTATTTCGAATATGTTTGGAACCTGGTTAAATGGGGTAGCCAAAGAGACTAAGGCTTGTATACGCATCGGTGTTGCAGCTTTCCTTTGGGCAGTTTGGAATTGCAGGAATGATATTGTATTTAACAAGATACAAACTCCACATTTTTTGCAGGTTGTGCTTCGAGCTACGCACTGGATTCAGCAGTGGTCGCTCCTCTCTCCAGGCAACCGCCGGGATCAGTTGGATACCAGATGTACTCGAATGATGGCGGTCGTTCGGGCTATCTTTTGCCACAATGGGTGGCGGCATGCTAGAAGACTAGATGGCTAGGCTGCTATTTTTCCTCTGGCTTATATTTGTGTTCACACTGTCTGATCAGTGATTGTAATAATGCGATACTATCTGAACCTGGATACTTATTGTTAATAAAAAACCGGCCGTATGCATCATTTTGATGCAGAGGCTGGGGCGAGGCTCCCATTTCTAAAAAAAAACTATCATATCCATCTGAGCCCAGCTTGGAGCCAACATTTCTAAATTAGTGGATCAAGGACAGATTTGGCTATCCTGTTTGTTTGTCAGGTCGGCTTGATTTGCAATTGGAACCAGGGCCACTCTGTTCCATAGATGCATTGTCTTTCTTCTGAAAGAACCTTGTTATTTATAAAAAAACAAATCCAAATAAATCCATTTTAAGGGTCTGGTTTCTTTTCTGTTCTTCAGAAGCAGCCATAGGTTCTGAACCTCCTGACGTCACAGTAGCAGCAACACCGTTACTGCCAATGTGATTGTGATGCTGCTTAAATATCTACTATCATAGGAGATACTGCTTGAAGATCCATCATCCATCAAGGAGATGCTGGAGCAGTTCGTAGGGCCGATAAGCAAGTGGGTGAGCTTTTGATTTCTGGAGTTTTTTTTTTTTGAAGCCTCTCGATCGGTGGTACAGTTGTAGTATCTGAACTCATGTATCAACTCACACCACACTCACACCACACACACGCACACCCCTAGTACACAAGCTAGACCTACAGCTATACACACGGAGCACCCGCGATTTGTGATCTGACAGTTGTGGCACGATCGCGCGTGGGAGGCAGCTGAAACTAATATGGGAGCAAACCAGTGCCTGGCTGCATAAATCCCGTGAGACACCCAAAATTCGCTCGCTTCGCGAGTCGAACTCGGGCGGGCTGGTAGGCCACCGCCGTACCTAGCCACTGCGCTGAACGCGCGTCCTCTGATTTCTGGAGTTGGTAGCAGCACTTCTGCATTTGCGCGTATCCAGTCGGACTTCTTGTCCTGTACTACTTCGACTTGACATGGAAAGCACGTGACAGGGTCGGAGCAGTGTGGCCGAAGCATATCTTGGCGGGGAGTATATCGTAGTTGACTTAAAGAGTGCCACCCGAAAAAGGTAGAAGTATTAGGGCATGTACAATGGTGGAGAAGGTGGGTCTTCTCTTAGCTGTACACGTCATTTAGAGAAGGCATTAAATATTAGTTGTACAATGTGTTATTTCTTATTGTCATCTCTTGCAATTAATAAGAATTGATTAAAATTAATAAGGGAAGACACATTGGTAAAATGGAGAAAATTGCCTTCTCTTAATTTTAAGAGATCATCATCCCTTAGCTAAGGGAAGAGAACCTTCTCTGTCTTCGTTCTCTCTCCTCCAACTAAGCAAAAATCAAACGTGTCATCTCTAAAAGAGAAGGCCCACATCGCCCCATTGTACATGCCTTGCAATTATAGAATTCATTTCGTTGCATTGCTGATGAGGCTGGCCGTTTTGCGTAGATCTAAAATGAAGGCGGCTATCGAGACAAGAGTAAGAGCTGCTAAATGCATATCGAGATATTGGTTATATATCATGCTTACCGCTGGTACGTGCGCTTGTGGAATGAAAATGGCGACTCTTGACCATTGGGAACTGGGCGGCCTGTTAATGGTACATGCATGATCTAATCATGTGGATACATCTTCATAGATTGATATTGGGTGTTACCTGGTTAAGAGAAAATTTTGTCCCGCCCCCTCCCTCCCCACATTGGCATTTACTAAACAAACATTAGGATATTGGCTACCCTACAAGAGGTTATGATCTGACCTAGAATAAATCAGATGCTTTGCTTCAGCATATATGAATGTGTTTATCTTGCTCGCAGAGGCAACAGTTCTATCATGCCTCACCCTCACATTCTTTGTTGGTTCTTCTTTTCGTTGTAAGTCTAATGTAGATATAAAAAAGAGGGCATCTCCAATTGGGATAATATTTGTTGATCTTCTTGCAGTCACGCCTGACCTTGATCGGCAGAGGTTGCCCATACTCACCATTGCCTTGGCGAAGTCGGCAGCGAACATGCCCGCAGTAAGCCTGTACCTTCTCACCAGCGCGTCCTGTGACCCGCCGTTGTACAACTCTTGGTCCGAGTGGAACAGGCCCTGCTTGCACGCCAGGTTCTCGTAGAAAACGTTGTCAAACATGTCCGGTGTCGATACGTTGATGGGCACGAGCGTGTCGTCGCTGTCGTAATGCGGGCATGTCTGCTGCCAGAGCACGGCGAATGTGACGTCTACATTGGTGTCGTTGTAGATGCGTTTGCAGAAGGTGGTGCAGCGGACTTGGTCGAATCGCGTGCGCGCTGGAAAGAGCCATGGGGTAAATTAGTTATAGCCTAGCTTAGCTAGGGTAGGAGTTTGGTATGCAAATAAAAACTTGCGTTTGAGGGCCAGCTAGCTCCGCCGGGCCAGAATAATCTTGCTTGCCAAGAGAACCGATTCGGCTCACCCTCACCATCAAAATAGCATCGAGCGAAAAATCTCACGCCAAACTGAGCTCCCTGCGATGGAGGACTTGGTCTGCAAAAAAAATCTCCACTTTTCGTTCCCCACAATTTTTTCTCATATGTAATCCTTCCAATCCCTCTCAGGCCTTGTTTATTAGCAGTGTATTTTCATCTCAAAGGGGATTGGGGACGAGACAAGGTTTGGAGATTTTTTTTTCACCCAGGCCCCAAAAATCACCGCAAATACTCTTCCTCAATACATTATCATGGGCTAGAGTTTTCAATTTAAACAAAAATGAGGTTGTTGGTGCGAGATATATAGGGATTATCCCTTAAAAAACTAGATTAGTTAACAGACTATTGGAAAATTTCCAGAAACCGGAATAATCACCCCAATTCCCTTAAAATACACTCCAGATACACTATAAATAAACAAGACCTCTATGAATTCAGTAGATTTGGACAGTACTGCACGAGTTCTCCTTCCAAGTTAGTGCTGCTTTCGCAAAGCTTCGCGTCGCTGCAGTTTGGTCAACGCGTGTGTCTCCAATTTATTATCATGGCGCTGCAAACATTATTTCTTCCTGGGAGCGACGTCAGCTTCTCTCTCTTGCTAGCAAAAGGTACAACCAAACGTACATACAATGGCAAGGTCTGCTGAGCCGAGCTAAGCTAGCTGGGCTATGCAACCAAACGCATCCGATCATGTCTCGCGGTGACAGCCCTTTGTTGCCGAACATTGTGATGAGGGTGTCGAGACTGGACCCTCCCGGAAGGTTGGAGTTGGCCGCGCGCTGGCTCGCGTTCAGCGCGTCGTGGCGGCCCAGCAACACCGTCCACGTTGGGCCCACCGAGCTATACATCACTGTACTTGTAAGTTTTCTTGGCGACGTATTCAAGCTGCATGGTTGGTCGTGGATATTTTTTTAGATAAAAGGTCAAGAGGACAGACGTTTAATTAGGGTCTGTTCTGTTGAGCGGAGATTTTGTCTCCCGAGTTCCAATGCCCACTCTAATTTAAATTTTTCAAAAATCATACTTATGAGTCTCAAAAAATTCTGAAAAATCTGTGTGTAGCCAATAGTATATTTCACGAACATGCAAAATATCAATTTCAAATAATTTGTATTCCGAACTGCACAAAAATGACAAAGTGTGGATCTAAGTATACATATTTTTGAATCTTTAAGTTTGATCAGATTTGTTGTTTTTGTGTAGGCCATAATATAAATTATTTCAAATTGAAATTTTAAACTTTCGTGGGATACAATATTGCCTACGTCCGGATTTGTTTTCAGAATTATTCGAAACTCACAACTATCATTTTCAAATGTTTTTAAATGGCCAGAGCACTGGATCTCGGGAGCAGAAAACACTTTCCGCTGTTTGGTTAGGCTTTTTCTTGGTTTTTAGTTTTGACTTATAAGCCCAAAAGCACCTAATTTGGCTTTTTGCATATGCCACTATGCAACATAATCGAAAATTATTTAAAATTCGTCTGGCACCCCCTATTTCTCCTAGGACGGGGCGAAGAACGACAAGGCCGGCCCCTCTCACGGGGTGATAGACGAATACCACTCTGGCCCTTCTCCCGGCGTCTATATTTGTTGTAGTTAAGTCTAAGTTAGTTTTAGTTTAAGTTTGAGTTTAAATTTTGTTTGTAATCCATCAGATTACAATGAAAAACGTGTCTTTTGTTTGTAGTTTGTGAAAGTCGGTCAAATTTGATTTTTGGTTCGGCATGTTGGTGTGGACAGCAACATGAAACTTGCCGAACAACTATCCAGCACCCCAAAACACACATAATTTGGTAGATGTCGGAGAAATTTTCGAGGGTGCCGGTGGAGATGCTCGTGCGTCTTCTCCGGCTAGCTCGTGCTTGCATATGACGACCGCATGGCTCCTATGGCCGCAGGCCGCAGATGCTTCGGTGAGAAATTGGCCTCGCCTGAACTCGAGCTGGATCAGTTGACTAGTCTGCATGTTGAAGCCTGGCGGGAAGGCGGCGGTGGGCAGATTAAGGTTGGACTATAGTGTTAGCGTACAACCAAATTGAAATCATATGGATGCGCACCTGAATACGTGCTCATTCGCAACTTATCCGATAAAAAAAAGAGGTCATCTCTGAAAATAGTTTTCAGAAAAAACTACTCACTCTGATTCATAAAAAGTGTCGTGGATTTAGTTCAAATTTAATCAGATTTAAACTAAACCCCCGACATTTTTCATGAATCAGAAGGAGTAGCATATTTCAGAGCAATGTGGCCTAAGCTTAAGTTTGTCGCGCTACTCATGGATGTATTTATTTAGATCAAAGGGTCGCCGCCGACTTCATTGCACCCTAACCACAAAGTACCAAGCGTGACAGGTGCAGGTCTTAGAACAGGCATGGGCCAAATATTACAGCAGAATGTACTAAAACTAGTCTATTACATGGACACGACATTTCGGTTCATGAGTGCAGATACACCCATTGACCCGATATGGCTTTCTGCTATTGGACACGGTGTTTCGAGTCACGGGTGTAGATGCGTCCGTTGTGTAAAGCAATTTTAAAATATCAGAAAAATCCTAAAAATAATCGGATATACATAAGAACATTTTGTGTTAGCACAAAAAGTTCCGCGGAGAAAATATATTTCGTGTGACATGTGCAAAAAAGACAAATCAGGTAAAAAAAAGTATTTTCTTTGCGAAACTTTTTATGATAACATTAATTTCTTAAAGTATATCCGAAATTTTTATTTTAACTTTTTGAGCTATTAAAAATTGTTTTTTTAGCAGTGAATGCATCTGCAACCATTACCCGATATGGTTTTCCGCTATTACATGGTTTTCTTTTTCTGTTCACCCTCCTTCTTCTCAGACTCTCGGTGCTTGGTTACTTTTTGTTCTTTGTCACCGCAACGATTCAAGATGATCACGGCACTACACATATATTTCTGAACATAGTTTCAGTAACAATTTTTAAAATAAAAACCTGAGTTTTCTTCTCTGTTTTTCAGAAGCAATCGTTTGCTCTCAACCTCCTGACCTTAGCAGTACAAGGAAGAAGGAACACCTCCACGGCCGATGTGATTGTGATGCCGCTTCACGATCCATCATGGAGATGTTGCAGCAGCTGACGGTGACACGGTGGATAAGCAAGCGGTTGCAGCACTTGGCCCGTACCCCGTAAAACTTCTGGTCCAATACTTCCACTAGGAAAAAGCACATGACAGGTCGGAGCAGCGTGGCCGAAGCTTATCTTTGCCGGGCTACTCGTGGATGTTTTTCCGTTTAGATCTAAGGGTCTCCCCCGATTTCATTACTTGCATGTAATCACAAGGATTAAGTATAGTTTTTTTTTTTGAAACTTTTATGACAGTAGGAAAGGCTCCTACTGCCTCTATATTAAAACACCCCTCAGGAGGGCCAGGAGTAATTACATGGGCAGAATATGAATTTACACAAGGAGGATCTCTAGCTACTTATAAATCAGCAGAAAAAGAGTGTATAAAGGAATGCTTGTTCTCCTTAGTCCTATGAACCAAAAGGGAGAAGTCAGTTTTGAATCTTGCTTTCCAGGAGCAAATGTCAGGGGTGATCCCATTGAAGTAAAAGTCATTCCTCTCCTTCCATAGGCTCCAAGTAGCCACTGCAAAAATGTCCATGAACATGGCCCTGTTCCAGTGGTCTCTGGCAGAAGCAATTAGTTGTAGTCTGTCCAGAGTATCGTCAGCAGGGATCGTGAAGCCCAAAGCCTCCCAGCAATCTGCAGCAAAAGCACATTTGAAGAAGAGATGTTCCACAGTCTCTTCTACATTAGCGTTGCACATGGAGCAGTCAAAATTATTCCCAATGTTGTAGTGCCTCCTTCTCAGCATATTCCTGGTATTCAATCTGTCAGAGAGCAAGAGCCAGCAGAAGAATTTTATTTTTGGTATACACTTTGTTTTCCATAACCAGTTGAAGGAGATATGTGGAACAATATCTCTAAAGCAGAATTTGTAGTATTTATTTGCTGAGTAAGTATCAGAGCCCCAAACATAAGTCCATTGGTCACGCTCCCCTGATGTTAGAGATATCTGATTGGTGGCTATCTGAGCCTGTCTGAGTTCCATCAGAGCTTGGGGAGAGATAGGCAGGGCAAAGTTTTCTGACAGAGAGGTGGCTGTGAGGAATGCTTTAGCAGAAACATCCTCATCAAGGGCAAATGAAAAGGCTCTCGGGTAGTTTTCAGAGGCAATGCCCTCTCCCCAGGGGTCCTTCCAAAACAGAATGGAATCCCCTGTTCCAATAGTGCAATGGGAAATACCTCTATAGATAGGTGATAATTTACAGACATCCTTCCACCAGAATGAGCCACAGCTATCAGTTGCATGTGGAACAGAGTTGGTATAGTATGCTTGCCAGATCAGTGTAACCCAAGGAGTGTCCACCTTATTATAGAACTTGTGTAAATATTTTAAAAGCAGTGCCTCATTCTGTACCTTTAAGTTGAGGATGCCCATTCCTCCTTTATCTTTAGGTCTACACACTTTCTCCCAGGCAATTAAAGAATTGCAGTGCTCACCATCTTGTGTCTTTTTATTCCACAGGCAATGCCTTCTATTTTGTCCACATGCTCAAGAATTTTAGGATGCATTTTAAGGGCACACATGGAAAAGGTAGCAATAGAAGTGAGCAGAGTATTGATAACAGACACTCTCCCACTGTAGGACATCATCATAAAATTAGCAGTCATTGCTCTCTCAATTCTGTCTACAAGAGGCATTAGATCCTGCACAGTAGGTTTGGTAGTGCCAAGTGGAAGTCCAAGATAAGTGAATGGCATAGCACCAATGTCACATCCAAGCATACCTGCAATTCCAGCAGCTCTCTGAGCATTCACATTAATTGGGATCATCACTGACTTGTGGTAATTAATTTGCAGACCAGTTGAGTTTGCATATGTATCAAGAATTTCTTTCATTTTGGCCACTTGAGTCAGGCAAGCTGGCATGATTATGAGGGTGTCATCAGCATATTGCACCACTGGGTAATCCATCCCAAAATCAGGTGAGAAGGGTGCTTGGAGAAGCCCATCTCTGAAAGCTTTGTTTATTGCTGATTGCAGCAAATCTGCAGCTAGGACAAATATGAGAGGTGATAGGGGATCACCCTGTCTGACACCTCGTTTACAATGAAACTGTCTTCCTGGGACTCCATTCAGAAGGACAGAAGACATTCCTGAGCTGAATATCATTTCAATCCACTGCAGCCATTTGGCATCAAAACCCATCTGTCTCATGATATTAATCATAGCTTTATGGTCAATGGTATCAAAGGCTTTTGCAAAATCTAATTTTAGCAATATAATTTCCTGTTTAGAAGCCTGGCATTGATGAATGAACTCAAAAGCCCAGGCAATGCAGTCCTGAATTGTCCTCCCCTTTAAGAAGCCATATTGATTTTTGTGTACAGTTTTCAGCACCACTTTTTGCAGTCTGTTGGCTAGAATTTTTGTAATTAGCTTTAGACAACAGTTCAGCAAGGTGATTGGTCTGTAATCATTGACTGTTTCTGGGGAACCAATTTTGGGGACAAGGGTGATGAACCCAGTATTAATGCTTTCCATATTGAGATTACCAGCATGGAACTCATCACAAAGAGCATAAATATCTCCCTTAATAATGTGCCAGCAAGTTTTCAGAAATTGTCCATTAAATCCATCAGGTCCTGGAGCTTTATCATTTGGCATTGTTTAACTACATCATCAATTTCCTCATGAGTGAAGGGAGTTGAGAGGCAGGCAAGATCATCTCGAGGTGTGATGAGAGAGCAAGATCAAATCCCATAGGTGGATGGCTAGCTGTTCCAAGCCGACATTTATAAGTGTCAAAAATTAATTTTTCCTTATCCACATGAGAAGTAACCTGAGAGCCATCTGGCAGAGTGAGCTGAGCAATAGAATTCCTTCTGTATCTTTCAGTGGCAATAGAGTGGAAGAATTTGGTGTTTTCATCCCCAAATTTAGTCCATCTGATAGTACATCGTTTCTTCCAGTATTGCCTCTGATAATCCAGTAATTTGAGTAAATGAGCTCTAATAATTTTTCTGAAATTTGCCTCTGGAACAGAAAGTCCCCTTTTATCCTCCAGATTATCTAATTCCAATAAAGCTCTGTTACAGTTATCAATGCATATGGATAATTTTGAGATTCCTTTGCTCCAGAATTTAAGATCATATCTGAGACGTTTCAGTTTGGCATTCAGATTGGCAGCACTGTTTTTCTTATGAGTTGGTTTAGCCCAGCTTTCAGCTACTGTCTGTAAAAACCCACTGTGTGCTGTCCAGAAATTTTCAAAACGAAACAGTTTGCTGCCTGGGATGTTTGTCTGAATCGACACCACACAAGGCGTGTGATCAGATGTCGGTTTCCCTTGTGGATTAACAACCGTAGCAGGATAGGATTGTGTCCAATGCAGGGAGGTAAAGAACCAGTCTAGCTGTTCGAGGAGGGGATCTTGTTGCATATTACTCCATGTAAAGCTTCTGCCTTTAATGGGTAATTCTGTAAGATTCTGGGATCGAATTATATCATTGAATAATAACATATCATCAATATTTCCTCCTGGTTTGTTTCTGTTAGAAGGGGATCTAATGAAATTAAAATCACCCACAATGAGCCAATCTTCACCATCAGGAATATTTAGCTCATACAACCAATCAACAAAGGCATCTCTTAAATCACCATCACAAGGCCCATAGATGTTCATTAATGTCCAGGAAAAAGAATCCAGTTTAGAGGTGAAATGAATTGACAACGCAAAGGGCTGGCAGTGCATGACTAACCAGTGAACACACAGCTTTTCCAAATAATAATTAGACCCCCTGAAGCACCATTGGATGGAACGTAAACAAATTCATCAAAGGAGCTAGGGCAACAGGATTTAATAAAGCTCATATCAAAATGTGATTTCTTGGTCTCTTGCAAACAAACCACATCACAACCACTTAGTTTGATAGCATTGAGTAGAGCCAACTGTTTCGATTTGGCATTAAGCCCCCTAATGTTCCAGCACAAAATAAACCACTTCCTTAAGTAATTCATTACAATAATAATAAAAAAGGCCTAGGCCTTCTGGATATCTTCCTCCTGTGGGCTAGCCAACAGCTTCTGGGTAGACATCTCTTCAGGTGGAACACCACACATCTGGACACCAATTTGCTGCAGGAGAGGGATTGGTGTAGGAGGAGGATCTGATCAGAAGTATCTGCACTGATAGCCGGGTCCTGTTCATCAGAGTTGGAGGTAACATCCACAATCCTGGGAGTAACTCTGTTTTTCACCTTGGATTTCTTGACTTTAGCATCAGAAATTAGATGCACCCTAAATCCAGCATATTTATTTGCCCTTGGACTCCTTCTGACCTGGGAGGTGACAATGGGAACAGCAGGGGCATCAGTGTTCAGTAGAGCTTGGTCAGCTTCCAGCAGAGCTAAATCCAGTCCAGACCATGTTGCAGTGATCCCTCATCAGTGAGTTCTAACAGACGAGCAGTTTTTTTGGTGGCAGTGCAGAAAATTCAGAACCATGAGTTCGTTTCCCAGTCCCAACTGAAACAAAAGAGAAGTTCTGAACATGGGCCATCTTCAACAGTAGTGGGCTGGACAGAAGGCCTTTTTAACCCATTTGTCTATCAGTGACAACTGGGTGACAGTGTCTTGTTCGAAGGGAATCAGGCCCATTGCCAAAGATTGAGCAAAGTGCAGGCTATCAACTTGAGCAGCGACAGAGACTTATTGAACAGCTTTAGTGTGGCAAAATCTGACAGGGCCATGGTGTTAGCATGGGCCAGAGCCCCTTCACTCACAACCACAGTCTGGATAACAATCTCCTCTGCTTCTTCAGTTTCTGGGCTGCTAATGGATTCAGTCCATGCCTGCATGGGGCTGTCGACCAGATTGGAGGCAGGTGGAAAGCCAACATGAAGAGCCACAGCTTGCTCCCCTAAGATGGCCTGGAAATTGACCAAAGGTGGATCCATCAGCATTAGTTCAGCAGCTGGCTCCTCGAAGTTGTTCCTGTATGTTCATGTTCTGTACTGGAGCATGGACCACTGCATGCTGCATTGGGATATTCTGAATGTGCTGGTGACCATGTCCATGGTTATTGAACTGTGCATTGTGAGCTTGGTTCAGTTGCAGCCAGTTGGCCAGCTGGTTCTGGTAAATCTGCTCAGCAGTGAGATCAACCCCATATTGGGGATGTGGGTTCCCATCTCTGGCTCTGGATCCTCAGGAGGTGGTGGTACATCATGCAAGTGAGCATTCCAGTCAGCACTCTGAGCATGTAAACAGGAACAGTCCAGCTGTTTCTAGCACCTCCCAACTGTGTAACAACAATGCTCCTCGGCACAAATTTCGGATGAACAAGCCAAACTTTAGCAAGCACATATTTGAGGTTTCCCCTGGGGTGGTGCCATATGGAGAGCAGGCCAAAATCCTCCACAGCACGGTTCACATAAAAAGTAGTCTGATAATCCAATGGAAACCCAAGAAAAAGAATCCAAGTCTCTCTACCAAACGCAGCTAGGCGTCTGTTCTTGGCCTGGTCGTGCCTAACAAAAGTGACAGTAGTGATTTCATCTACCTCGAACGTCAGCCCAATGACAGTATCCGCAGACAGAGAATCAATAAGCTTGAACACCCCAGCCCAAACGGATGGTCATCCCAATCGAAAGAATCATGACCAGCCTCATCAAGAAGACCCTTAACAGCCTGCCTCATCGACTCGCGCAACTGGATTGGAATAAAGCGATTGGTTTCGACAATTACCACACGGTCATGGTGCAGGGGCGGCAATGGGGGAACCACCATCATCGTGCGCACCTTCCTATCAGCCGGGCCGTGGTCGATGGTCATGCCGTCGGGGATGAACGCCAGGGGATTCACCGGAAAGTTCGCCATTGGCTCCGCCGATGTCTCCGCCTCCTCTGCTTCCGCCACCGAGGGTTTCACTGTAGCTTGGGGAATAGACGTGGAAGACGAGGGAGATGAATCGGCAAGTATAGGATCGCTAAAAACAAGGGGTAAATCCGCATTTTCCTTTTCTGTTGTAGCTTTCCGTTTAGGAATCCAGATTTTTCTGCTAGGAGAGGATTTGGCCAGCGGCGGCTCAGCCTGCTTGGGCCTCCATTGTTTCCTCGCAGTGCAGTTAGCCCATTTATGGCCCAGCCCATTGCAGGTCCAGCAGCGTGAGGCTCGCAACTTAATTGTTTTTTTTTGAGAGCAGTCAGAACAAACTTGGCCCAAAGTAACACATTCTCTACAACCCCTTTGCAGTTGGGCCTAAGGTGATCAGTAAGCCCACAACGAGAGCAACGACCCAGTAATTCAAACAGCAAATTTGTGGGCGGGATAAAAGACACGTTCAAAACATCCATGATTTCCGGATCAGAATATTTGGCCACACGTAAATCATTGATATGCTCAAGTGTTACCTTTGGTAGAGCAGCAGAAAACGGCCGAATAATATTATCTTCAATAAAACAATTTGACCCGGAAATCCCTCGATCCAAAGAAATCGGATCAAGAAAACTGCCAAAGAAAACCTTGTTGTCTTGAGTTGGAGCGATCATCTTTGGGGCCGGAGGAGCCACCGGCGGCGGCGGCGGCGGCGTGAAGGAGCCAAACTTGATGGGAAGCACATCAGCATTATCATGAATAGATGAATCAACAAGACCAAACTTAGACAATTCAGCCGATGAAGAAGAATGATCCAGAGATGCACTTTTAGCTAGGAAGTTCAAGTTAGGCCGAATCAGTGTCGGACTTCTCTGAGCAACATGTAAATCTTGTTCAGTAGAAAACCAGGATCCACCAGAACCAAAGGGGGCTGAATCAACAGAAGGTTTTTCGCCTCTATACAGATGAAAGTGACAAATAAAATCCGGCCAAACTCGATCTTTAAGCCCATAAATGAAATGTCCAACTTTACTCGAGGCCAGGGAAAACCGAAATCTTCTATCGCTGAGTTTGAAAACCCTGAGAGCCTCATGATCCCCACCAATGCAAGATTGCAGGGCCAAACCAACAGATTCCTCAGAGAGATGAAAGGAGGCGGAGGAGAAGGACACCACCAGAAAGAACTCCGATGCGCCCCGAGAGGGGGAGAAATGAACCGAAGAGCCAAACCTCTTACGAACCTGATCCGCCACGGCCAAGCCTGGCGAGAAATCCCAATGAAGGAGAGCGTCCATGGTCTTCGGATCCTAGGCGTCATAGGCAGCGGCGGTGGAAAGGAGGGATGCAGCGGAGAGGAGGGTGGCGGCGGCGGGGGTGGGAGAGGGGAGGGTGCGGGAGAGAGCCATCATATAGTGATGATGATCCCAATCATTAAGTATAGTTTTCACCCTTAAATATTATCTCCGGGACACATTTCATCCTGAACTTTAAAACCGGATAGTTTCAACTCTACAATTTTACAATACAGAATAAATAACCCATGTTAGTGGTTTTCGGAGAAATTTGATGGTTTTGGACAAATGAGGCGGTTTTGTTGGCGTTGACTCTGGACGCTGACATGGCGCAGCCCGCTGACGTGGCCACCACCGGGCGTTCCTCAGGACTAATCACGCGTTGGACGCGGGGAGACGCAGGTGATCTTTTGACGAAAATATTTGCACTAAAATCAGAATTGACTTGGCGTTGACCTCGTTCCCTTTTTCTTCCACACGGACGACGAGACGGCCGGCCAGCACGAGGCGGCAGCGGGAAAGCTCGTGGACCTCGCCCTCGTGGAAACCGGGTGCGAGTACGAGCTCTTACGCCCGGTTCAGCCGGTTACCACGTCAGCGGCGTGCTCCATGAGCTGTCGTCACCGAGAGTGTGCTGCACCCTGCGCACCACTTGTAGCACTGGCCATGCAAGCTAGCTAGCTCTCCCGTACGCACGCATGCGGACACAGCTCGTCATGGAGGTTAGCAGCTCGCCGCAGCAGCACCTGGACGACACCTTCTCCCACGGGTGGCTCAAGCAGGCGCCGCCGAAGCGGGCTGTTCCTTTGGGATCTCGAGGCGCTCCTTTGCCGACATGGACGGTGCCATGCGCTAGACGACGACGACGGAAAGCAATTTCGACTTTGGCCTCTAGCCGGTGCCGAGGTCCGGTTTGCGGCGGACGGCAACGGTATTAGGCGCGAGCACGAACTAGAGCGGAAGGGAGAGGAGGAAGAGGTCCAGGAAGACCGGAGGTTCACCATGATCACGAAGAGCAGCTCGGTGAAGCAAGGTGAGGTCGGACGGCGGTGAATCGAGCGAGGCGACCGGCGGCCGGCCATGGAGAAGACGACCCCGTACGGACGTTTACGAGCCTCCCGGCACGCGCCACTTGGCGAGGATGGAGAGGAGAAGGAGTCGGTCCTTTCTGTGCTCTTCAAATGGTCTGCGGCGGCGCATTGCGGCGGCGGCAGCGACGGTACGGCCGTGTGTACCAGGAGAACGAGAGAGGAAGGAGCGAGTGGATGAGGAAGAGGGAGGCCACGTCAGCGCCACGTCAACGGACGACGCCATGTCAACGCCCAGGGTCAACTCTAGCAAAACCGTCTCATTTTGCACAAAACCGCTCAAATTCGCCGAAAACCATTAGCATGGGGTTATTTATCCGGTATTGTGAAGTTTAGAGTTGAAATTATCCGGTTTTAAAGTTGAGGGTGAAATGTGTCGGAGAGGTGACATATGAGAGTGAAAACTATACTTAATCCAAACCACAAAGTGGGAGGAGCTATGTACCGCTCCTTAGTGGGTAGCACCGCCTGAAGACGCACCTCCGCTGGCCCAGGCGCAGTTTTTTTTTTCCTATCCCTCTGTTTTTCTTTTTCTTCTGTTTTCGTTTTCGTTTCTTTTTCTCTTTTTTTTCAAAAACTATCGAATTAAAATTTTGTTCAAATTATAAAAATGAACAAATTTCGAAAAGAAACAAATTTCAAAAATAAAAAAATTCGAATCTGAACAAAATTTAAATTTGAACAATTTTTGACAATGAACAAATTTCGAATTTGAACAAATTTCGAAAATGAACAAATTTTGAATATTTGAAAATGAAAAATTTCAAATTTGAACAATTTTAAAAAATAAATAATTTTCGAATTTGAACAATTTTTTGAATTTAAACAAATTTTGAATTTGAACTAATTTCGAAAATGATTTTTTTGAATTTGATTCGAATTTGAACAATTTTCGAAAATAAACAAATTTAGAAAAAGAACAAATTTTGAATTTGAAAATTTTCCAATTTTGAACGATTTTTGAAAATGAACAAATTTCAAATTTGAACAAAATTGCGAAAATGAAGAAATTTCGAATTTGAAGAAATATTGAATTTGAACTTTTTTCGAATTTTGAACAATTTTATAAAATGAAGAAAAAATTAATTCGAATTTGAATTTTTTGAAAGAAAACGAAATAAAAAATGAAAAGAAAAACAGAAGAAAAAGAAAACACGGAAACAGAAAAAAAATGAAAAATAAACAGAGAAGAAGGAGAGAAGGAAAAAAAGTAAAATGGGCCGGCGCAGCAGCGGCGCGCTTCAGGCGGCACGGCCGTCTAGCGCCGCTGCTGGGCGGTATATAGGTTTTGCCCCACAAAGTACACAGCGTGACAGGTTCAGGTCTTACAAAAGGCATGGGCCAAAATAACAGTAGAATGTAAAACTGGTCTATTACACTTTTTTTTTTCTGTTCACCCTCTCTTCTTCTCAGTGCTTGGTTGCTTTGTATAGTTCGTCACCTCAACGATCAAGATAGTTTCAAAAAAAAAAAAACGATCAAGATGACTACCTCACCACGTACTTAGGTGTCATGCATATGTGTATTAACGACTAATTTGATAAATATTTTTAGTTTATTTATATAACCAGATTTTGTGCTTATCCGATAAATGTATATATTTGCCTACCAACCAAACAATTTGAGATAGTAGAGTATTTGAGTATGTCATTCAGATTATTTTTTGCGATGTAGATTTTTTTTGACAGAGGCTTCTTTGTTGCGTATCTAATAATTATGACAAATTAATTCCAGAGATTGTAGATCTGCGTTGTATCTTCTTTTGGATTTCTTCTCTCGTGAACAACTTATTTTGTGCTTTTCAACCATTTAAAATATTTGCTTTCTTTATTGCGAATCAAAAAAAGATACATATTGATTTCCTACAGTTATCCAGGATAACAGTGCGGATTGCAAACAATTACTCCATTTTCCTTGTACATTCTTAGTAAGGGGAAGATTCTATAAAAGCCATCGGTTCCTGTTATATGGCCTCAACGATCGATTTCGCTAGCAATCACACATATAGAACAAGACAGAGAAGAAAGAAAAATGAATCGCATAGGGCTCATATCTCTCGTCCTTGTCTTGTCTCTAGCCACCGGCAGCAATGCATGCGAGAACGATCCGATCATGTCCATTGCTGCCGCATGTCGCAAGGCGACCACAGAGCAGCCGGCCATGGTGGAGCTCTGCATGAAGACGTTGCATGGTTCATATGAGAATAGTGAGGTCAGCCATTATGCCTATACTGGTGCGTATAAGGCCGAAGATTCGTGTGAAGCCACCCAACGCAGTGGCAAACAGTTGCTGCAGAACCCGTCTCTCCCGAAAGAGCTGCGAGCGGCGTACAATCACTGCATGGACCAGTATGGCATCGTGCATAAGAAGATCACAGACATAGATGGTGCCTTATTCGTTTGCTGGTTCCCGCACTTCAAGCAGGACTGCAGGGATGCTGCCGCTGCAATCGACGATTGTGTTCGTAAGTTGCAGCCCGTCGACTCATCTTCGCCTTTCTACAAGATGGTCTTAGGTGACCGGGATAGGACCATGCTTGCTTGCTCCCTGGCAGGCCTAGGCGTCGCTAGTCAATGGGGGACAAAACTAGTTGTGTAAACTAGCTTCTCATAAGAAAATTGTTGCATGTTTTTTCCGGTACTTCAGTTTGGATGGTAAGATTGGTTAACTTCAATAAAATTTCGTTGGGAACCACTAGTATTTGACGACACACATCTGTTTCCATTCCACGAGATGATGTATTATATTCCCTTCGTCCGGAAATAGATGTCTTTAATTTTTCCAAATTCAGATATATATGTACATTGAACATGTCTACATATATCCGAATTTGCACGCAAAAAAACACATATATCTGAATTTGAACAAATCCAAGACATCCTTTTTCGGACGGAGGGAGTAAAAAAGATGCTGCCTCGAGCACAATTCCGATCAAGCGTGTTACGGCCTAGGCTGGTGTCGCCTAGGCCCTAACTGCACAGGCCCCAACCTCTCGATGTCGTTTCTTATTCATTTATTTGAATACATTGCCTGGCAGTCTAGCACTAGCAAAGCACCTCTCAAATCTCGCCATTCTTGTGCATAGTGAACCTAGGTGTGTGTCCACTCTGGCATAGTGTATGGCGAGACCGACATACATATTTTCGAAAATAAACAAATTTAAAAAATAAACAATTTTCGAATCTTAACAAAATTAGAATTTGAACAATTTTCGACAATGAACAAATTTCGAATTTGAACAAAATTAAAAAATGAACCAAATTTCGAATTTGAATATAAATTTTGAATTTAAACAAATTTTGAATTTGAACAAATTTCGAAAATGAAAAAATTCGAATGTGAACAATTTTCGAAAATATATTTTTTGTATTTGAACAAATTTCCAATTTTGAACGATTTTCGAAAATGAACAAATTTCGAATTTGAACAAAAAAGCGAAAATGAACAAATTTCGAATTTGAAGAAATATCGAATTTTGAACAATTTTCGAAAATGAACAAAATTTTAATTCGAATTTGAATTTTTTGAAAGAAAAACGAAATAAAAAACGAAAAGAAAAACAGAAGAAAAAGAAAAAACAGAAACAGAAAAAAATGAAAAATAAACAGAGAAGAAGCAGAGAAGAAAAAAAGTAAACTGGGCCGGCCCAGCAGCGGCGCGCTTCAGGCGCTAGCGCCGCTGCTGGGCAGTATATAGGTTTTGCCCCACAAAGTATGGGGCATGGGCCAAAATAACAGTAGAATGTAAAACTGGTCTATTACACGTTTTTTTCTGTTCACCCTCTCTTCTTCTCAGTGCTTGATTGCTTTGTATAGTTCGTCACCTCAGCGATCAAGATGACTACCTCACCACGTACTTAGGTGTCATGCATATGTGTATTAACGAGTAATTTGCTAAATATTTTGAGTTTATTTATATAACCAGATTTTGTGCTTATCCGATAAATGTATATATTTGCCTACCAACCAAACAATTTGAGATAGTAGAGTATTTGAGTATGTCATACAGATTATATTTTGCGATGTAGATTTTTTTTGACAGTGGCTTCTTTGTTGCGTATCTAATAATTAAGACAAATTAATTCCAGAGATTGTAGATCTGCGTTGTATCTTCTTTGGGATTTCTTCTCTCGTGAGCAACTTATTTTGTGCTTTTCAACCATTTAAAATATTTGCTTTCTTTATTGCGAATCAAAAAAAGATACATATTGATTTCCTACAGTGATCCAGGATATCAGTGCGGATTGCAAACAATTACTCCATTTTCCTTGTACATTCTTAGTAAGGGGAAGATTCTATAAAAGCCGTCGGTTCCTGTTATATGGCCTCAACGATCGATTTCACTAGCAATCACAGACATAAAACAAGACAGAGAAGAAAGAAAAATGAATCGCATAGCGATCATATCTCTCGTCCTCGTCTTGTCTCTAGCCACCGGCAGCAATGCATGCGAGAACGATCCGATCATGTCCATTGCTGACGCATGTCGCGAGGCGACCACAGAGCAGCCGGCCATGGTGGAGCTCTGCATGAAGACGTTGCATGGTTCATATGAGAATAGTGAGGTCAGCCATTATGCCTATACTGGTGCGTATAAGGCCGAAGATTCGTGTGAAGCCACCCAACGCAGTGGCAAACTGTTGCTGCAGAACCCGTCTCTCCCGAAAGAGCTGCGAGCGGCGTACAATCACTGCATGGACCAGTATGGCATCGTGCATAAGAAGATCACAGACATAGATGGTGCCTTATTCGTTTGCTGGTTCCCGCACTTCAAGCAGGACTGCAGGGATGCTGCCGCTGCAATCGACGATTGTGTTCGTAAGTTGCAGCCCGTCGACTCATCTTCGCCTTTCTACAAGACGGTCTTAGGTGACCGGGATAGGACCATGCTTGCTTGCTCCCTGGCAGGCCTAGGCGTCGCTAGTCAATGGGGGACAAAACTAGTTGTGTAAACTAGCTTCTCATAAGAAAATTGTTGCATGTTTTTTCCGGTACTTCAGTTTGGATGGTAAGATTGGTTAACTTCAATAAAATTTCGTTGGGAACCACTAGTATTTGATGACACACATCTGTTTCCACTCCACGAGATGATGTATTATATTCCCTTCGTCCGGAAATAGATGTCTTTAATTTGTCCAAATTCAGATATATATGCACATTAAACATGTCTACATATATCCGAATTTGCACGAAAAAAAAAACATATATCCGAATTTGAACAAATCCAAGACATCTTTTCCGGACGGAGGGAGTAAAGAAAATGCTGCCTCGAGCACAATTCCGATCAAGCGTGTTACGGCCTAGGCTGGTGTTGCCCTACGCCCTAGCTGCACAGGCCCCAACCTCTCGACGTCGTTTCTTGTTCATTTATTTGAATACATTGCCTGGCAGTCTAGCACTAGCAAAGCACCTCTCAAATCTCGCCATTCTTGTGCATAGTGAACCTAGGTGTGTATCCACTCTGGCATAGTGTACGGCGAGACCGACATACATATCCCTACACCCTACTAACCATTTCTAACTCAATAACCACGGCACTCAAAACACGTCCTAATCACGTGTTGTCCGATTTCGACAATGGTGGCGTTGTCCTTGGGAAGAACGACGTGACATCGAAACTACTTATCGACACCAAAGTAAGATGGCTTCACCTCTGAAATAAGTTGTTCCCGGCAAGACCGATGCATCCCAAAGAAAAAATCCTCACTTGAGGAAAGGATGACCATAAAAGCCCGATGAAATTAGCGATTGTCAAAGACACGGGAATGGATAGTAGAGCAATCGGAGGGAATGAATAGTAGAGAAATCAGAGGATGACCAACTTGACTCCTCATGCCGCAAGATCGCTCATGGGGTGAAGTGAATCTCAAGATGTCGAAAAAGCAAGGTCTATGCAAGAGGTTTTGAGTTTTGTTTGATTATTAGCATTATAGTACTATAAGAGCTATGTCCGATCATGCCAATCAGTAAAAGATCTCTAAAGAAATTGGATTGAGAGCTTAGAAAGGATGAAACCAAAGGTTTCACGGGAATTAATTCCAAAGTGTCTTTGCAATCCTCGAGAAACATATTACTTAATCCATCATTATTAAAACTGTTCACGGTCGCAGCCTGACAGGCCGTTCTCGTTGGAAAGCTTGACTACCTCGGTATGCTCTCGCTAGTCCTCCATAGCCTCGAGGACGACTTCTCGGAGAAGGAGGTGTGGAGGGTCGTTAGAGGCATGCTGTTGGACAAGTGCCCAGTGCTTAACGACCCGCTTCTACGTGGCCTGTTGAGACATCATTAAGGCCGACATCTTAGATGCCTTCCGATCTCTCTCACGCCTTGACTCTCGTGGTTTTGGTTATGTGAACCAGGCTCTCATCACGCTTCTTCCAGAGAAGCTTGAAGCCGTGGAGTGGGGGATTATCGCCCTATTAGCCTGATCCATGGATTTGTGAAACTCGTGGCTAAGGTCCTCGCGACACGAGTGGCACCTTTTATTCCCCAGCTTGTGGGCACTCACTAGAGTGTGTTTATTCGGGGACGCTGCCTGCGTGACTACTTCATTTTGGCATGGCCAGGAAGCTTCAAAGCTCCTCCACCCCAGCGGTCCACCTTAAATTGGACATTAGGAAGTCCTTCAACACGGTGGATTGGCTTTCTTACTCCAGGTCCTCCGTAAGATGGGGTTTGGCGAACGCTGGATTGCATGGATTTGTGCTTTGCTCTCCATGGCTTCTACCATGATTCTCACCAATGGCATTCCGGGAGGCCAGATAGCCAATAGGCGTGGTCTGAGGCAGGGGGGCCTTTTCCCCCAGATCTTTATCCTAGTCATGGAGGTACTCTACCTCCTCACTATGAAGGCCTCTCTAGAGGGCCTCTTTTCTTGGTTGTTTGCGAGGGATTTATGACACCGTACCTCTATGTACGCGGACAACGTGGACACCTTCTTCAAACCCTCGGTAGTCGACTCAGGGTTTTCTCCACTCTCTTGGAGGACTTTGGGTCTGCGTCACGGCTGCACACGAACTTCAGTAAGAGTTCAGCGCGCGCATATTATTCGAGGATCAGATGAGGTGTCTGCGCATGTGGTTCAGGAGTTGGGGTGCGCGATCCAACCATTCGCCATGCGCTATTTAGGTTTGCCGCTAGCTTTGCAGAAACCTATAGCTGCGCATCACCTAGTGGACATCGTGGTTGGGCGGTTCCCGAGTTGGGGAGCGTTGTTGATGACCGAGGGGGAGGGTGCCACTGATCCGCATCAAGCTTACAACGATAACCATGTTTGCCATGATGTCCCTCTACCTCACAGTTAAAACACTCATCGCCCTAGAGAAGATCCTTAGGGGCTTCTTGTGGAAAGGATTCAAGGAGACGTCATGGCGGACACTACCTCGTGGCGTGGGACCAAGTGTGTATGCCTCAGAAGTTTGGCGAGCTAGGCATCCTCAATCTTAGATGGATGAACTTAGCCTTACGTGCCAGGTGGTTGTAATTTAGCCACGTCGAGACCGACAAACCGTGGAAGGATCTTAACATCCAGGTCCCGGAGTTGGTCCGACAATCTTTGACGCGGCAACTAGGTCGGTGGGGTTGAAGACGGGACTCCACCCTTTCCTCGACGGACCATTGGTTTCCGGATAGTAGGATTCTCACTTTGTCCCCAACATGTTTGGGACTGTCCCAAGTCACGCAGCTAAGAGTCGTTGCGTGCGCGAAGGCTTGGCTGAGGGTTCGCTCGCAGGGTCTTGCCCGATCTTTCGGCACCTGCCATGGCGGAACTTCTGGAGCTGGCGGATTGCCTCATGAGTGTGGAGCTCCAACCTAGACATGATGATAGCTTCAGGTGGATTTCAGACGCTAGCGGAGCTTACACCTCATGCTCTTGTGACGCGGCTTTGTTCGGAGGGGCCACCCATATGCTAGGGGAGCGAGAGGTCTAGCGAGCTAGGGGCTCTTCCAATCTCAAGGTGTTCATGTGGCTTGCCCTCGGAGATTGCTTCTGGGCTGCAGACCGCGTGGCCCGACACGTATTGCCACACCTGGAGTCTTGCCCGTTCTGCGACCAGGTGGAAGAGAGCATCGACCACCTGTTTGTTGGTTGCGTGCTGGCTCCCGAGGTTTGGGTCGCATTCCTTCGCAATTGGCGACTGGAGGCATGGATTCCCGAGCTTCAGGGATCCCTGATGGAGTGGGTGTTTTTGCGCCAAGGGCCAAGGCGGGACGTGCGCGAACGGCCGTGGCGCTGGTTTGTTGGACGTTGTGGTGCCTCCAGAATGACATCGTCTTCAACAATGCATCTCCATCTCCAGTAGCGGTGCTTCAGATGATCGAGGAGGAAGCCGAGACTTGGAGAGCAGCTAGGTTGTTCAGAGGTTGCCTGCTAGAGGCGGAGTGGTGGAAGTTTTGAGAGTAGTAGGTGTTGAGTTGTTGCCGATTCTCAGCGTGGGTGCACATTCGGCGTCTGTGCCAGCCAGAGATGTAACTATGTCGCTTGGCCTTTCTTCTATGAACGCTGATATGCCTTTCCAAAGCGTACCCTTGAAAAATTATTAGAATTGTTGCTCCTCACAAGAGCAAGATTTGAGAAGAGTATTGGGATTAGAAGTTTGTACCTTTTATCATTAGTCGATTTTTATTGAAGTGGGGTTGAAATTTCCAGCCTCTGCATCAAAATAATGCATGATAACACCCAAGAGCAGGGGATCACTGTAGCACCTCTCAATGTGGAAGTAGGGTGTCGATCCGCAGGAGCAAGAAGGAAAAGTTATCTATTCCCTACAACTAAAGTGTCACAAGTTTTAGTTGATTATGCACTAAACAAGTTTAAAGAACAAGATGGTTGATTTAATGGATTGAAGTTTAACGTAACAAAACAAGAATATAAAAGTGTCCCAATCCTCTTCAATGCAAGAGGACAAGACAAAGGTTTTCTCTCATAGGAACAATGGACATGGGTTCATGGGTTCACTCAATCCTCTCTCCCATCTATGGTGATTATCATGTTATAGATAAAAAGTACACACAATTGTCATGCTTTAATGGTAAATTTCTATGACGACTACATGTCCTAAAACACATAGTTGAAAGAAGTACTCATTTGTGTTGCTAGGTCACCTTCGTAAGGCTAGCGTGGTTGCTGTCACTCCCACATCATACTTCTTCCTTTTTACCCTGGTTGAAAAAGGCGTTTGCCTAGGCGCGCCTAGGCACGCATAGGAGCAAGGCGTTGGCCAAACGCCTAGCGCTTAATCACGCATAATCACCGCATAATTGCGCATAGGCGTGCGCTTTGGTCAGAAAAGCGCAAGGCGCAGGCAAAACGCATAATTAACGCCCAGCGCCTTTTTGAACCTTGCTTTTTACCCCCAGATAAAGAATGTTGGGCGAAATTACTGTCACTTAATGCCTATGCCTTCTGTCACTAGGCCACTCTCTACCCACATACATCATACTTCATAATGGACAATATTCTAAACACTAGTGCAATGATTCATAATTCGTGTGCATGACCACATCTCTCTCATCTATCCACACTTGGTGGTGTCAATCACCTCATGACAAGGATAAACAAGGCATTATGCATAAATCAAACCATCACATGTATCATAGAATATCTCCAAAGTATGACAAACCATAGAAATCCCAACATGACGGTAAATGCATAACATAATATCATCTCATACCACAATATCCACCATAGAATTACAAAGATAGTTCCATAATCATGCAAGGCACATCATATGGACTTCAACAATGATCATACATAGAGAGATTGGATCAAGTTACCACCACAAACCCAAAGTCCAGGGGGTGGACTACTCCCCCTTCATCATGGAGACGGTGGAGAAGTCGTTGGAGAAGATGGAGACCACCCCGGCAGCGCCCCGCCGGAGTTTTCCCCCTCCAATCTGCAACTCCAGGTCTCTGTTTCGTGGTTTCTGTGTTTCTGCGGCTCCTTTCCGAAGGGCGTCGGGGACTATTTTTATAGTCGGTTTTAGGTCAAGACGGAGTCGTGGGCGAAAAGATCGACGGCAACGGAGCCTCGAGGCTCCAGATGGTGGGTCCCACGCGGCCAGATTCCTTGGCCGCGTGGGCCACCCTCTTTTGGGCCTCGGGCCTCGCTTGTTCGCTTCCTTCGCTCCCAAGTCTTCTTCCTTCCAAAAACTGATGCTCGTAAATTTCCAGGTCATTTGGACGTCGTTTGGGTCCCTGAAACATTAAAATATAGAAAATAGGGTTTTCTGCCTGCGCAGGGTTAATTCCATAAAAATAGGAAAAAATAAATATTCCAAAATCATTATAAAACATTGATATAACCCTTATATGATGCAAATATGATTGGAATATAAGTAATATAGTGCAAAGTTCATGTATGCATTTTACATGCATCAACATCCCCAAGCTTAACCAATACTCGTCCTCGAGTATGAAGGTGATAAAACTAACATGGACTTTGCAATTTAATACTAACAATGGATATCAAAGATGATTACTATTGCTACATAGAGTCAAATGATTCATTCTTAAAAGGAGTAGCAATATGCAAGATAGTTTATGAAGTGATATCAAGTATTCAATGCAAGGATGTTCAATGATAATTAACATGAATAAAAAGTACTATGGACCACATGTATGCATAATGATAAGTAAGAACATCCTACAATGGTCATAGAGTATTGATGAAAATCTGAATATAAAAGGTGGACACTTTGGAAAGATATATATGAGTAGAGGTAAAGCATGAATAAGTTTCATCTAACTTCCAAACTCTTCTACTTAAGTTAATGATTGTAATGTGGTAATCCTTGGTGTCAAGCTCTCATTACCCCTATCATAGCATCTTGAATGATTAAGTTTAAAGTGAAAGCAAATATGAGTAGTGTGCTTGACAAAGTATAGGTTGAAGTCTCATGCCCCTTGAATACAAGTACCTACTCCATGTGTTACTCAACTTGGGAACAAAGCAAGTTCAAGTTAAATATCATTGTAAGTAATAATAGTATCATTAAGAGCGTCAACTGGGGTACCTCTTGTCCCAGGATATGGAACAAGCCCATATCAAAATGACAAGACAAACAAACAAATGAACAATCTCAACACCCTTTTTATTTACCATGGATAGCTTTTTATTGTAAGGTGTATCACTGAAGGTTCACCATAGCATGTAAGTAAATTTCCACCATGAATGATGCATGGCTTAGATTAGCGGCCCAGGCGTCTCTCTAACCATTTATACAAACTCATTTAAACTTCTTTTTCCACATTTATTTCACCCATGTAAGCATCCATAAACAAAAGTACATGATATCAACTAAATGAAATGAAGAGCATGTTGAAAGCTTGCCATGTGACAGCACATATGAGCTAACTCCAACCAAGACATTTGTCAAGCCCACAACATCATAATTTTAATCACAATGGGTCATGTTTTATTATGCAATAAAAGTAAAGTGTGCATCAAGTTCGTGAGAGCTCTATAACCAACTTTTCCCATAACAATCAACAACATAAGCATTTTCATTCAGAGGTATAGATAACACAAATATCATGATAAACATACTCGGAATAGCATAAAGCTAATAGGTAGATATGGTGGACTCACTGGAAAACTTTGGTTGAAGGTGTTGGAAACAAGTTTTTACTTGTTGGAATTTTTGGGCTAGCAAGAGGGAGAAAGTTGACCATCTAAATGCATGCATGAGTGTCCATAGAACTAACCAATCCATGTTAAACAAAGTAAAGTAACATTCAGCATCAAAACATGAATAAAAGATAGCTCTTGATAAAACACTTGCAAATTATTACTCATTAACAAGCTCATGAATCATGCAACTATATGTATCTTTTAAAATCAACTCAACATCCCTTTTCCCAATCTAATAATAGCATCCAACATAATTCAACCCAAATTTCCAGTAGCTCTCTCATATATAAATGATAGTGTGGTGGTCTCACAAAATAAAAATCAAACCAAAACAAACAAAAAGACGCTCCAAGTTTATGCGATAAAGTGTTTCGATCGAAAAACAGAAGTTAGACGTGTGCAAACCGAGAGTGTGTAGGTCCAGTGGGGTTGTCTTCACATCCCCAAGCTTATGGTCTTCACCATCCTTGGATAGCTCTTGGTGCATCTCCTCTAATCCCTGTGAAAAAACTTCAAAACACCGTTTCTCCCATTTCTTTTCTGTGGGGTGCATTAGTAGTGATAAACAAATAGATTTCTTGCTGCATATAATCCTTGAAAAAAATTCATATGGATGTCCAGAAAGTGTATAATGTTGTATGCCTACTCATAAACTCAATTGGATCAAAAAGATTCAAGTTAAAAGTTCAAAGCATGCATCAAACAAAATGGGACAGAATCTGTCCAGAAAAACAGCAGCAGCAAAACGTATTTTTCTACCCTACTAAACTTTGTCGAAAAATTCCGAAAAATTCATGCATACAGAGGATGAAAAGTTGCAACTACAGTTCAAATATGAGCTCATTCGGAGTTACAGAATAAGAATTAAAAATCATACCGTGCACAGATTCGTGCAGGAATAAAATCTCCGAACGCTATAAGCAACTTTTCAAACCAAAATGGTAAAACTTGGCACTTTATTAAAAATTCAGAAACTAAACTAAAAACTAAGTCTCTTGTTACAGCAAGAGGACACAAAGAAAATCAAAAAAAAACAACCGGGTTGCCTCCCGTAAAGCGCTTTCTTTATAGCCATATAGCTAGGCTTCTTACTTGATATCAAGATGGTTGGAGTGAGGTGGCTTGGCATCCCCAAGCTTGAATTCTTGTACTTATTTGATATATGTTGGGTGAGTCTAGGGGTAACATCCCCAAGCTTGAGTGGTTGTCCCTCTTGATCTTTGTTCATCACCCTCAACTCTTCCACTTGAAAAATTCTCTTTACACAAAACTCAACATAAAACTTGATTAGAGGGGTTAGTGTCTCCATAAATTAAATCCTCATAGGTACAGCAAAGACATATCATGAGTTGATTCTAAACATTAGCTACTGTTACTATGGTTGTGCATTGCTCTTTGATCAATAGAACTACACAAAACACAAGTAATGAGAGTAATGCAAAATAAAGACAGAATCTGTCAAAAACTGGACAGCCCGTAAAGAGTGAATTTTCAGAGGCACTTACGTTGCTCAAATCAGAAAATTTTGAACTAATGAAATGTGTATTAATAACTGAAGATTGCTGTCGTAAAATTTCAGGTCAAAATTCCTTTTCTGTGATTTTTAACATTTTTCGCAGTGAAGCTTAGGAATCTGTTTTCTGGACAGCCATGATAGTTTTAATGATGCTCACATAGGAACAAGAATTGAAATGCAAAAGAGAGCATCAAGAGAAAAATATGAAACACTTTTAAGTCTAACCCACTTCCTATGCATTGGGATCTTGTAAGAAAATAAATCATTGAAACACAAAGCAAGTAGCATAGGAAGATAAACAAGAGCAATTTCAAGACTTTGAACTTAAAGAGAGGAAACGTAATAATGTTGAAATGTTTAGAACCATGTTTTCTCTCATAATAACTTTCAGTAGCATCATGAATAAATTCAACAATATAATTATGACATAAAGCATGTCTTCATGATCTACAAGCATAAAAGTATTAGTACTCTCCACATAAGTAAAACTTCTTAGTAATAGTGGGAGTAAAACATTCATAATCATCATTGTAATCATCATATATAGGAGGCATAGTATCCTCCCCAAGCTTAAATGATTGCAAGATATAACAAAAATAAATTTAAAGTTTAGTGCACACAAGAATAGAAACTTAAGCGCTACGCTCCCCGGCAACGGCGCCAGAAAAGTACTTGATAACCCCCAAGAGCAGGGGATCACTGTAGCACCTCTCAATGTGGAAGTAGGGTATCGATCCGCAGGAGCAAGAAGGAAAAGTTATCTATTCCCTACAACTAAAGTGTCACAAGTTTTAGTTGATTATGCACTAAACAAGTTTAAAGAACAAGATGGTTGATTTAATGGATGGAAGTTTAACGTAACAAAACAAGAATGTAAAAGTGTCCCAATCCTCTTCAATGCAAGAGGACAAGACAAAGGTTTTCTCTTATAGGAACAATGGACATGGGTTCACTCAATCCTCTCTCCCATCTATGGTGATTATCATGTTATAGATAAAAAGTACACACAATTGTCATGCTTTAATGGTAAACTTCTATGACGGCTACATGTCCTAAAACACATAGTTGAAAGAAGTACTCATTTGTGTTGCTAGGTCACCCTCGTAAGGCTAGCGTGGTTGCTGTCACTCCCACATCATACTCTTCCTTTTTACCCCCAGATAAAGATGTTGGGCGACATTACTGTCACTTAATGCCTATGCCTTTGTCACTAGGCCACCTCTACCACATACATCATACTTCATAATGGACAATATTCTAAACACTAGTGCAATGATTCATATTTCGTGTGCATGACCACATCTCTCTCATCTATCCACACTTGGTGGTGTCAATCACCTCATGACAAGGATAAACAAGGCATTATGCATAAATCAAACCATCACATGTATCATAGAATATCTCCAAAGTATGACAAACCATAGAAATCCCAACATGACGGTAAATGCATAACATAATATCATCTCATACCACAATATCCACCATAGGAATTACAAAGATAGTTCCATAATCATGCAAGGCACATCATATGGACTTCAACAATGATCATACATAGAGAGATTGGATCAAGTTACCACCACAAACCCAAAGTCCAGGGGTGGACTACTCCCCCTTCATCATGGAGACGGTGGAGAAGTCGTTGGAGAAGATGGAGACCACCCCGGCAGCACCCCGCCGGAGTTTTCCCCCTCCAATCTGCAACTCCAGGTCTCTGTTTCGTGGTTTCTGTGTTTCTGCGGCGCTCCTTTCAAAGGGCGTCGGGGCTATTTTTATAGTCGGTTTTAGGTCAAGACGGAGTCGTGGGCGAAAAGATCGACGGCAACGGAGCCTCGAGGCTCCAGATGGTGGGTCCCACGCGGCCAGATTCCTTGGCCGCGTGGGCCACCCTCTTTTGGGCCTCGGGCCTCGCTTGTTCGCTTTCTTCGCTCCCAAGTCTTCTTCCTTCCAAAAACTAATGCTCGTAAATTTCCAGGTCGTTTGGACGTCGTTTGGGTCCCTGAAACATTAAAATATAGAAAATAGGGTTTTCTGCCTGCGCAGGGTTAATTCCATAAAAATAGGAAATAAATAAAATATTCCCAAAATCATGATAAAACATTGATATAACCCTTATATGATGCAAATATGATTGGAATATAAGTAATATAGTGCAAAGTTCATGTATACATTTTACATGCATCAATGCACACATTTTTTTATATATTATTCATCAAAACCTTATAAAAATACATCGACCAGTCTGAAGCCATCATCCTGGCAACAAGTGGCGCAACACCTATAAGCTTGACGAAGGGTGGCCATAATCAAAGTCGTGTGCTCTGACCTTACACCTACGCACATAATCTAAGTCCGGAGGCGTCATCAAACCGCCCAACGGCGAACCGGGAGCACAAACCGGTCAAGCAGACTCTTAGCGCGCTCTGCGCACACTCCAGAAGTCTTCGCATCCGATTTCCGCCAACCCATATTCAATAGGGATCACCGAAATGACCTTGTCAGGTGTGTCGTTGACGCCGCCATACATCGCCACCACCCTCGTGCATCGATCATCACACGTCCATCGCCGAGACCCGTTGTTGTAGATACGATAAATGACACACCGCAACACAGACAGACCCCTCCATCGACTACTCCTGAACCCTAGGAGGGAGAACGGCGCAACTCGTCGCGATCATCCAATCCAGAAAATCCATATCTAAGGTTCCCAGGAGTAGCCCGAGCGAAGAGACGAGAGCTGCAATGATGATGCCTTCATAAGGGTAACAACGAATAGACGCCGCCATCATCCGCCATAACGAAGTCGTCTCGGTTTTCACCAGCAATTGTGCCCCTTCCTCACCATCGATAGAAACCTACGGGACAGAACGGGTCGGACCCGGTCCGAAACAGACACACCACCGCGACACTTCCATAGTTAGCCAGGACCTCCGCGAGCAGAAATGGGGGGGGGGGGGGAGGGGGGCTGCCACCCAACCCCATCGCGACGTGCTAGAGCACGAGCTGCCGTCATCAAGATTCTACGAGGAAGGAAAATAGCCGCGACCGGAAGAGCCCCACGCCGCGCCGCCGGGCCGAGCCACCCCCACCAAGTCATCTCGCCGTAGTGGTGGGTACCGAGCGCGCGAGAAACCGGGGAATCCCCGCGAGACTCTGCTGTGGCCGCCTTAGAGTCGCGACGAAGGAAGGCCCCGCCGCCGCTATCATCCCCGCTCGGGCTTTGCCCAGCGGTGCTCCGGGGGCCGCGAGGAAATTTGAAGCGGCGGCGGCTAGGTTTAGCGTGGGTTAGGCGAGGCGAGTGCGCCCGTGAATGGTGGACTTGACACTCAAAAGATATTGGTCCATGTATTCCTTTAAGCCGAGGAGGGCAGCTGCTCGTCCACGACGATATCCCTGTCGCACTTGACACCAGATCCATCATTTATGTTGTTATTTTAGTAGTATGATGTTTTCTTGTAGGGATTATTAATTAGTTGATCTAATTGTATATCATCAGTCAAATAATCTTGTCATTCCGTTGCATATGTTATCCATTTTGGTATAGAGTCTCACATGTATGTATAGAATGGTGTTTGATTTTGTCAAGTAATCTTGTCATTTGGTGCATACCTAACCAATTTTGGTATGGAAATCACATCTTTAGACACATAATGTTGTTGAATTGGCATTGTCATTGTAACATTATTATTATGCAGTGACAGGGGTGTTCATTTGGGGCTCACTTCCACTTGTTTTGGGACAATATTGGCATTGCACATGGCTCTCTTTATATTATACATAATAAGAATTTAGTTAGGACCCATATGTGTGGCCGTATCAGACTTAAGACGGAGCGCAATTTGCCGCACCGAAACGGGACTATGTGATATGGAACAAGTATTCCAAGGCGAGTTTATAGTATATACTCCCTCGGTTCAAAAATAAGTGTCTTAAATTTGCCCAATATAAATGTATCTATACATGAAATATGTCTAGATACATTTATATTTGGACAAATCAAAGACAATAATTTTGGGACGGAGGGAGTATATAGTAAGCCAAATACGGTACCCACGAGACCATGATAAATATGAGAGTGAAGAGTGAAGAAAAACAACCCTTGTCTTTACACAAGACAGAGAAAACATAGTTGAATGCAATATTTAAGAGAAAGCGAGATCCACAGGCACTTAGTTGGTATAAAATATATTTGTGTCTAGGCGTGTAATCTTCCCCCGCCTAATAAGCCTTGCCACTATGAATTACAACGAGGAAGTTCATTCATTTAATTATGCAGTTATAATTTAAACCCCTCACGATACAAAATAAAAAATCAGATGTTTAGCAAGTGCGTACATTTTTGTTTGAGGAACGAAGATATGCTTAGAATTACGGAGGGCATGAATTAGCCCATCTAAAATAATACAACTTGCATACTTGTACCTACTAGTAAATGTGAACGTGCAGCACACATGTAATCTTAGAAATTTCTTTGTTCATACAAAAAATTCAACAAAATCAGAAAAATAAAGCAAAATCGATGGAGAAATCTAGTAATGCACTAACATAGAAATCAAAAGAAATGAACCAATCCAAGCACAAATGTTAGCGATAAGTATAAGAATGCACCTAATAACTTCGATCTCATCTAAGCAAAAGAGCCACAATAACCATATGTTACTCAATCCAATAACATTCCACCCTCAGTATCTGAACATAAAACAAAATGAGGTCTTATACAACTTCGCGCTTCATTTTGAGCGGTACTGCTTGAATGGATCGATACCAAAGTTCTGGAATTCCAAGCCAGCAAATAACGGTCGAATTCAAAAGTTCGCAGCTTTGGGGCATTTCTCAATATGCATCACTCGGAATATATAATCACGGAAGTGCTATGCACATGTACCAGGAGAAAGAGCTATGTACATTTATACCAATTTCAAATCTCACACATCTCACAACCCATGAAATGAACAAGGATGTTCGCATGCTTTGTCTCGCGAACATTGCGACATGTCCGTCTGTGTGCACATACACCTAGAAATGAATGGTAAAAAAATGTCGATTATATTTTCTGAAAATCAAAAAGGCCCGAGGAATTTAAAAAAAAAAACATGGTCCAGAGATGAATAAATCTAACAATAGCCGTTTAGATAAAGTTGTATCTTCTTGTAAAGAATTTGCTCCTCAAAACTTTGTATAAGGATTCTAGGAGCACATCAGTTATTTATTACTCTTTCACCTTGAAAAAAGAACACCACATATTTGCATTTGTAAAGATAATACCATCTTCTTTGCTAGAACGCATTTTGCAATGTAGGCCAAATCTATAGCATCAGCAAGGAAAGTAACAAGGAACAACGGTGAGATAAATCCATATTCCATCTCCCAATCCACATTCAAATGCATTGTTATTTTATTACTCTCCTTCCTGTAGTGTTTAAAATACTTTAAAAGGAAAGCTCTAAAAGAGTTGTGAAACAATAGTAAGAAATAGCTCACTCTATAGTAGAAAAGGCACGGGTTCTCGAGAAAAATAGAAGAAAAGGCACATCGACCGGACTTCACTGGATCAGCTAGTAAGAAACCCTTTTATCTCAAACAAAGGGAATCTGTATAGCTCAAAGTTGGTCGCGGTTAGAACGACGTAACGGGCAACATAATCAGGGGCATGTCCTGGCCAAACTTAAGGAAGAGCAACATTACTTAGTTAGCTAAAACACGCGGTGCAACCATATTTTGAACACGATAGACAATACGATGCTTTATCACCACCTCTCTAAGCGCATAAATACTTTCCCCTCGAGTTACATTCCATTCCCGCAGGCTCAGCCATCTGTTCCAGCCTCTTTGGTACTTCTTGCTCTTCCTTAAGTTACTGGTTTCCTTTCCTCACAATATAATCTTAACATGAGGATAGATTTTTGACACAGTGCAATGCACTTTTGTGTACCTGATGTTTTTTACCGCAACTGAAGATTGCACTCATAATATTATATTCTTCATCTACAAGTACGTTTCTTCCATTCAGAGAATAATTTTCTACTACAAACATTTGCATCTGAAATACATTATATGTTAATGTTGCCTCTACGATCAAGATGCATAGAAACCTAATTGTTTCTTATATTCAATATATAAAGTGTACTTTGATAATTCTCATCATTCCCTGGCGTTGTGCAAGGTAGTTATGTGGTTCAAGATACACAATAACTCCCAGAAGAACAATGTGCATACAAGGTAACCAAATGCATTCGTTTCCATGGTTGGATGATTAAAAACTTGATGCATTTCTTGCACACTTTATAAGCAAATCAATATTGCATTTATATTGCACTGTACAAACTTCATATGAATGAGGATAGGAAATAACCAAAATTCTTACTGTCATGAAGTATCATGAAAAAACGGGGCACTTTCTGGCCTTGGTACTGAGACAAGCACAAAACATGGACTCCATCCATCAACTAAAGTTACCCGCTTCCATGACCTTGAAACATGAAAGTTTGAAAATAGTGTGCAAGTAATTCAGAAATGACACTACTTCATATCCTGCATGAGAATAGGGAAGAAAATTTAGTGGCTGATACTTCAATCATGATTGAAATCAACAATGAAAATATCAATAATATCTGCAAGCGTTTTTATTAATGATTTTTTTTCGACTATAACTACGGCGGGCATTCGCCACCCTGAACCTTTTATTTCCTTTTGTAGGGGTATACATGTTACAGGGTGAAAGGGGGGGGGGGGGGGGGGATTACAGAAGATTTACATGACATAGAGCAGTTCAGGGTGGCTCAAAAGAGAGGCACCAAGCCTTAAGCAGATTAGCTGCCTGAGGCGAATTACATCGGTAAGCCCACAAGCGGACATCCTCAATACATCTAGATCGAGCAAGGGAAATCGGTTCATCGATCCCATTGAAAACTTTGGCGTTGCATCGCTTCCAAATAGTCCAGGCGACGGCAGTACACACGGTGGCTTGAACGAAGGTGCTACACCTAGCTTGCCAAAGTTCTTGGATTGTGCAGATTTGTTGAGCGTTCGACGGCTAGAAGTGATCCCACACTTCCCGAGATTTGTAGCAGCCAATGAGCAGGTGGTCACCATCTTCAACCTGCGGGCAGAAGGGGAAGTTTGGCGATGCTCCAAGTTGATGTCGGAAGCGCCTGTCATTGGTGGGTAGGCGGCAACGCCGGACCAGCCAATTGAAGATCCTGCACTTAAGAGGTGCCGCATTCTCCCAAACTTTCGCAGCCAAAACATCAATCGGAACATGCCTAAGGAAATTAGCATAGAAATCTTTATTCGTAAAGGTTTTTTGAGTGTGTCGACAAACACGAGTGTCAGCTTCATGAGGGGTAAGGTTAATGGAACGGATGTCATCTATCAGAGCGATCAGCTCCGCATTGGCGGCCGAGGAGAGGCGAGGGGTAAGGGCGAGAGAGATGCTAGGGAGCAAGACGGCAGAAACAAGCGAATGAGGTCTTGTGGTATGCGAGAAGAGGGCGGAGTAGCGGTCGCATAGGGGGGTATCGCCTATCCAGCGGTCGAGCCAGAAGGCCGTGTGGTGTCCATTCGCAATGGAGACAGCGGAGTGCATGCGGAAGGAGGCAAGGCCGGCGAGAATGCTCTTCCACATAGGCGTGTCAAGGCAATGAAACCAGAGAACCCAGGGGCATTAGAGGGAGAGTGCAGTTTGGAGAGAAATTTTGAGAGGAGGGCAGAGTTTTGGAAAGGAATGGAAAGCACTCCCAGGCCACCCTGCTTTTTTGGCTTGCATACTTCATCCCAAGCCACTTTGCAGTGCCCGCCCGTGCAAGTTTCCTCCCCTGTCCAGAGGAAGGCGCGACGCCTCTTGTCTATGGCTTCGACAACCCCAGCCGGGAGAAGACCAGCGCTCATTGCATGTGAAAATTTGGCAGTGATGACCGAGTTGACAAGAAGGAGATGACCTCCAATGGGAAGGGAGCGTCCTCTCCATCCTGAGAGGTGGAGGTCACATTTTGCGATGATAGGAGAGAAGTCAGACATACGGAGTTTGTGAAGAGAGAGGGGCAGGACAAGATAGGTTTGAGGGAAGGATGAGACTGCACAGCCGAAGGAGGTGGCCATGGAAGCGGCGACATCAGCATCGGTTTTAATAGGCACGACGGTGCTTTTGTGAAAGTTAATGACAAGGCCCGTGGCAGCGGAGAAGGAGTCGAGAAGGATTTTGAGATTGGCAACATGCTGAGGCACAGCTCGGATTATGATGAGCGTGTCGTCGGCATATTGCAAAATGGGGCAAGGGATGTCGTCCACGATAGGGTGAGGAGGAGCCCGTCGCGAGAAGCCTGGAGGAGGAGCTGCTGGAGGATGTCGGCCACTAGGTCGAAGAGGAAAGGAGAGAGGGGATCGCCTTGTCGAAGACCCCTTCTACATTGAATCCACCTTCCAGGGATACCATTAAGTAGGACCGCCGTCTGACTGGAGTGATTAATGGCCTTGATGAGATCTCGCCAGACCGTTGGGAAGCCTTTTGCTTCGAGAATTCGGTCAAGCGCATCCCAACTAATGGAGTCGAAGGCTTTGCGGAAGTCAAGTTTAAAAACAGCTGCGGGAGCACCTCTTTTGTGGCAGGTTTGGACAATGTCAGCCGCATAGACAAAGTTTTCAGCAATTGATCATCCGGAGATGAATCCAGTCTGGTCAGGGTGGACTAAGAGAGGGATGAGGGGGGCGGAGACGGAGAGTAAGGCACTTTGTGAGAAATTTTAGGCAGAAATTTTGAAGGGAAATGGGGCGGAAATTATCTGGTTTGTTAGCTCCAGTTTTCTTAGGGAGAAGCACAATGTAGGCCTTATTAATGGGGCGCAGATCCGCGTTGAGGGAGTGAAAGTGCTGCAGGGAGGCAAAGAGGGACTCCTAGACAAGATCCCAATTTTTCTTATAGAAGGCGGGACCAAATCCATCAGGCCCTGGGCTGGAGTTGTCTTTCATGGAGAAAACAGCAGTCCGAAGTTCAGTCATGGAGAAAGGGGCAGCAAGAGCAGCAGCCTGGTGCGAGTCCAAGGAGGTAGTTTGAACCAGGGGGAGAAGATCGAGTTGGGAGGTGGGGGGCCGGGGCACCCCAAGGAGGTCATGGTAGAAGCGGTGGAGGAGGGCAGCTTTGGCGTCGTAGGAAAACACCACGTTTCCATCATCATCCTCCAGGACCTTGATTTGGTTTTTTCGGAGCCGTCCCGTTGGCGCTAGTAGGTTGCCCGAGAGGCGTTAAGTCTACTGAGATAGGGTTTGGCCGGGGATCTCAGACAGTTTTCCGGGATAGAGAGGGGCCGGTTTTCTTCCAAGACATCGAAGAGCTGGATAACGGTTCGGCAATTGGCGAGGTAGATGGAGGGGACGCATCTAGAGCGAGCCCAGTGGCGAGCAGCAGAGCGAACTCGTTTAAGGCGAAGCCAGAGTTTTTTTGATGGGAGCAAAGTGGTGGTGTCGGGTCTCAACGCTGCCCCAGTTTGCATTGGCGATCTCAATGAAAGCCTCATGGGACAGCCAGGTGTTTTCGACTCGAAAGATCGTGCTTCGAGGAGCTTTGGAAGAGGCCTCAAGATGAAGAGGAACATGGTCAGAGGTGGGGCGAGCAGAGGAGGTTAGGGTGGAATCAGGGAGAGCGAGACTCCAATCACAGTTTACTAGAATACGGTCAAGACGAGCAAGGATAGGGGGTTTTGTTGGTTAGATCAAGTAAACTGACGATCTAGCAGGGGAGGTCAAGAAGGGCATTGGAATTTATGAAATCATTGAAGATGGCAGCCTCCGCCGCGTTGAAGTTGTTGTTAGATTTTTCCCTAGGCGTTCTGATGAGGTTATAGTCGCCTACAACCGCCAAAGGACCCCGGAGGGGAGAGATGATCGTGGAGAGCGAGTCAAGGAATTCCTTCTTGAGGGAGTGATCGCATGGACCATAAACGTTTATGATAGTGAAGGAGAACTCGTCAATGGAGTGATTTGTAAGCCCGAGAATGCTGTCATTCCAAGCAGTAATGATGCCGCCGGAGGCCCCCGTCGACGGCTTGTACACGAAGGTGTGAAGGGAAGGAGGAAAGAAAGAAGAGGCGAGGAAGGATGAAATTGTTTCCAGCTTGGACTCCTGGATACAAAGAAAGGAAGGGAGGAAAGAGTCAATAGTAGCGCGAACATCGTCACGCTTCACGCGGTGCCCAAGTCCACGCGTGTTCCAGGATGCGAGATGAAGTTTAATATGCATCAGAACAGAATAACCAAAAAGTAGAAGACAGAGAATAATAAAAGATGTGCCATCTCAGAATTAAAGGGGTATAGGGCCCAGAATTCAAATGTCTGTTACAGGAGGGGGCAACAGCCCAATTAAAAGATACAAAGGGAACATAAAAAGGCCAGAAGCACCTCTTGGCGGTGCAGCCTGCATTGTTGGGCCAAGCAGAACGAAGCCCAAAGCAGGGGGCGCCGGATTGGTACCGGGCGCATGGTGGTCCGTGACGGCTAGAAGACTTGAGATGGCGAAAGGAACCCAGCGGGCCTGAAGTGGCTAGGAAGGCTGCATCATGGGCAAGCAGTGGACGACAAGGTGGAGGGCTGGGCCTCGCCCAGCTCACGGGCCGAGATGTCGCAGGCGGCGGCAAGCACCACCAGGTCCTCGGCGCAGAGCGGCGCCTGAATCTCGAGCACAACCTGCAGGAGTTCATCAGAGGGAAGCTCACCGGCCCTGACAGCAGACTTCTTCTTCCCCGCTCCCTCCATGTTGCGCTCCTTCCTCTTGACGGCCTTGTCGATGATGGATTCTTGAGTGGCGAGCTCGGTGGAAGCGAGGCGGGGGCTGCGGTGAGGCGCATTGACCGTGGAGTGGTGGAGCTGCGTCTCCGCCTCCACCCCGGCGCCCTGCATCTCCATCCCAGTAGCAGAGGCCGGAGCAGGGGCAGCGAGGTCGAGGCCAGCTTCGGTGGGAGGATCAGCGGGCAGAGAAGGCACGGCCTCGGCCGCCATGACCATGGCAGCGGCGTCCTCGATAGGGATCGTGAACTGCGGCGGCGCAGGCAGACCGGCGACGATGACATCAACGGTGAGCTGTGGGCGGCGGCGAGGGCCCATAGTGGAGATGGAATCAAGGAGGCCAACCGAGGCGAAGGCGAGGTTTGCAACCATGATGCCCTTGCAGCCCGACCCCGGCGCCGCCTTGCGCATTGGGAGCCGGAAGAACAACTTCTCACCGTCAGATCCTAGGACCATGACCTCGTAGAAGCCCATGTAGAGCCTGTACTCGACTTTGCTGGGCTTGGAGTGCAGAGGCTGGCCGCAACCGACCGGGAGAGGCGGAGCAGAAGAGATGGACTGATCAATCAGAGAGGCCACAGGGGCTGCCTGGACACCGCACATCGGGATGTCTGGTGGAGGGGCGCCCAAGGCCTGCAGCACCTCCGCAAAGCTCATGCCGCCGTCAAGCTCAACTGTGCTTCCTTGGTCAGAGACAGCCTCAGGGATGGAGTCGAGGCCAGAAGGGTCAGAGGGATCAGAAGGAGGATATCCGAGCCACCACCAAGATCCTCATAGTCAATGATGGACACACGGCCAATGGTGCCATCGCTGCAGTGGTTCTTCATGTTCAGGAGCAAGGGAATGTCCACGATAGATTCAGCTTTGACAGTGAATGATATGATCACGGAACCAGTGTTCAAGAGGGTAATATTCAATGGCCAGAGACGCGAAAGCTTGGTGTTCAAAGATGAAACGATTGTTCGTTTCGTCGTGGCGGACAACGTGGACAGAGGTCTCGCGCCCGATGAAGGGGCCGTTGTTGACAACATTCTCTCTGTCTAGAGGGGAGGTGAAAACGGTGAGCTTGGTGCCGTGGGATGACGAGAGGAGGGTGGCGCGGTTTGGGCCACAGCCAAGAGCTATGGCCTTGTGGATGAGGGAGGAGGAAGCAACAACAGGAGGGTTGACATAGACATACGCGAGATGGTCATAGTGAGGCATGACGACATGGGGCATAAAGACATCGGTGTAGTCCGGGCGTTGGGCCTCAATGAGGTCCTCCGCATCAGGCGGCGGCGACTCGGGGGCAGAGGGCTCGGAGGCCGGGGGGACGGGGATGAAATCAGCAGCATCCGTGATGTGGATGTAGTTCTCATCAGACTGCTCTTCCTCATCGGTGGTTTCCCAAGGCACCAACTCCTCTGGGTCCTCCTCCTCCTCAGAATGCTCAGCAACAGCATCCTCGCCTGGCATGGCAAGGTCATTGGGCTCCGGGACCTCCATCTCCACCTGATCCTCAACCATCTCAGCGGCATCAGCAGGGAGAACAAGCGGGCAGATTGCGTGCACGTGGTCGGAGTTGAAGCAGATGGCGCAGAAGAGCGGACGCAGCTCGCGAGCAGCAGCCACATCAGCCGGGGCATCGTTGGCGGCCATGGAGTGGCTGTTGTCAAAGAAGGAGAAATTAGGTCGAGAAAGGGGAAGAGTGGAGTGGGAGCCGAAGGGGGGAAGCTTACAGACTCTCGACGTGGCCGGAGACCCGGCAGCGGCGGCAGCGGATGGGGTCCCAGCAGCCGGCGATGAGATGGTCAGAAGCCAGGCACCGAAAGCAGCGGCGAAAAGCAGGGTTGAGTGGTAGAGGTGTGGAGTGCGGGCAGGGGGAGGGGGGTTTAGATGGAGATGCGGCCACCTGAGAATAGGTAAGAGCGGGTCCTCCATCGGCGGCGGCAGCCTCAACGCAGCCAAAGAAGGAAATTTGACCAACAACCGGAGCGGGGGAGGAAAGAGGAAAGGATTCAGAGGCCAGAGCGGCGTTTGGGGGCGGAGCCGTATCGGCAGGGGAAAGGGGGCAGGCTGGTTCACGGGGAGGGTGAACAGTCCCAGGCAACGGTCCACGCGGGGTGGGCAGGATTCCTGGGGCAAGCAGCGAGATGCAGAGCGGGCGACGTGAGCGGCGAGGTCGAGAGCTAGCTGGCCTAGCAGAGGAGGGAGAGAGAGAGGAGCACGAGTCAGGATCAGGCACGCGCCTGTGTGGATGCAGGGGAGCAGAAATCACGAGAGGATCCGTGGTCACGGGTTGCTGCGAGGCCACGTGTTGACCGGCTCCGCGACAGGGCCCAGCGGTGGTCGACGTGGCAAGGGAACAGGGAAGAGAGAACCGAGCAAGCAAGGATCCATGGCGCAGCCCACCCAGGGAGACGATGGAGGCAGCCAATATGTGGGACGAAACCATTAACTGGAAGCAATTATTGCCTAACACATCGATAATCACCCTTTCCAAAGTTGATCCAAGCCAAAAATTAAGCATGCTACTGACTGATGAAAAGGAAGGAGGAGGGAGGCCACCGGGATCCACCTCTACGTGCACCGGAGAAGGCGCAAATAGCTTGGAGCCTGGGGCAATGGGAGAGCATACCAGCGAGCTGAAGTTTTCGAGGACGAATTGAAGGAAGGCGTCTCCTGGCGAGGTGAATCGAAGAGGCAGCGCCGCCGGCTCGAGGATCAGAGCCGAGGGGATTCGAGCGGCGAGGAAGCCTTGTCGCAGGGCAGGAGCACCATCCCGGTTCGCAGCGACGGCGTCCGGCGGCGTGAGCTGCTCATGGGGCAGAGGATGCGGCGGGGTTGGAACAGAGGCCACCTGAGAGCTGGCGGCAGCGTCAGAGTCCGGAGTGTGCGGCGCGGCGGCGTGCAGGGGAACGGCACTGCCGGGCACCTGGGGGCAGAGAGGGGGTTTGGTGGCTAGTCCTAGGGCTGGGGGGTGGTCGGCGGCCGCCGGAGAGGCGGCAGGGGCTGGGATGTGGCCGCCGGCCACCGGAGAGGTGGCGGGCGCGGGGTCGCCTGCGTCGCCAGGCGAGTCACCCAACGCGTCGCGAGACATCCCTAGTCAGTTTCTCGCCATAGTGATCGGATACATCGAGCCTTCACGTCTGGCGGTTGTTGCTTACCTACAGGATCGAACTATCTTTTATTAATGATTTGAGAATTAAAGAATGCAAACATTGTCGTTGCGAAGGCAACTCTCTCCTCTCTCTCTCTCTGAAGCTGTCACTCGCAAGAACAGAGGAAGAAGAACGAGACGAACACGAAGGTTTTTGTGCTGCGGGCAACAACTGCAGCTTTTCGGTTGTTTTCTGTTATTTAACCAGTACAGAATGAGGCCAACCAACTGGCCGTAAATCTAGCCACGGCGAGCTGCTACTGAACGTGCCATCCCACGATCCGCACGACGTGCTAGTGCTCCTAACAAACAGGAAGGGAAAAGGTCTAAGCCTATCTACTCGCGCGAGATCACAGGCGATCAACGACGCGGTCTTATTTCTGAACCTAGTGTTAAGTGACAGATTTCCTGCCGTTGTCGACAACAGCTGGAAACGCTACAGTAACTGAACTGTCGAATTCTTCAGAGATTCAGTGCAGGGTTTAAACCAACAAACATGACTTAACGAACCAAGGATGATTTATGCATATATAGATAACTGAGAAGAAGAACATGTCTTTTTTTTTTTCTTATGCATATTTCATAGAACCGGTAAATATGCAGCTTTCCTTTATTTACAATCTCATGGATGATGATCGACAACATATTCTTGTATTCCACAGTATGAACATTAATCGCTGAGTTACTAATTTAGGTGAGGAGCTTAGTCTTTAGACTTACAGTTTTATAGAAGATCAACCTATCTCAGGTGTTAATGTGTAAGATATCATCTAAACTCACCCTAGAGTAAGAAGCCAAGAGTCTGACTGAAGTAAACAGAGGATGAAATTTGACCGATGCAAGTCAGAGCGATGGCGGTTCCTAGCGTGTCTCATCCTGATGCATGGAGAACAAAAACGGTACAACTATTCTGTACCACTACATGCTACTACAGTATTTGGTTCTGGATCTGTACAGAAGTGGAAACAATACGGATGTAATAAGATACGTAGCACTTTTGTAAACTGAAAACAGCAAGCCTACCTGGTGGACTGAAACTGCAGAGGCAGCCTCCTGGCGCGCCTTCGTCGGTGTGCAGATTGTTGGCTGGGATGGAGACGGCGACACGCAGAGACTGCGGCGAGCGGGGCTTGAGACGGCGGCGAGCGGCCATTGAAACGGAGCCGTCTGTTGCGTGTGGGGATTGAGACGATGTCGTCTGCTGCGTGTGGGGATTGAGACGGCGGCGAGCGCTGAGACCTGGGTGGCAACGTGCAGGCTCGTGGGCGCGGCGGTGTCGAGCGCACAGTCGGCACAATGGATTTGGACGCTTGGGAAAACTGGGGATTAGCGTTGAGGTTCGCTTGATTATTGCGGGATTAGCGTTGAGGGTTGTTTAGTCGTTGGATTAGAGAAGGCGTACGGTGTAGATAGTCCGGATCTGACACTCTGGTTACCAATAAAATTCCTAAATTTGGTACTCTTCATAATGTATCACTTTTATGTTGCACAGCTCGCTCTTCTTGATGTTCAATGCCGCAAGCTCATAAGTTCATGGACATAAAAAATAACACATATACTCCTCTATTATTCGTGCGTTCCGTTTTGGTCTGTTGGAGCCTTTGACATCCATGCATGTACTGATGCACGCAGCACGCATTCTTCTCAGTTTGCTAGTTTATAGTATGTTGATTGTTTTTCCCTTAAGTTGCCGATTACACATAGGATCTGAAAGACATAGAACTTAATGGGATTCGTCTTCGGGGGGTGGGTAACTTAGTAAAACTATTGGACATGAGAACTGATGCCCACTGTTCCTTTTGGATGATAAATCCTTACATTTTTCGATTGATTTATTCATCTAAATACTCCCCTTTGTTCCCGCTGAAGACTCCCCTTTGTTCCCGCTGAAGATAGACACCTCAATTGGTACGGCGGCAGTTGAGCCGGATCTCCCCTCTATTCCCGCTCAAGGGCAGATTACCCAGCTTGACCATGGCGGTCGTGAAGTCCGCCGCGAACGTCGATGCGTTGGCGGCGTACGCCTGCACGAGCCCGTCCGTGGTGCCATTGCGACCGAACAGCTCCTGATCAGTGCGTAGGAGCCCGCGCCCGCTGATGAGGTCAATGAAGTAGGCGTTGTCGAACATGTTGGGCCGCTGCAGCTCAAGAGGCGCAATGTTGTCGTCGCCGCCAGCCAAAGGGCATATACTTGCGCGCAGCTGCGCCGCGAAAGTTGGGTTGACGTTCTTGTCGTTGTAGATGTGCTCCCGGAAGCTGGAGCACCGTGCCATCCCGATGGTGTGCGCGCCGGACAGCGCAGCGAGGTCGCGGGCGTCGAGCCCCTTGGATCTGAAAGACGAGAGGATCTCCGGGAATCGCAACGTAGGGCTCGGCAGGTTCTGTTCCGCCGCATCCTTGCTCGCCGTGAGAGCGTCCCGACGCCCCAGCAACACCGTCCAGTTCGGCCCCCCCAGCTGCAAGCAAAAACAAGCTCAATCTTTTTTGACGAAAAACAGGAGCGCTGATCTCATTAACTTAAGGGAGCAACAGTTACAAACAAATGACAGAAACAGAGTTAGCTGTTCTGTTCTGTCAGAACAGAAGAACGAGAAAAAACCACATTAAGTGGCTATTTACAAGGTTACTGCATAAAGAAAGATCAAGTAATTGCTGTCCATTCTGCTCCTTTGATTGCTGCTGCCCGCCAAACGGCGAATTCAGCCACAATCTGATCGCAAACTGAGAAGAAAGACTGTTTTTTGGCTACGTTCTATCGATCGATCGAGCGGGCAAAAGAAACAGAAGTTGGATACGTACCTGAGTGACTGCGTCACGGGCGGCGAGGGCGACGATGTCTGCGCAGGAGACGGTGGCACGGCAGGCAGCCTCGACCTGGGTCTTGATGGTGTCGATGATGTCGTACCCGCGCACCGAGTTGGCGTTCGGCCTTGCGTTCTTCTCGCCGATGAAGCTCCCGGTGTCGTCAAGCAGGATCGACGCATCACAGCCCTGCATTTCATTTTGAGATCAGTAAATCTTAGTAGTAGTGGTCCATCAAGTAGCAACTGCCTAGGTGACACAAGTGTCGCACTCACATTGACGAAGCAGTCGTGGAAGAACAAGCGGAGGATCGACGCTCCCATCCGCGGCTCCGTCGCGACAGCCTGCGCCATCACGGACCGCACGATGCTCTGCAGCTCCGGGCATGTCCTGTCGTAGAACCTCGACGATAGCTGCGCACCCGCAGCGCCAGCGACTAGCAGGGTGGAAGAAACAGCGGCAAGCATGAGCAAGCACCTCACTGCAGTGGCCGCCATAGGTAACGAGCTAGCTAGTGAACTGAGCTGGTGGTTGATGAAAAGGGGAGCGAGACATGGGAGCGTATATATAGTGTGCGGCGGCAGCGGCAGCGGCAGATCGATCTGATCTGATTGATCTGCGGGACAACTGTGCAGGGCGTGCGTGATCGAGACGGACTCGGCGATGTGCGCGCGTGCGACCGTAATCCCAATTTCAGCTTGCATTGCACAACAACATCAGCCGGCGATCGGCCACAGTGTACTGGCCGGTGTCAAATGACAGACTCGTACTCCCTCCGTTTTTTAATATAAGATGTTTTAGCATTTGTCCATATGCACATGTACACAAATGTATGTAGACATGTATTAGTGTGCATGTTCACTTAATTTAGTATGTAACTAGACAACATGTGCAACACCTAAAACATTTTATATTAAAAAACGGAGGAGTATTATACTATTCGACTACTAGAAAAATCAGAAACAGGAAGAGATGCACACAAATTCATGAACAACCCAACTGAATTATGTTTTCGTAAATGTCTAGAGGGACACAAAGCCAACCTGGCAACGGAGTCGTTATAACAAGATCAGCCTAACAAATCAGTGCATTTAAAAGCAAAATAGTTATTATTCTAGTAAAATTTCCAATGGAGGGATAATATCTCTTTGGAATTTGGACAATCCATAGGGAAGCAAAAGGATAAAGAAGGTAATATCAAAGAAGATATAAGCAAGAAGAAAAATCTGGACAGAGGTGATGATGAAAAAGAAAAAAGTGTTGAAGTCTGTGGGCAGCAGAAACCAGGACAAAGAACATAGGTACAAAAAGAATGTGGAGGGACAAGAAGAATGTGGAGGGACAAGAAGAATCGCAAGTTATTCCGGAAAAAGAAATTGCAGATGAAGGAGGAATAATTTCCAATGATACAAACAAGAGGAGAATGTAACAGAGGATAAGATGCAGAAACAAATGAGGGCTGGGCTTGAAGCTGAAGCTGATGATCATGAAGTAGAGAAAACTGAAGCTGGAGCAAATTCGGAGGTTCCTGCAGAGAGTGAACAACAAAGTGATGATTTTGAATGATGTGCTGTACAACAATGATGTAGCTGGTGGTGTTGGATGATCGAGATGTGGAAATCTTCACTTTTGTTGAACATGGCGTGTTATGGCTGTTGAAGTCGGTTTTTCTTTTGTGTCCTTTTCATATTAGCGCAGACAAGCCCCTGAAAGGTCGCTGCCAAACCAGTATAACCTTCCATCACTGCCTCGCCTGTGTCCATTTTTGTTGCATGAAACAAACTCCAACACAAATCCACCACCCCTGCCCCTCCTCCATCCAAGACATGCCGCATGGCCTCCCCAACCTCTGACGATCTCCCAACAGCCCATCCACCTCCTAACCCCCTCTCCCGTGGCGCAGGCGGTCGGGATCCCGATCCAGATCGAGACAGCTCTCCGGGCATGTTCGGTGCAGGGATGGGTCCGGAGCTCCTTCGGTTGACGGCCAGCTGCCCTCCCTGGCTGCTCCGGTCGTCCCGCCCCACCCGCCCCAGCTGCCGCCGCCGCCGGACAAGCTCCCGCCAAACTTCAAGCCGCAGGTGGTGGGGCCGCTGCCGTCGTTGGAGCAGGGGTGGGAGGAGGTTCGTCGCAAGAAGAAGGAGAAGCCGCCTGCTTCGCCCAGGAAAGAGACCGGACTCTCCCTCGCCTTCAAGCAGAGGACCTTCGGTCTCTGCTTCCGTTACTTGGAGCCGGACCATTTCGTCGCCGACTGCCATGGCCCTGTCCGGTGCCTGGGATGCCGCCGCTCCGGTCATCGCGAGCGGGACTGCACGGCACGCCATTCTGCTGGTAAAGGCCCTCACCTCGGCCCAGCTCGCCTGCAACAACTCCTGGTCGCTCGAAGGACACGGTTGCTTGCCGTGAGACAAGCCCTTGCAGTCAGTCGCCTCCAGTCCCTCCGTCTCAGCCTCATCGCTCGTGGGCTTCCATGGTTGCCAAACCTGATGCGTCCATCCTTAAGGAGCCTCGGCCGGGGGTCACTGATGCTGTTGACCCTGGCCTGCCTGCCGATGTTTTGGGATTGTTGCAGCCTCTCCTTACAGCTCAGGCAGAGGCGTTGAGCACCGATTTGCAGGCCATGTTTGCTGCTCGACTTGAGGAGGTCTTCCGGCCCCTTCGTGACTTGGTTGCTGCGGAAGGCTCCTGCTCTTGGGTTGAGGTTGCGGCCGCTCGCTCTGCCCCTGACGCCGGCGGCTGTCACCAAGGAGGCTTGCCAAAGAAGATGGACTGCGCTGCGCCTGCTAGCCTGGCTGTTCTGTTTCCGCCCGACGTGCTGCAAAAGCTCGAGGAGCAGGCGGCTCTTTTGCGGGCTGAGGAGGAGCAGGCGACGTCGTTGCGGGCAGAGCTGCAAGGATTGGTCGCGGCTCAGCTTGAGGAGATGGTCGCGGCTCAGCTCAAGATGCAAGAGTCTGTGCAGGGATTGATGGAGCGTGTTGGGGGCTTGCTGGTGCGGGCTGAGGCTGCTCTCGAAAGGCTGTCCTTGCCACTGGCTGTGGTGCAGGTGGATCCAACAACATCTCTGTGTACTGGGGACAATGCTGATTGCGCAGACGGCGGGGTTGAGCGATTTGGGTTCTACTCTCCCAGGGGTGTGAGCCTTCCTGCGTCGGCGCTTGCCCTGGATTCCACCTTCACGCCTATTGTAGCTTCGGAGCACGTATCCCCGGTGATGCAGGGGCCCCCGATGAAGGATCTTGGAGTGGAGATGATCTTGGCATTGGAGGAGTTGGATGGTTCTGATACCCGTAGCCCGGAGGAGGAGATCGCGAAGGTGATGGCTCAGTATGACGCGATTGAGCCACAGGAGAAGACCTTTCCTTCTTTGATGATGGAGCTCTGCCGTGAGATTGCTGACATGCCCAAAGACAAGCAGCTTCGGATGGATGTTCCCTCTTTGACCGAGCGACGAAGCATCCGGTTGGACAAGAAGAACAAAGAGTGTGTCATTCCAGTAGCCAAGCACGCCGAGTTTAGGCGGGCGGAGGCTTTTGGGGAAATCCCAAATCTCAAGAGCAAAGAGAAAGCCACCGACGAAGACATCGAGGAGAAGATGCAAGTTTACTTGCAGTTGTACAACAAGCAGCGCACTCCGCTGGTGCTAGAGGCGGTTCGAGAGTTAGTGGTGAGTAATGCTTGATCTCTTTTTTGTGGAGGATGCACGCCGGTGCATCTTTAGCGGTGAGAGGTTGTGTGTGTTTGGAGAGTTTCTCTTAGTTGGTTATGAGGTGTGGCCTGTTAGTTTGGGTCTAGGTTCCCTTGTCTCAGACACAGACGATGTTCCATGAGTTAGAGTGTGCGGTTTTTTAACCGCACTTTGTATGGTTTTTGGGTCCGGTTTCCCTGATTAACTGGATCAATTCTTCTTCTAATAATGCATAGGCAGAGCTCCTGCTATTTACCATCAGAAACAAACTCCAACTCACCTTCTAAGTATAGCTCGACATCTGTTCAGCCTCTCTGATCTCTTGCAGTCCCTCCTCGCCCAAACATGTAGACATAGAATGTCCTTGATAGTGATAGATGCGGTTGTTCCTCGGCTTCATCGGTCATGTGTTGGTGCACAATTCCAGCACCCTGATACGTCCATTTTGCATCACTATTTTATATCATAATTTACTGCTATTCATCGATATATTTCATATTTAGAAGTGTTACTTATGCTATTTTACCTATTTTGCATGTTTGATTAATAATGGAGAATTGGACACCGGAGTCAGGATTCTGCTGGAAAAAGCACCGTCGAGATGCACTATTTCTGAAGATCAATAAATCGAAGGAGACATATGGAAGTTCCTATTTTACCAGAAGATGGAGGAGGCCAAAAGGGGGAGCTGAGATGGGCCATGGTGGGCCCTCCTCACCCCTTGGCGCGGTGGGGCCCCCTGCCGCGCCGAGAGGTGGTTTGGGGGCCCTGGCCCACCTCAGCCGTTCCCCCTTCGCGTACTTGACCCCTTCGGAACCCTAACACACAGAGGAGGGCCATCGAAATATTCCGCCGCCTCCACGAGGCGGAAAACACCAGAGAGCGAAAAGCTCCCCTGCAGGAAGAAATCTGCCGGGGGAAATTCCCTCCCGGAGGGGGAAATCGTCGCCATCATCACCGTCATCGAGCTGGACTTCATCGGGATCATCATCATCATCATCTCCACCACCAATACCATCATCACCTCCGCTGCACTCCGTCTCCGCTATAACATCTAGGGCTGAATCTTGTCTATTTCATAGGGGAAACTCTCCCGGTGTTGATTACTCTTGTTATTGATGCTATTGGGTGAAACCATTGGACTAAGGTTTATGTTCAGATTGTTATTCATCATCATATCACCTCTGATCATGTTCCGTATGATGTCTTGTGAGTAGTTCGTTTAGTTCTTGAGGACATGGGAGAAGTCTTGATGTTAGTAGTGAACTATGTTGAGTAATATTTAATGGTTTGATGCTTAAATTGTGGTGTTATTCTTCTAGTGGTGTCATGTGAACGTCGACTACATGATACTTCACCTTTATGGGCCTAGGGGAATGCATTGTGTATTCGTTTGCCAATTGTGGGGTTGCCGGAGTGACAGAAACCTGAACACCCGTGGGTATATCGATGCATGAGGGATAGCAGGATCTCAAAGTTTAAGGCTGTGGTTAGTTTAACTTAATTACTTTCTTGTATTTGCGGATGCTTGCAAGGGGTATAATCACAAGTATGTATTAGTCCTAGGAAGGGCGGTGCATTAGCATAGTTTCACCCACACAACACTTATCAAAACAATGAAGATTAATCAACTATATGAAGCGAAAGCACTTGACAATACTCCCGTGTGTCCTCAAGAACGTTTGGTCATTATAAGTACAACAACCGGCTTGTCCTTTGCTGTAGAAAGGATTGGGCCACTCGCTGCAACTATTACTACTGCATTTTATTTACTTGTACTTTATTTATCTGTCATATCAAAAACTCCTAAAAACTTGTCTGTGAGCATTTATAGTGAATCCTTCATCAAAACCGCTTGTCAACACCTTCTGCTCCTCGTTGGGTTCGACACTCTTATTTATCGAAAGTACTACGATACACCCCCTATACTTGTGGGTTATCACACCCTGCGTCTCGTTCTGACGAGAGCAGAGCCCAACAGAAGATTGCTCTGCCCTCCAGCACATCACGAGTCCACGACCATGCCATTTCTGCTCTTTTGGCTTCTTCATGTTAGATTCGCTTCCACTGCGGTTACTGCAACCTGGTAACATGGCTATATATAGCGTAGATTATCATCAGCATTAGGATATTTGTTGCTGCCTGTCGCTGGAGCCACATCGTCGGTGGATGTGCCCAGGGATGTCTTCAGCTCCGCGGTGTCTGGTGAATCGAGGGGTGGCACCACCGTGTTTTCTCCGTCTCCATGCCGGCCCCCACCGTGTGCCGGGCAGCGGCATCAACCACATGCGGAACCAGTGTGTGCATGTCTTTGTCGCGATTTTCTGAAGGGCGAGCTTCGCCAAGTTTGAACAAAACGGGTAAAATTGCCTCATTTTATTAAAAAAGTAGGAGGGGAATTGACCGGTTCATTAACGGGGAACCGGCCGAAAACCGTTACAAGTGCACCAATGTAGTCATGGAACACCACACTGGGCAGACCCGGCCAACCTGGCTACCCACACGAAACACACACGCCGCCGAGGAGAAAAAACACCACCGAGGTCTTCACCGAGCGTCATCGTCGTCACTCCTCCCCGAGCAAGCGATTCCGACTTCACCTTCGACGACCACCGATGAAGCCCTCGCCACAGCCGACGCCGTAAGCCATGTCGGCCTATGCCAAACAGTCAACCCCAAGCGTCGAGGAGGAGGCAGCTCCGACTTCGACGGAGAGCTTCACTGGAGAAAGAAGCACACCTTGCATCGACGGAAACCACGAGGCCACTGTAGAAAAAGTGTCATCGTTGCCAGCCTGCCGCCCCGCGACACGCAGCTCTGACTTCACAGCTTCACGGCGGGACGCAACACGGACTGTCGGTGACGAAGGACATGCCGCGACTCGGCTCCGCTCACAACTGTCATCGTTGCCACACAGCTCGCAACGCCACGAAAGCACCCACAACCAACCACTGGTCCCTCGACTGGTGCGCACCTCCAAGAATGATGCCCCCAAGGGGGAGACGACGCCAAAGCGCCGACACCATCCGATCCATGGATCAAGGGTTTCCCCCGGAGGTAGCGGAGGTGGTGCACGCTTCACCTCGGTGATGCCTTCAAGAAGGAGACGACGCGCAAGGGGTCGCCATCACCGGCTCCGACCACCGAATCAGAGACTAGTTTTCACCCGGATCAGCCAAGCATCACCACCACCAAATCGAGCACCTGCACGCCGGCGAGAGGCAGAGACGCCTCCCGCAAGAACCCTAGCCGCACGCCACCACGGCTCAGCGTGCCTCCCGCACCCCCGGCCCGAGCAACCGCAGCACATCATCGGCTCACTGACCGACCTGACCCTGGCCGGCATAACCTCCACGCCTCTGCTCCCTGCGCCTCACCCGCACGGAGTTGACCTCGCCGGCACGAATGCCAGCCTTCAGCACCAACCACCGCCACCCACGAAGAACCTGGCGACGAGAGAGACGACGAGGACGCACAGCGCGACCAACCTCCAGCACCAACCTCCACCATCCGGGCCGTCTTCGTTCCGGGGCCGCCGCCCCGGCTCCTGCGCCCGCGCCGGTTCCTCCGCCATCTCCTCTGCGCCAAGCTTGACGCCCTGCAATCGCGCCCACGAGCCTGGCCCGGCGGGCCCAGATCGGGCCCGCCAAGCCCATCTGGAGCGCCTCCACTTACGCTGCAGGCGACGGCAGCAGCGCGTCCAGCACCGCCGCCCGCAGCTAGCGCCGACTCCACCCGCGCCTCGGTCGCCTCCACCCGGGCCCGCCGGCCCGGCGTCCTCCGCCCCGGCCGCCGTCGCCCCCACGAGGCGGCCACCCTCCAACAGCGCAAGAGAACCTCCCCCCCCCCCCGACCGCCCTTTTGGCAGCGGAGGGGTGCCGCCACTGCCGCGGCCGAGGCCGGCGACGGCAGCGGCAGGGCGGGCTGCGGTGGTGGGAGCTGGCGGCGGGAGACGGTGGCCCCTGGCGCCGCCGGGGGGGACGACGCGAGGGGATGGGGTGTTGTTTGGAATGCGTCAGAAGACCAGGCTTTCCGCTTCGCCAAGTTCATTCAGTTCAGGTATTTCGCACGCCATGGCACGGTTAGCGTATCCTGGGCTTTAGCCCGCCCTATTGTTGCCGGATGATACCAGGCCGCGTGTCATTGAAGTAGAGGGGAGGTGGCTCAGTTCCACGCCATAAAGAAACAGCTTCTTATCAGCTGCCGGAAGTTCACACCAGGCTTCAATGTGACCAATATAAGCACAGAATATACAGAACAAGACGTAATATATAGAACCACAGAATCTCCTTAATACAATTGTTAAAATAATAATCGATATATGTATTATAAATTCTTATCAAGAAAAAATTGGAGTGTATCTAAAAACTATTCATATCAAATATGTGATCATGATCACTAACATCGTTTACATCTGGGTTTATGTCAACATTCTCTTGTGCAAGGTCCTCATCTTCTAGTTCAACATCAGTTTATTCTTACACGAGCTACGCCAACTCGTCTAGATTTATGAAGCGCTCGTGTTACTCTTACAAAAATGGTCAGGGATCCTATCTGACGCTATCAACTAATTTTTCTTTTCCTTCCCCATTTACTTTTCGCACAGCCAGATGAAGACTTTTTGAAAAACATAATCACGCTTGAACAGATTTTTTTGTTAGATTCTCCGCTTTAACCGAAAATCAATTAGACATTATAATTAAAATTATGCATGCCGGTATAGACTAACCTTACACAGATTAGAGGCCCCCATATTCTCAGAACCTTCTCTAACACTTGAGTTTGTGGGAGACCGTCGCTCATCCTTGGACAAGCAAATTGGCGAGGGGCGAGTAAAGGAGAGGACGCTAGAGAAGCGAAAGCGACACGGGCACGCGGCGATGAGCGACATCGCCGTGCTTGCGAGTTGAGTTTGAGCCCTTTTAATTGAAAAGAAAAACATATACCGATTTTGTAGCGAAAAGGAGGAAAACGTCCAGCGTGAAAACGTCTCGCGGGCGTTCCTATATACCGCGCGGAGGCGTCGCGCTGCCCGAAGGAATGGCTACATTTACTGCTCCAAAATGTGGACCGATGCAAGAGGTACTACAGTACTTTTTTTGGGTACGTTTTTCAAAAGATGAATATTTTTAAATCTAAATAGAAAATAGAAAAGAAAAAAGAAGAAAATAAAAAAATTCGGAGGTTTCTGAGAGTGAACAACAAAGTGATGATTTGGATGATGTGCTGTACAACAGTTGTTGAATCCCTAGGATCCCTAGGGTAGATCGATTCGAGTAGAAACGAGATCGGGAGGAGGTTCTTTACCTTCTCCTTGTGCGGAGGCGCTCGAGGCTCCGGCCATGGTGGACGGAGGCGGTGATGCAGTGGCGGCGGTGGAAACTTCCCGTGGGCACAGCGCAATGACCTAGATCGGGTCGGTGTTGTCGGTGGGGTGGTGGCGCACGACGAACCTCGTACCTCGTGCAGCTGGCCCCCCACCTCTTTATATAGCGCAGGCCACGGGGGCCCACCAACCATGGATCGGTTGGGCGCCCCCGATCAGGGCGCATCGATCAGGGTCCGTGCGACCGTTGGGTGCGCACGGGTGGAGATCAACCTAACATTCTCCCCCTTGATCTCAACTTTTACTTTTAACTATGTACTTTCTTTTAAGTTGTTTCATCGCAAATCAATACATGGAGCATGTTTCATCGCCACAGCTCAATTGCCGATAGAATCAGACAGCTACAATATATCTCTTTGTTTTGAAACAATTCTGTTCCTTTTTTGGGCCTCTCATGATCCAGGAATCATAGGCTTTCCATTAAACCATGCCGGCTACGTGTTCCATGAACACGCTGGGTGGTAAGCCTTTCGTAAGCGGATCCGCAAGCATATCCTTTGTCCTTATATGCTCGAGACTTATAGTTTGATCCTGGATTTTATCTTTCACAACATAATACTTTATCTCTATTGGTTTGGTAGCATTACTCGACTTGTTGTTGTGAACATAGAATACAGCGGACTGGTTATCACAGTACATCTTTAGTGGTTTGTCAATATAATCTACCACTTTCAAATCGGGTATAAATTTCTTTAGCCATATCACCTGCCCTGTGGCCTCATAAGCTGCTATAAATTCTGCATACATCGTGGATGATGCAACTATTGACTGTTTGGAGCTTCTCCACGAAATAGCCCCTCCAGCGAGAGTGAACACGTATCCTGACGTGGATTTTCTATCATCTCTATCTCCCGCAAAATTTGCGTCTGAATACCCTCTTATCTCAAGGGAATCAGATCTTCTGTATGTTAGCATGAGGTCCTTTGTGCCTTGCGCATAACGCAATGCTTTCTTTGCCATTTTTCAGTGCTCTGGGCCTGGATTCTCTTGATATCTACCGAGTACTCCGGTGATAAAAGCTAAGTCAGGGCGAGTGCACACTTGTGCATACTGTAAGATTCCAACAGCCGAAGCATATGGTATTCCTTTCATTTGGTCGATCTCGTACTGGTTCTTGGGACATTGGAATTTCCCAAAACTGTCGCCCTTGACTATAGGAGCAGGTGTGGCACTGCACTTATGCATATTATACTTTTTGAGAACCTTTTCAAAATATGCCTTCTGCGATAGTCCTAAGACTCCATTTTCTCTATCTCGGTGAATTTCTATGCCCAAAACAAATGATGCTTCACCAAGATCTTTCATGTCAAAATTTGAGGATAAGAACTTCTTTGTTTCTAGTAGCAGACTAACATCACTGCTTGCAAGTAAGATATCATCCACATACAAGATCAGGAAAATATATTTCCCATTTTTAAACATTGTATAAATGCAGTTATCCTCAACATTCTCTTTAAATCCAAAACTTTTAATCGTCTCATTAAACTTTAGATACCACTGTCTAGAGGCTTGATTTAATCCATAAATGGATTTCTTCAGGCGGCATCCCATATCTTCCTTGCCTTCTATGATAAAACCTTTGGGTTGTTTCATGTAGACATTTTCTTTTAAATCCCCGTTTAGAAATGCCGTCTTTACATCCATTTGATGTAGCTCTAAATCAAAATGTGCAACTAGTGCCATTATGATTCTGAAGGAATCCTTACATGAGACTGGTGAAAATGTCTCATTGTAATCTACCCCTTCTCTTTGTGTAAATCCTTTTGCCACAAATCGTGCTTTATACTTTTCTACATTCTCTTTTGAGTCATACTTAGTTTTGTATACCCATTTGCGGCCTACTGTTTTGGCTCCTTTAGGAATATCTTCTAAGTCCCAAACATCATTGGAACTCATCGATTTCATCTCTTCTTCCATTGCCTCCACCCACTTCGATGAGTGAGGGCTTCTCATGGCTTCTTCATATGAAGTGGGATCATTTTCCATACGAACTAATTCTGTATTGTAAACTTTATAGTCATCAGAAATAGCTGACTTTTTAGCTCTTTTAGACCTTTTAGGGGCCTCATTTTCTAAAAGTGGCTGTGATACGTCTCAAACGTATCTATAATTTCTGATGTTCCATGTTGATATTATACCAATTGTTACATGTTTTATATACACTTCATAGCATTTTTATGCATTTTCTGGGACTAACCTATTAACAAGATGCCACAATGCCAGTTCCTGTTTTCTGCTGTTTTTGTATTCCAGAAAAGCTAGTCTGGAAATATTCTCGGAATTGGACGAAACTTGGACAGAACCTCCTATTTTTCCAACATGAACACGGAGTCCAGAGGAGACACGGAGGGGAGCCACATGGCAGCCACACCATGGGGCCGGCGGGCCCCCCTGCCGCGCCGTGGGGTGGTGTGGGGCCCACGTGCTCTCCAGCCGCCGCCCTTTCGCCTATTTATTCTCCCGACGCGAAAACCCTAAATACCCGAGCCATTATCCACGAAAAGTTCCAGAGACGCCGCCGCCGTCAACCTAGCTCGGGAGGGTTCAGAAGCTCTTCCCGGCACCCTGCCGGAGAGGGGAATCATCACCGGAGGGCTCTACATCACCATGCCTGCCTCCGGAGTGATGCGTGAGTAGTTCATCCTTGGACTACGGGTCCATAGCAGTAGCTAGATGGTTGTCTCTCCACTTTATGCTATCATGTTTAGATCTTGTGAGCTGCCTATCATGATCAAGATCATCTTATTGTAATGCTACATGTTGTGTTTGCTGGGATCCGATGAATATTGAATACTATGTCAAGTTGATTATCAATCTATCTTATATGTTATTTATGATCTTGCATGCTTTCCGTTACTAGTAGATGCTTTGGCCAAGTAGATGCTTGTAACTCCAAGAGTGAGTATTTATGCTAGATAGTGGGTTCATGCCTCCGGTAATCTGGGAGAGTGACAATAACTTCTAAGATTGTGGATGTGCTGTTGCCACTAGGGATAAAATAACCGATGCTTAGCTTAAGGGTGCGCCGTTAGGTCTAATGCATTTGTTTACATTACGCACATTACTTAATGCAATTATCCGTTGCTTGCAACTTAATACCAACGGGGAACTCGGATGACAACCTGGCGGTGGATTATTAGTCATAGACGCTGTTGGATAACGGTCTATGTATTTTGTCGTAATGCCCACATGAATATCATAGTAATCATCATGTCATATATATGCATTGTCATGCGCTCAATATTTTGTCAATTGCCCAGCTGTAATTTGTTCACCCAGCATGTTAGTTATCTTTTATGGAGAGACACCACTAGTGAACTGTGGACCCCGGTCCATTCTTTTACACTGATAATACAACCAACTGCAAACATTGTTCCTTTTCATTCTCTGCAATTTACTACTGTTTTCCACACCATACGTTTAATCCTTTGTTTTCAGCAAGCCGGTGAGATTGACAACCTCACTGTTTCGTTGGGGCAAAGTAGTTTGATTGTGTTGTGTGGATTCCACGTTGGTGATCGAGCGCGCCACCAACAACCTTCAGAAGTGATTTCTTGCTCCTACTGGTTCGATTAAACCTTGGTTTCATACTGAGGGAAACTGCTGCTACACTTCATACCTTCCTCTTGGGGTCTCCCAACGAACGTGTGATCCACGCAATCAAGCTTTTTCTGGCGCCGTTGCCGGGGAGCAAGAGGATTTCTGCAAGGGGAGTTTCACGCTTCCAATCTCTTTACTTTGTTATTGTCTTGCTTAGTTTATTTTTATTTAGTCTTGTTTGCTTTATTTATCAAAAACACAAAAAAATTAGTTACTTTTATTTTCGAATTGTTATTTTTCAGTCTTGTTATCATGTCTAGCTCTGCTCCTTTTTCCGTAGTGCCACCTGTGGGAGAAATTATTACCTTTAGACAAAAAAGTGGGGAATCCTTTAGGAATGCCTGGGAGAGAATTTTGGAATTGCACAAGAAGGTGCAACATAAGATGGATTTGAGAGTTCTTATAAAAAATTTCTACTATGGTTTATTTTCTGTTTATCAACATGCTCTAGATACCATGGTAGGGAAACCTTTTCTGAGTTTGATACAACGAAAGCTCATAATATTTTGAGTGGTTTGTCAATTTTCCCAATGGTGGACGAAACTGGGATATTCACTAAGCTAGATAAAATAGAAAAGTCAATTGATAATTTAACTCTGAGCCATAATCTTAAAGAACAACCTTTAGTTGAGCTAAAAAATGATTGGGAACCATTCATTGAGATTAATATTGGTAATGAAAAGTTTCGTGCCTACTGTGACCTTGGTTCAACAATGTCCATCATGCCTAAAATGGTTTATGATCTATTAAAATTTGATAATATGGTTGATTACCCTGTTTTTCATTTTCATGCTGATGGAACAATCACAAGAAGCATAGGGATTATTAATGATATTATGGTCACTGTTCAAAATAAGACCATCCCTGTGAATTTCATGATCCTTGCAAAATCTCCCAACCATATTGTTTTAGGGAGATCCTTTTTAAAGAGTAATGGGGGTTTTATCAATGCAAAGTATGGGTTTATGAAATTTAATGCTCCTATCAATCGGAGGTTCTTCTTCCCGATCAAAAAAGATGACCCCACCGAAAGGTTGGGAGATTTTAATGTCTTTGGAAACACTTGATTCTTACTTTCTGCGCCTAGCTGAAAGGCGTTAAAGAAAAGCGCTTATGGGAGACAACCCATTATTTTATTTCTGCAATTTTTCTTTTTTTTTGAGTCAAGGAGTTGTTTACTTCTGTAACAATTCCTTTGTATCTTTATTTTATCGCATTGTTGTGCCAAGTATTGCCTCTAATAGGAAGATGATGCTAGATTTGGATTTCTGCGCAGGAACAGATTTCTGCTGTTCACCGTTTTAATTCTGTAAAATCACAGAAAAATTATTTAAATCTGCAAATTTTTGTGCGTGATCCTCAGATATGTACGCATCTTTCGTTAGTTTAAAGTTTTTCGATCTGAGCAACGTAAGTGCCTCGAAAAAATTCGTCTTTGCGGACTGTTCTGTTTAGACAGATTCTGTCTTTTATTTTTCGCATTCTCTCTTTTACTAGTGTTGAGTGGAATTCTTTTTTAGGGTGAAGAGCTTCACATAACATCAGTGGCAGTAGTAATGTTAAAAGTAACGGTCATGTTTGTGTCCTTATAGAACATGTGAGTTTTTGATTGTGCACTAACCCTCTAATGAGAATTACTTGAGTTTGGTGTGGCGGAAGTTTTCAAGGGTCAAGAGAGAAGGATGATATAATGTGATCAAGAAGAGTGAAGAGCTTAAGCTTGGGGATGCTCCCATGGATCACCCCAGCATATTTCAAGAAGACTCAAGCGTCTAAGCTTGGGGATGCCCAAGGCATCCCCTTCTTCATCAGCAACTTATCAGGTCATCTCTAGTGAAACTATATTTTAATTCTTTCACATCATATGTGCTTTACTTGGAGCGTCTGTGTGCTTTTATTTTCAGTATTTTATTTTTCTTATGGTCAACTTGATTGGACCCCAGCATTCTTGATTGGGAGAGAGACACGCTCCGCTTTTTCATATGAATACTCCTATTCTTCACTTATACTTGTTGAGTATTCTTATCTAGCTATTGCTATGCTTTTAGCTCCTGTTTTGCATGCATCTCTTATTCAGAGCTGTTAGTTCTTTTAAAGAAAGTACTCTCTTGCTTCACTTATAATTGTTTGGAGAGTTTATGTTGAAATAAATTGATTGGTGTTTGGTTGGAACAGAAAATGTTGCATGTGGTAGATGGTATAATGGAAAAAGCTTACATATTCTTGTAGATCACTGTATTGGATAATTTGATACTTGTCAATTGTTTTGAGTTATCAAGTAGTTCATGTTTAAGCTTTTGTATCATGTAGTTAAAACCTATTAATGAAGAACTACCGTAAAGCTCGTTGAAATTTGGTTTGCATGATTGGTATCTCTAAGGTCTAGATATTTTCTAGTAAAAGGGTTTGGTTAACAAGGAAGACAGTGTAGAGTCTTATAATGCTTGCAATATGTTTTCATATAAGTCTTGCTGTGTCGGTTGATATCCTGTGTTTGCTTCAAATAACCTTGCTAGCCTAAACTCTGTACTGAGAGGGAATGCTTCTCGTGCATCCAAAACCTTGAGCCAAAATCCATGCCATCTGTGTCCACCATAACTACCTATATGTGGTATTTCCTTGCCATTCCAAGTAAATTTTTCATGTGCTACCTTTAAACTATTCAAAATTATTACTCCTATTTTGTGTCAATGTTTACCAAGCTCATGAGGACGGGGTGGATGTCTTTATGTCAACTGTCAAACAGACTTTACCACCGGACTAGCGGCATATACATCCGCTTATCCATTAATTTTGCAAAAAGAGCTGGCAAATGGGGTGCCCAGTCCCAATTAATTACAACTTTAACCGCTTAATTCTCTTCACATTTTTGCCCTGATTTATCAGTCAAGCAATGACAAACAGTGAAATATCTGCATGTGTAAACAAAAGAGAAAGAGGGATGATCTGCCTTGCTGGTAGAAATAACGTCCTTCATGGGAGCCGCTCTTAAAAGTCTGGTTGGCAGGGGTCATATTGTACTTTCCATTTTCTGATTCGTTGACAATTAACAAACACCTCTCAAAACTTATTTTTACTCTCTATATGATTTCAAAAACTTAAAAAGCTCTAGCACATGATTTAATCCCTGCTTCCCTCTGCGAAGGGCCTTTCTTTTACTTTTATGTTGAGTCAGTTTTCCTACTTCTTTCTATCTTAGAAGCAAACACTAGTGTCAACTTTGGTGCAACAATTTTTATATGCTTGTATATTGCACTTATTATATTGCTTTGTGTTGACAAATATCCATGAGATATATATGTTGAAAGTTGAAAGCAATTGCTGAAGCTTAAATCTTCCTTTGTGTTGGTTAAATACCTTTTACTTAGAATCTATTGCTTTATGAGTTAACTCTTATGCAAAACTCTTTGATGCTTGTCTCGAAAGTACTATTCATGAAAAGTTTTTGCTTATATGATTCAGTTGTTTGCTCATTATCTACTTGCTAGCAAACTATAGACCATTGACCTGGATCACTTCATTCATAACATGTGCTTTACAATACTATTTGATCAAGATTATGATTGTAGCATGTCACCTCAGAAATTATTTTGTTTTTATCGTTTTACCTACTCGAGGACGAGTAGAACTAAGCTTGGGGATGCTTGATACGTCTCAAACGTATCTATAATTTCTGATGTTCCATGTTGATATTATACCAATTGTTACATGTTTTATATACACTTCATAGCATTTTTATGCATTTTCTGGGACTAACCTATTAACAAGATGCCACAGTGCCAGTTCCTGTTTTCTGCTGTTTTTGTATTCCAGAAAAGCTAGTCTGGAAATATTCTCGGAATTGGACGAAACTTGGACAGAACCTCCTATTTTTCCAACACGAACACGGAGTCCAGAGGAGACGGAGGGGAGCCACGTGGCAGCCACACCATGGGGCCGCGCGGGCCCCCCTGCCGCGCCGTGGGGTGGTGGGGCCCACGTGCTCTCCAGCCGCCGCCCTTTCGCCTATTTATTCTCCGACGCGAAAACCCTAAATACCCGAGCCATTATCCACGAAAAGTTCCAGAGACGCCGCCGCCGTCAACCCTAGCTCGGGAGGGTTCAGAAGCTCTTCCCGGCACCCTGCCGGAGAGGGGAATCATCACCGGAGGGCTCTACATCACCATGCCTGCCTCCGGAGTGATGCGTGAGTAGTTCATCCTTGGACTACGGGTCCATGGCAGTAGCTAGATGGTTGTCTCTCCACTTTATGCTATCATGTTTAGATCTTGTGAGCTGCCTATCATGATCAAGATCATCTTATTGTAATGCTACATGTTGTGTTTGCTGGGATCCGATGAATATTGAATACTATGTCAAGTTGATTATCAATCTATCTTATATGTTATTTATGATCTTGCATGCTTTCCGTTACTAGTAGATGCTTTGGCCAAGTAGATGCTTGTAACTCCAAGAGTGAGTATTTATGCTAGATAGTGGGTTCATGCCTCCGGTAATCTGGGAGAGTGACAATAACTTCTAAGATTGTGGATGTGCTGTTGCCACTAGGGATAAAATAACCGATGCTTAGCTTAAGGGTGCGCCGTTAGGTCTAATGCATTTGTTTACATTACGCACATTACTTAATGCAATTATCCGTTGCTTGCAACTTAATACCAACGGGGAACTCGGATGACAACCTGGCGGTGGATTATTAGTCATAGACGCTGTTGGATAACGGTCTATGTATTTTGTCGTAATGCCCACATGAATATCATAGTAATCATCATGTCATATATATGCATTGTCATGCGCTCAATATTTTGTCAATTGCCCAGCTGTAATTTGTTCACCCAGCATGTTAGTTATCTTTTATGGAGAGACACCACTAGTGAACTGTGGACCCCGGTCCATTCTTTTACACTGATAATACAACCAACTGCAAACATGTTCCTTTTCATTCTCTGCAATTTACTACTGTTTTCCACACCATACGTTTAATCCTTTGTTTTCAGCAAGCCGGTGAGATTGACAACCTCACTGTTTCGTTGGGGCAAATAGTTTGATTGTGTTGTGTGTGGATTCCACGTTGGTGATCGAGAAACGGCGCCACCAACAACCTTCAGAAGTGATTTCTTGCTCCTACTGGTTCGATTAAACCTTGGTTTCATACTGAGGGAAACTGCTGCTACACTGCATCATACCTTCCTCTTGGGGTGTCCCAACGAACGTGTGATCCACGCAATCAGGCTGCTGCACCTCCCTTTCATGCTCAACAACGGGTTCAGTCGGCTCCTGACGGACAGGTTCCGAATCTTCACCCACAGTTGTCACGGGTGGAGTTACAACAAGTGCTTGCACCTCAACCTCAGGGATTGTCGGTGCAGACACAACAGGTAGTGTCAAAAATGGCTCCTGAATCATCAGAAAAGGTGCACACACCCTCTTCTCCTCAAGATCAATTTTCCGAGCTACCACGTTCCCCCTCATCATTTCGTCCTCTAAGAAGAGTGCATGTCTCGTTTCTACAAACTTTGTGTATCTGTCTGAACAGTAGAAACGAAAACCTTTTGATCTTTCAGGGTAGCCAATGAAGTGGCAACTGACTGTTTTTGGATCTAACTTTGCAATATTTGGATTAAATAATTTGGCCTCGGCTGGACTCCCCCACACCCTAAAGTGTTGTAGAGAGGGTACTCTTCCTGTCCACAACTCGTACGGTGTTTTGGGCACCGACTTGCTTGGTACTCTATTGAGATTGTCGATGGCGGTTTTAAGTGCCTCCATCCATAATCCCAATGGCAAGGTGGAGTAACTCATCATGCTGCGCACCATATCCATAAGTGTACGGTTACGCCTTTCAGCTACTCCATTTTGCTGAGGGTCGCCTGGCATTGTATACTGGGCCACTATGCCAGTCTCCTGTAAGAAGCTCGCAAAAGGTCCAGGGACTTGGCCATATGGAGTGTGCCAACCGTAGTACTCCCCCCACGGTCAGATCTCACTATCTTTATTCTTTTATCATGCTGATTTTCTATTTCAGCTTTGAATATCTTAAATTTATCCAACGCTTCAGACTTTTCTTTGATTGGATAAATATAACCATATCGGGAGTAATCATCTGTGAATGTTATAAACGAGTCATAGCCATCCACACTTTTCACAGGAAATGGTCCACAAATGTCAGTGTGAATAATTTCTAGTGTTCCTGTGCTTCGGTTTGCACCCTTTTTGTTTTGTTTTACATACTTTCCTTTAATGCAATCTATGCATTGTTCTAAGTCTGAGAACTCTAATGGAGGAAGGATTTCATTTTTAACTAGACTTTCTATTCTCCCCCTCGAAATATGGCCTAAGCGACAGTGCCATAATTTCGATGAGTCATGAGTTCTCTTTCATTTCTTTTGTTCTTTATCCGACGCGGAAACACGCTCATTCACTTTGCACACAGAATACACTTTTTCACGTGAAGATAATAAATAAAGCTCATTGTGGAGTAAAGCAACACCCACATGATCATTATTACACCATATGGCACACTTGCCATGTCCAAAATAACACTCATAATTGTCTTTGTCCAAACGTGAAACACTAATCAAATTTCTGTGTAATGAAGGAACATATAAAACATCTCTAAGCAGGATCGTGAATCCATCAGCTAACTCCAAGGAGATGTCGCCGACAGCTTCAACGTCTGCTTGAACTCTATTTGCGACTTCAACGCATCTTTCGTTTCTTTGCGTAGTCCGCGTCGAATGGAATCCCTGTAAAGAATTTGCAACATGAACAGTTGCACCTGAGTCAATCCACCAAGTAGATTTCGAAAACTGTGTATACAAGGATTCATTTACAAAGGAAACAATGTTGTTACCATTCTTTGCCATTATGGACTTCAGGAAAACAGGGCAATCTTTCTTGTAATGCCCAGTCTTCTTGCATACCAAGCATGTATCCTTGTCCACTGGAAGGTACTTCTGCTGATGCTGACGATGCGAGGGAGCTTTTCCATGTGGCTTTGAAGGGGAACCATTGCTACTGTGATGGTAGTTCTTTTTCTTATTATCCTTCACATAGTTCAGAGAACCTCCATGTGAGGATTTAAGTCTATCCTCTTCTTGCACACACATGGCTATGGTCTTTTCAATGTCCCATTTTTCAGGCGACATATTGTAGTTGATAACAAAAGTGTCAAACAGACTTGGCAGTGAAGCCATAACAAGGTGAACAAGGAGTGCAGGCTTGAGCTCCAAGTCATCGTCCATGGGCTTAAGTTTAGCTGCTGATGACGTGAAACACACGTTCGTTGGGATACCCCAAGAGGAAGGTATGATGTAGTCAGCAGCAAGTTTTCCCTCAGAAAGAAACCAAGGTTATCGAACCAGTAGGAGCAGCAACTCTTCAGAAGGTTGTCAACGGCACCAGAAAAATAGCTGTCGAAGGGAGTCTGGACTGTTGACGTGGAATCTGCACACAACACAATCAAACTACTTTGCCCCAACGAAACAGTGAGGTTGTCAATCTCACTGGCTTGCTGAAAACAAAGGATTAAACGTATGGTGTGGAAAATGAGTATTAAATTGCAGAGAATGAAAAAGGAACAGTTTGCAGTTTGTGGTTGTTTAATCAGTTTAAAAGAATGGACCGGGGTCCACAGTTCACTAGTGGTGTCTCTCCATAAAAGATAAATAACATGTTGGGTGAAAAAATTACAGCTGGGCAAGTGACGAATAGTGAGCGCATGACAATGCATATACATGACATGTTGACTACTATGATATTTAATTGGGCATTACGACATAATACATAGACCGTTATCCAACAGCATCTATGACTAATAATCCACCGCCGGGTTGTCATCCGAGTCCCCCGTTGGTATTAAGTTGCAAGCAACGGATAATTGCATTAAGTAAAGTGCGTAATGTAAACAAACACATATGCCCGTGGACATAGCATCGTTAGGTTATCCCTAGTGGCAACAGTACATCCACAACCTTAGAACTTTCTGTCACTGTCCCAGGTTAAACGGAGACATGAACCCACTATCTAGCATAAATACTCTCTCTTGGAGTTACAAGCATCTACTTGGCCAAAGCATCTACGAGTAACGAAAAGCATGCAAGATCTTAAATAACATATAAGATAGATTGATAATCAACTTGTCATAATATTCAATATTCATCGGATCCCAGCAAACACAACATGTAGCATTACAATAATATGATCTTGATCATGTAGGGCAGCTCACAAGATCTAAACATGATGGCACAAAGTGGAGAGACAACCATCTAGCTACTGCTATGGACCCGTAGTCCAAGGATGAACTACTCACGCATCACTCCGGAGGCAGGCATGACGATGTAGAAGCCTCCGGTGACGATTCCCTCTCCGGAAGGGTGCCGGGAAGAGGTTCTGAACCCTCCCGAGCTAGGGTTGACGACGGCGGCGTCTCTGGATCTTTTCGTGGATTTTTGCTCAGGTACTTAGGGTTTTCGCGTCGGGGGGAATAAGTAGGCGAAAGGGCGGCGGCTGCGGACCCCCGAGGGACCCACACCACCCTAGGGCGCGGCAGAAGGGGGGCCCGCGCCCTAGGTGCGTGTGGCCTCCTGGTGGCCCTCCTCTGCTGCTCCTTCGCTCCGTCAGGCGTGTTCTGGAAAAATAGGCACCTCCGTATAGTTTCGTCCAATTCCGAGAATATTTTCAGACTAGCTTTTCTGGAATACAAAAACAGCAGAAAACAGGAACTGGCACTTCGGCATCTTGTTAATAGGTTAGTCCCAAAAAATGTATAAAAGTGATATAAAGTAGATGCAAAACATGTAGCAATTGGTATAAAACAAGCATGGAACATCAAAAATTATAGATACGTTTGAGACGTATCAGCTGCCATGTTGGACATCCTCATAATGTGCTCTCTTATGCCATGTCCAACTCATGTAAAGCAGCTGGGTAGCATATACCTTTGAAGAACCAGTGAACTGGCTCTTTATCTTTTCAAGAAACTCCCTTACGGAAGCACACTCTGCAATTGAGCCCACAATAGCGACCTCAATTGTGTTCTTTATGAAAGTCATGCACTTTTTATTTGCAGTAAGCCACTTTTTGTTTTCGAGGGTATAAGACATCTCCAATGGAGCATAGTCCCTCTTATTTTTCTCCCAAGAACTATCATCATCTTTTGTAGGTTTGACCGGCTGTGGAGTGTCCACAACCTAGTCCAGCTCAGCACAAACGAAGGCCAAATCAACTTTCTTTCTCCATTTGGAGTAGTTGTCACCTCTGAGGGTTGGAACATCCTTGATGCAGCTCATCAAGTAGTACCCTCCTGAAAAATCACATTTGAGGTGAGAACAAAACAACAATTGCATGCAATAATCCAACGTTGGTCAAAATTAAAACATACAACTGTTTGTGCAATTAAAACTATATCACCGTTGGGCAGAAATAGAAATAAATGCACATATAAAAAACAACAATAAATCATGATTATGTTATTAACAACGTTGGTCATAATAATAACAGAATCATAATCATTTTATTAATCACTCTAACATGTTTTCTCAAAGCAAAAAGTGATTATTACTTTAATTCAATTTGCCTTTTATAAGTACTTTTTATTTATTTTGCAGCGGAAAAACATGAATAAAATTCATGAACTTTATACTTTTAACAAGTATTTCTTTTACTTTTCTGTTTCCTAAAACAAAAATTCGTTGGATAAAATTGAATAGGAAAAACTATGGTGAAATTTGCCCAAAAATTGGACAAAACAATTAATACATCCTTCTGGAAAAACAAACAGAAAATATGTTCTTTTCTTTTCGGCAGAGAAAAAACACATGGCCCACGGCCTTTCTGCTATCTGTCGCCCGGGGCGATAGGAAACCTCGACCCACGGCCCTTTTACGGCCCACGGCCTGCTCTGCCGGCTAGGGTTTGCCGCGGCGCGATCTTGGCCGTCCATCTGCATCGAACGACTGTCCGCGCAGATCGAGAGGAACAAAAACCACCACCGCGCCGCTCGGTCAAACCCTAGTCGTCATTCTATTCCTATCCCACTCGCTCTCGCTCCCGCAGCTCTGCTGCGTCCTCGCACCGGCGGCGGCGTCGGTGACCGGCGGCCGGCTGCCGGCGGCCGGTGACGGCCGCGAGCCTCTCTCTCCTTCCCCTCCTTTTTCCTTCCATCCCTAACTCACCGGCGGGTTAGGGTTTCCATGGTCGGATCTTTGCGGCGCCCACCGGCGGCGGCCGGAGCTGGCCATCCTTGCGCCGTTGCCTTCCCCTCGCCGGTCGCGCGTTCTCCTTGCGGTGAGCGTGCCTCCGTCGAGCGGTTAGGCTGCGATGCTTTTCTTTTCTTTGCCCCTTTCGGGTTGATTTATTCTTCCAGATGCCCCAGTTGGTGCGCATCTGGATCGAGAGGAATGGCGCGGCCGTGACGGCGGCGCTCTTTGCCGGTGAGCCCGAAGGCGAATCGTCACGGCCGCGCTCTTTGCCAGTGAGCCCGAAGGCGAATCCGGTGAGTTTTCTTTACCCACTTTTCTGGTTAGGGTTAGGGTTCTTTGGGTGAGGAATTCTTTTGCTTTTCCTTTTCTTTTCTTTTTCTTCTACCGAGATCGATCTAGCCACTAGCGCTCTGATACCAATGTTGAATCCCTAGGATCCCTAGGGTAGAACGATTCGAGTAGAAACGAGATCGGGAGGAGGTTCTTTACCTTCTCCTTGTGCGGAGGCGCTCGAGGCTCCGGCCATGGTGGACGGAGGCGGTGATGCAGTGGCGGCGGTGGAAACTTCCCGTGGGCACTGCGCAATGACCTAGATCGGGTCGGTGTTGTCGGTGGGGTGGTGGCGCACGGCGAACCTCGTACCTCGTGCAGCCGGCCCCCCACCTCTTTATATAGCGCAGGCCACGGGGGCCCACCAACCATGGATCGGTTGGGCGCCCCCGATCAGGGCACATCGATCAGGGTCCGTGGGACCGTTGGGTGCGCACGGGTGGAGATCAACCTAACAACAGTGACGAGGGAATCAAGGCCATGAAATTGCTAACCTACCATTTGTGTGAAGACAAGGTTGATATGCCAGAGGTGCGTGAATCTGAAGACCACCACTGAATGCAACTGTTGTTTCAATGCCCTTCCCTTTTGGTCATCCGCAGTGGGATGGAGAAGCAACCTGGTCTCTGGTGTCCCATTCCAGTAAGGGCTTGTTTGGCTGTCCAGGTTAAATATTCCCGAGAAAATAATCCCGGCCGGTAATCTGAAGAACCAGGTGTAAAACCCTGGGATTCTATTCCCGACCTCCGGACTATGGGAAAATTCTCCCCGGGAAAAGTCCGGGATCCCCCCGGGATTGCAGTTACCAAACAAGCCCTAAGAAGAAACGACAGGTGGAGGAGGCAAAACTAAAAGGCCCAACAATAATAGCCAAGAGGCAGTACTTTTGCAGTCCCTCCTCGCCCAAACATATAAACATAGAATGTCCAGTGCTTTGTTTAGGTGTTGGTCGCATCCCTAGTTCCTCGGCCATGTGCTGGTGCACAATTCCAGCACCCTGCGTCCCGTTTTGACGAGAGCAAAGCCCAACACAAGATTGCTCTGCCGTCCAGCACATCACGAGTCCACGACCATGCCATTTCCGCTCTTTTGGTTTCGTTAGATTCGTTTCCACTGCGGTTACTGCAACCTGGTAACATGGCTATACAAAAATGGTCAGGGATTCTCTATGTGACGCTATCAACTAATTTGTTTTTTTTTTGTCTTCCCCATTTCCTTTTCGCACAACCAGATGAAGACTCTTTGGAAAACATAATCACGCATGAACAGAAAATCAATTAGTAATTACAATTAAAATTAGGCATGCCGGCATAGACTAACCTTACACAGATTAGACGCCCCCATATTCCCAGATTCTTCTCTAGCACTTGAGTTTGTAGGAGACCGTCGCCCGTCCTTGGACAAACAAATTGGCGACGGAAGAGTAGACGGGAAGAGACTAGAGTAGCGAAAGCGACACGGGCACGCGGCGATGAGAGTATCTCCAACCGACGCCCCCATATTTGGTCCCCAAACTGTCCGCGGACACGTCCGGGATACTGACCGGATAGCCCCAAGAGTACCTCCTCTAACCATGTACCCCAAAATTACCCCAAATTATCCGGTCACTTGCATATGATTGGTGTGTGGATGGAGAGAGAAAGGAAAAATAAAGAGAAAATAAGTAGATAAAGTGGTCCAATGTGGTCCGTGTCCTACGTGGCGGGTTGTCCGGGCGTGTCCGGCCACCCCCAAACCCTCCCACATATGGGGTGAGTTTGGCAACTGCCGGACAGACCAGACGTATAAGGTGTGTTTGGGGACCATGGTTAGGTAGAGTATTTTACTCTCTCTCATGTCCGGGAGCTGTCCGGGCTGTCCGCACGGACGTTTGAGGCAGGTTTGGGGGGATCGACTGGAGATGCTCTGAGCGACGTCTCTGTGATTGCAAGTTGTGTTTGAGCCCTTTTAATCTTCTATTATTATTATTATTATTATTATTATTATTATTATTATTATTATTATTATATACTAAAAGCAATATACGTGGGTAGTTTTCGAGTCATCGCGGTAATCCACATCATCCAAATTAATTAGAATGTTAGATATAAGTTGACGTCCTAGTGTTTTTCTCGAAAAAGAGAATAATCCCTGCCTTGGCAGATTGATGCACACAACCATATATTATTCATAATGCAAAATCTAGCAGCCAAACAAATTTGACATAGAAAAAACATTAGGCCGTGTGGCTCAGGACAGTAACACCACCAGGCAAACATTAACCCTATGGTACCAGAAAGAAACACGTGAAAAGTACACAGCTCCGAGGCTAAGCCACGTGGAGATTTAAATGGTGGGCAAATCTCCTGGATGTGCATATTAAGTAATTTGGTGCTCGAAAAAAATGAATATTTGGCTCCGATGTATGAATGATTAAGTCTACAAATTTAAGAATGAGATAAAATAAATATCTAACATTCTAATGTATATTTTATTTACGTAAAGTGGCTGGAACATGAAAAGGTTTTCTGTGTAATCTTACGAGTCAGTGCTGAAAGATAAACTAGATTGGAGTATTCTAAATGGATTTTGGCAGGACAACACGTGTTATTCATAAACACTTAGACACAAATTGTGTCAATGGAAGAGATATATTGGGCACAAGATATGCATGCAGGAGGATGTCAATGGTTAGTCATTAGGCACGTGCTGCGGAATGAGAAACAATGATAACACAAAGGAGATATCAGTATGAAAAATCAAAAAAATGTCACCACGAATAATTCAATAAAAAAAAATCTTATTTTGTATGCAGCACAGTGAAAAAAATGTAGAACTTTAATTCTTTCATTTTTCCTATGATATTTGTTTGGTCTGTAGGATTGTATGATTATATCTAGGAAACTTTTCTGCAGAAAACACTCAATTTGAAAGGACAACTTTCTACAATAACAGCTTGGAAAAATATTCTCCCCTATTACTTTATTTGTCTTTCCAAGGATGTTATCTACGGCATTTGGTGTCAACTTCCATGATATATGATTGCTTAAAATGTAACAGGGGTGTGCCATTACAATCATATGTACAATGGAACGCTGAACTGGTGCCAAAACTAAGCCGGTCAAATCACATTAGTCATCTTACATGTAAATGCAAATTTATGTGACTAAGAGAGTAAAACAATTTGACTGATGTGTATATAGGACGGAGCGAGTTAAAAAAAGAAAGAAAATGATACTATCTCCATTTATAAGTAGAAAAGGTTTAAAAACAACTTGTAGTCAAACTTTTATCGATGTACAAATATATACTTTTGTGTCAAAAAAATATTATAGTTGAATTTTTGTAGAGTGATTGTTTTTATTTTTTACTTAATTTGGTAACAGCTTATTCATACAGAAAATAAGATCAATATGAAGATTATCCAAGGCTAAGAATCACATTTGACAAACGAGGGAGAGCGTGATGTAGCCCTGGTCACGACCATCACCATGTCAAGACCCTCAACACATCCCATGTCGTCATCGAACTCAAAGGTGAACTCATTCCTCTACGAAAACCCATTTCGTGCTCCTTTGGATGGTATACAACTTGAGCATCTACCCTTTTGTTATGCTAGGTTTGATACGACGAGTACGGACAACCGGGAAGATGCCAAGGAAGCCCAAGACTCAAGGTCATCCAAGGCGTACGCGTGGAAAAGACGGAGGAAGAAGAAGACAAGATGGGAGAAGAAATACCAGGAGGCGGTACTACCGCTGGGTCAAGCGGTACCACCGCCCCTGGCCCAGTCAGCAAGGGCACATCCCACGCCGGCGGTACCGCCAGCGGCACCAGTAGCGGTACCGACCGGTACCGGGGACGTGGGATGGGCGAGCCCCACGCCGGCGGTGCTACCGCCGGCACTACCGCCGAAACTGCACTTCGGAACCTTCTTCCGGTACCTCCGGCGGCAGCGGCAGCGGTACCACTTGGTACCGGGGGCGTGGGAAGAAGCGACGGCTGCCCGCACCGGCGGTACCACCGGCTGAGCCAGCGGTACTACCGCCAGTGCGGGAGCAGATCGGGCAGCAGGCCCGTGTAACCTCTCTCCACCTACCCCCGGTTGGTCTAGACTATAAATAGCACTCCTTGGACTAGATCTAGGGTTAGACTATGATTTGGGAACTAAAGTAGAGCCTTGCTCCTTCTTCTCAAAGTGTCTCTTTCCTCCTATGGAGATGAATCAAGACCTCCACATGTGGAGATGAACCAAGGCCTCCTCTTGAGGAGAAGATCCCTGCGTGGATACCAAGGCTCCGCTTGTAGTTGCGATTACTTGCCGATCTTTCATCTTACGGTGATTCTATCGGTTGGTTGGATTGACCAATTGGACAAACAATCCTAAGAGTAAGGTGTGCTTGGGAGAGGAGGATTGGGGGCTGCCCTCGGGGATTTGTTACCAATCGAGTCTTGCCGGGTTGCTACTTGCTATTTACCCTTGTGTGTTTGATTTCCCCTCTTTGTGTTCTTCGTTCTTCGCGTGTTCTTCGTGTTCATCTTCCCTCCGCACAAATCCGTGAAAATCGGGACCTACCCGCATCATATGGTATCAGAGCTCTAGGTTGACACGGATTTGTTTTGTGTTTCCACCAAAATCCACCAAATTTTTCTTCGTTTTTGAGAAATTCGAAAATTTCCACCAAAAATAGCCTTGCCTTGATTCGAGCCGATCTGTCGATTCGTTGCGTTTTTGGTAGTTTTTGTCCATGGATCTGTTGCTTTAGGACCCCCTCCACCTTTGTTTGCGTTCCCTAGCCTTAATTTTGCCAATTTCCCACGGATTCGAGGAAATTTTGGACCCCAAATTCCCCAAAATCGAGTCAAACTCGAGCAGTTCGACTGCAGCGGTACTACCGCCGGGTTAAGCGGTACTACCGCCAGGGCCAATTTTTGCAGAAATTTTTTCTTTTCCTCGGTTCGTTTTGGCATTTCCTTTGGTTTGAGTCCTTTCTTGGTGTGCCTACGTCTACGACATCGACAAGCTTCCGCAGCACGCATCTTCAACGCCAAGCGACGACGCCACCAAGGACTCGACATTCCCCCACCATCATTTCCGTTGTGAGCCCTTCTTCCTTTCGCGCAACTTACCTATTGGACTAGCTCGGTGATATTGCGAGGCATTGCACGTGTTGAGTGTTTGTCTTCAAGTATTGGCGAGTGTGTATCGTTAGAGAGCTTGGCACTAGCAAAAGAGAAGGAATCATCATCAAAAAGCAAAAATCAAAAAAAAAAGAGAAAAGAAAAGAATCAAGTGGTGCCAAGTTTCATCTCTTGTAGGTTGCGACAAAGCTAAGACCGCCAAAGTGAGTGTGAGTGTTAACTCTTGTGCAAATCCGTTGCCCACAAAAAGCAATTGAGCTAGCGTCCTCTTGTGTTGGGTGACATTTGAGCACGTAGTCTTCGTTAGGTTGCTATCTTCGAGTGCTCGCCCTTTGGTTGCCCAACCCCATCATTCGCTTTTGTGTGTGTTTCTTCATACTTTGTGGTTGGAGTTTCTTTGGTAATTTGATCATTGTGGATTTTCTCTACCTTTGACAATATACTTGTCGCGGGTTTGCTTGTTTCGTTTGCCACTTCATACCTTCCTATCCTCATAAGTGTGTGTGTTGGGTGTTAGAACCGGATACTCTCCTCTCAAGCCACATTATACTTGGGATATAGTTTGTCTTGGTTTTTCTTTACCACATATCTCACTTGATCTTGAGAAAATGTTTAGGGGAAGTACAAACGGAAGCTCAAGCTCGGAAGAGGAAATCCATGGTGAAGTTCAAGGTGATCATGCCTATGTTACACTTGACGAGTTCGTTGGTATTGGACACCTTCTTCGTGATGGCTTATGCCACTATGAACGACGTCGTCAAGCTATAGAAGCCAACTTCAACAACCGCATGCATGCGCAAGAAGCGTCTATGGAGCGAGTGACCGAAGCTATCAACAACCTTGTGCAACATCGCTCTTCTCCAAGCTCGCGCCGCACAAGGCACACTTCAAGGTCGTCACAATCAAGGCATACGCGTCATGGTCCTCGTCAAGGTGAACCACATCAAGATCTTCAAGATAACCCAAGGCGCGACGGTCATGAACGACATCGTCTTCACGTGGAACATCCACGTTCTCCTAGCGTGAACAATGCCAACGCGCATCAAGAGCGTCAACGCCCAAATGGGGAACATCATGACCGCCTACCATCACCACCACCACAACAACGCGATCGTCATGGACGTCATGAACCTCGACAAGAACGTCAACACTCACCTCGAGCGTACCAAAAGAATGAACATCAAGAGCTTCATCGCTCAAATGGTGGACGCCATGAACGCACTCCTTCGCCACCACCTCACCCTAGAGATCGCCGAGACACTTGGACTCCCATATGGCATGAGGAAGAACGCATATGCGACAATTGCCAAGGCCAAGACCATGGTCCACGAGAATGTCCCAATCTCTCGTGTCCAATATGCGATGGCAATGGTCACATGATGTGGGAGTGCCCAAATGGAGATGAGGGCGACAAGAAGATGGTCGAGAATGGGATTTCCCTTCGACCACGGAGGCGAGCATGAGCAATGCTATCACATTGGTGGATGCGTTGAATGAGGATGGCCAAACTATGGCATGCATCTTTGGAGGCGATGAGCTCGAGAAGGTTGAGCATGGGAGTTGCCCTTCAACCTTGGAGGCGTGTGGAGATGAGGAAACCGAGCCTACCCTCATGTGCTTCAATGATGAGATAGCACCAATCCCATGTGAGAATGAGAGCCACTTAGCCCACTTGAGTGCGAGCGAGAGTGAGTTGAGTGCCTCCACCATATGCGAGTTTGAGTGTTTTCGCTTTGAGGGAATGAGTGATACACCATTTGAGTTGAGAGAGGTAGTTGATAGGGCAAGTGAGGCCACTTTGCTTTCTAACAACTTACCATCTTCCTCTAGTGTGTTCTCTCATCGTGTGCTAGGTTTCATGGATGATGATGATGCCACCACATGCCTACATCAAGATGAACGAGTCGGCCACATAGAGGCCCCTACTTCAACACCTACTTCACATGAGAAGGACAACAAAGGTATGGGTGTTGATGTGACCATGATCCCGCTAGTGGACATGACGAATTTTGATTGCTCGCATGCTATGGATGATTTCCTTGCCCCATCATATGATACATTTTTATTCCCATGTGATACTTCCAATGTTGATCATGTGGAATCACCTATTTGTGATGATTTTTCCATTGACATGCCTAGTTACGAGTGTTTCCAATTCTCGCCCGTTGTCAATTCAAACATGACGAACAATTGCTCTTTTCCAATGTTTGTTGACAACAATGTTCACGCTTTCCGCAATGATGACCATGTCGATTCTTCTATTTGTGATGACTTTGCCATACCCATGTTTTGCAATCGATGTTTGCGCTACTTTCCCATTGTTGCATCCAAAATATTGAACAATTGTTCTTTTAAATGCTTGGTTTGCAATAATGTTGATATATTGGCTTATGAGATTGCCCCCATAGCTTTCTCACCTTGTGGAGACTTTTCATTATCTTTTATGGACCTTGTTCCATCCTTCAATTTGCATAGTAACCATCCACATATGTCATATTTTCCATTTGATTTTGGTGTGGTTGGTGTTGTGCAAATGAAGAGACGCGTCATGATGGATGACGTATTCATATACCGTGCACATCATTTCTTCACATGGTGTCTTGTGTGTGCCGGTAAGCGCATAATAATGTCAACCGCCATTGAGCATGAGTTGACAATGCGAGCTCTTGAGAGCATACACTTGAGTCGTGGATCGAACCCGGCTCTAATACCTTTCCCATGTTTTGCATCAAACAAGTTGACCAATTTATCTTGCATTTGGTTTGTTTGCAAACATGTTTGTGATGTTGGTTTCTCCTATGGCAAGACAAATTTTCCCATCTTTCATATGAATGATTTATGCGTTGCCACAAATATGATGAACAATTGTTCTTTCCAATGGCTTGTTTGCAACCATAATGACATTTTGTGCATGTCTTGTCATGAGTTTATTGGTTTCTACCAATTTGGTGTTGCAACAAATATGTTGAAAACTTGCTCTTTCATGTGTTTTGTTTGCACCCATGATGATAATTTGGACATTCTTCATTGTGTGTTTTTCATGGAGTTTTGGTGTGCCTACATTTTGAAGATGTTCCATTGGATTGCTTGCACTTTGACCTTGCACTTGCACTACATTTTATATTATTGTGTTGTGCTAACGGTGCTATGACAAAGAATGGACATGTCATTGTTGATATGCTCCTCTTTCTTGCACACACATGTTTTGCTTGGTCCCTAGTGTTTGTAGGCATGGTGAATTCAAATTCTTCGACAACACATCTACCTCCTTTGCATGGTGATGAAGAGCAAGAGTCGAGGACGACTCTTTTTAAAGGGGGGGAGATGATGTAGCCCTGGTCACGACCATCACCATGTCAAGACCCTCAACACATCCCATGTCGTCATCGAACTCAAAGGTGAACTCATTCCTCTACGAAAACCCATTTCGTGCTCCTTTGGATGGTATACTACTTGAGCATCTACCCTTTTGTTATGCTAGGTTTGATACGACGAGTACGGACAACCGGGAAGATGCCAAGGAAGCCCAAGACTCAAGGTCATCCAAGGCGTACGCGTGGAAAAGGCGGAGGAAGAAGAAGACAAGATGGAGAAGAAATACCAGGAGGCGGTACTACCGCTGGGTCAAGCGGTACCACCGCCCCTGGCCCAGTCAGCAAGGGCACATCCCACGCCGGCGGTACCGCCAGCGGCACCAGCAGCGGTACCGACCGGTACCGGGGACGTGGGATGGGCGAGCCCAGCACCGCCGGCACTACCGCCGAAACTGCACTTCGGAACCTTCTTCCGGTATCTCCGGCGGCAGCGGCAGCGGTACCACTTGGTACCGGGGGCGTGGGAAGAAGCGATGGCTGCCCGCACCGGCGGTACCACCGGCTGAGCCAGCGGTACTACCGCCAGTGCGGGAGCGATCGGGCAGCAGGCCCGTGTAACCTCTCTCCACCTACCCCCGGTTGGTCAGACTATAAATAGCACTCCTTGGACTAGATCTAGGTTAGACTATGATTTGGGAACTAAAGTAGAGCCTTGCTCCTTCTTCTCAAAGTGTATCTTTCCTGATATGGAGATGAATCAAGACCTCCACATGTGGAGATGAACCAAGGCCTCCTCTTGAGGAGAAGATCCCTGCGTGGATACCAAGGCTCCGCTTGTAGTTGCGATTACTTGCCGATCTTTCATCTTACGGTGATTCTATCGGGTTGGTTGGATTGACCAATTGGACAAACAATGCTAAGAGTAAGGTGTGCTTGGGAGAGGAGGATTGGGGGCTGCCCTCGGGGATTTGTTACCAATCGAGTCTTGCTGGGTTGCTACTTGCTATTTACCCTTGTGTGTTTGATTTCCCCTCTCTTGTGTTCTTCGTTCTTCGCGTGTTCTTCGAGTTCATCTTTCCCTCCGCACAAATCCGTGAAAATCGGGACCAACCCGCATCAGAGCGCCACATATTCCAGAACATAGGAACGAGAGATAGATACGCATGGTGAAAGTTGAACAACAAGTCTGATTTACCCATACTACCTATTATGTAGGACATATTTGTACTCCGGGTCAATCATTATTATTTCATACGTTCAATATAAATATAGATTCATGTCTTGATCATTTTCTACAATACAAATATGACGTCCTCGCATTTGCAAGGGCCACCTTGCTAGTTGGAACAAAAAGCGTATACTGATTTGTAGCGAAAAGGAGCAAAATGTCTAGCCTAAAAACGTCTCGCGATCGCTCCTAGATAACGCACGGAGGCATCGCGCTGCCCGAAGGAATAGCTACACGTGCTGCTCCAAATGTGGCCCAATGAAAGAGGTACTACTTTTTCTTTAACTTTTTCAAAAGATGAACAGTTTTAAATCTAAACAGAAAACATAAAAGAAAAAAGGAAACAGAAAAGGAAAAGAAGAAAATGGAAGACCACCAGATGGCCGGCCCATTGGCAGGGGGCTTCAGGCAGCACGAGCACGTAGGGCGGCTAAGAGTGGAATACTCCCTCCATTTCACAATACTCTACATGCTAGAAAGTTTAAGACAAATTAGCATTCTCTTTAATAATACTACCTAAGTATGTAAACACCCAATACAAGTCAGATTAGCATTAATGACACCCAATAGAAAAGGAGAGAGGGTACTTAGTTTTCTGTTGTTGCTGATTACTGAGAAGATAATTAATGTTTAGAACCTAGAATGTAGATTAATATGGAATAAAATACTAGTCAAGAAAGAATGTAGACTATTATGGAATGGAAGTATAGGAATTGCGTCGCCACCGGAGCGTGAATCAGCTTTCCCTACGGGCCGGCGGGCGACATTCTTCATCGAAGGCTGCAGTAGACTGCTGGCAAATGGAGATCGGAAGCTGGGCCCATGGTCTTGAAAAAATAAAAGCGAGCCCATCTTACAGCCTATTAGTTAGGCCTGTACCTCTGAAATTCAGCATCGCGACCTCGCCAGGAATCATCAATCTTTCTTTCTCGTTTGCTGGAATTCTTTTTGTGGAGATTAGCCAGACAATCATTGCCAAAGGCAGATTTACTTCAACATCGCAACATGTCTACATGGAGTACTTGTGCTATTTGCGCGCCATTCGTTGATTGAATGTGGATTGTCTAGGTGTGTGTGGGCTTAATCCGATGAGGAACTTGTAGAACACCTAAGATCAAATAGTGAACCCAACGCTAAGCACTGGCTGTTCTTCATGAATGAGACGCTAAGCCTAAGCTCGAGTGAATTTACAAGGTTCGTGATTACCCTCTGCCTCTGGGCTATTTGGACAGCGAGGAGGAAGGCTATTCAAGACGAAATCTTTCAGAGCCTCATCGAGTCATACATTGAGAAATTGAATAGCTTGCCATTTGTTGCACCTCAGGGGACTCGACAGCGTGGTACCATCCCAAGTAGATGGATTCCATCTGCTGCTGTTCTTTCAAATTCAATGCGGACGGAGCGTTTTCCCGCGACGGCATCCCGTCTGCGGCAACTGCTAGTTATAGATACTCTGCCGGTAATTATCTCGGAGGTTCAGCTCTGATTTTGGAAGGTTTAGCGCACCCAGGTACGGTGGAAGCCGTTGCTTGTAGTTGTAGAGAAGCTCTTATTCTCGCTGCTGATCTAAACCTGAATAATTTGCATATAGCATCGGATTGCAAAGAGATGATTTGTGATATAAAGATGGGAACCCTGTGTCGTTTTTTTATGAAAGAAAATGCAAAATATTTGCCTTAATTCATTAATAAAGAAGGAGTGGCAAGGTTAACCATTACAGCCTACAAGAGGCAGGAGCACAATAAAAACGAAAGGATTAATCTCCCGGGAGTAAATGACCCAAATGTTTTGCACCGGCAAAAGCCCAGCTTCGAATTTGATCCTCACAAAAATGGCAGCGGGCATAGAGCTAGTGTTCTTGAAGGTTCTAGCGTCACGCTCGGTCCAGAGCTCCCACGAAGTAAGCATTAGCAGAGACGCCATACCCTTCTTCCTACTTGGATGGTTGAGCACAATGTGAGTCCACCAAGCCTCCACGTTGAGGAAAGAATGCCAACTTGAGGGGTCGAAGTTGTAAGATTGCGGAATATTATTGTATTGCTTGATTCTAGATTGATTACATGAGCCACGGTGGACTATATATAAAGGGATACAAGACTTGGAGACTACGAAACCTAGTAGAGATAGACTTGGATTACAATCCTACATTACGAAAACTAGTCTAAACTGTATTATACTATAACCCCCCCCCCCCCCCCCCCCCCCGCGCAGTCGGATCGGTAGTGACACGAATAGGTAGAGCGTCGCGGATGGTCTGACTGGAGCACAAGCTGAAGTCGCGAACTGGAGAGTGAGCCGAGATGATAGCCCTTAATACCGATGTCGATGTAGCCGAGTTGTGGGCGCTGTAGTCATGGTCGATGTTGCCGTTGTTGGGATAGTTGAGGTAGACGTTGCGGGAGTTGGTGTAGACGAGGTAGGCGACACGCCTTGCCGAGCTTGCCAGACTTGGGAGCGCGTCGGGGACGAAGGCACGCGTCAGTGTTGCCAATACCGGACATGCGAATACAGGGACCACCATGAACCTTGCGAGCCAGAGCCGGATGAAGAAGCGGAGGAGATCTCCTTGATCGGTCGGTGCGTAGAGCAGATTTTCCGCCGTTGTTGCCGGAGTAGACGAAAAGGTTGCAAAAAGTAAATTGAGCAAAAATAAAAATAGACTGCAACTCTGGCGGCGCGGTTTGTAGTGGACGAAGACGGTGTGGTGGTTGATGAAGACGTTTGAGCTGTAGAGGAAGTAGTTTGTTGGTGTAGATAGTTGTCGGCGAGTTAGTAGAGATGCCGGGGCCGTTCTTGATGTAGAAATTGTCGGCGATGATGACCACGAGCGTTGTTGGTGCATCCCTTGTGTTGCCGGCGAGGAGTGTAATGGTCGATGTTGTCGAAGACGACCCGGCGTGGTGGCGACGTGCGGAGGTTGCAGCCGTCGAGTAGTTGCCGGAGATGAGTCGACGACGTGTTGAATTAGAGGCGCACGGGGACGACAGGCGGTGGACGACGCATGCAATCCGATCTATGATCGGCGAAAGAAGAAGAAACGCCGATCAAGTGGCCGGCGAAAAATTTCGACGGACAAAGATCTAATCTACTATTTGCGTGCCCCCGGCGGAGATGAATCTCGCCGGAGGCGGCGCGGCGGAAGCGTTGGTGGCTAAACCCTAGGCTGCGGAGCGGATTGCTCTAATACCATGTAAGATTGCAGAATATTATTGTATTGCTTGATTCTAGATTGATTACATTGAGTCACGGTGGGCTGTATATAAAAGAGTATAAGACTTGGAGACTACGAAACCTAATAGAGATAGACTTGGATTACGATCCTAAATTATCAAAACTAGTCTAAATCGTATTATACTCTAACAGAAGTCCTCAAGGGCGAGCCAAGTCTTGATCATGTTCCAAATCCGGATGGAGTAGCGGCAATGAAGGAGGAGGTGACAGGCCGTCTCGTCCACGGAACGACAAAGAGGACATAACTTGCCATTCGGCCATCCTCGGCGTTCCAAACGGTCGTTAGTCCACACTCTAGTTTGTAGGATAAGGCACGCAAACAATTTGCACTTCGGTGGTGCCCAATGCTCCCACACAAGGGAGTCCATGAGAGAGAGAACAAGACCGGCAAATTGAGCCAAGTAGGCCGATTTGCACGAGTATTCTCCGGAGGCGGTAGATGGTATCTCGAGACCGTCGGTGAGGTTGAGTTGTGGTCCTGTTATTCGTGAGATTGTCGGACGAGCTACAACCTTGGATAGATGCTCTTTTTTTTGCATAAATTTCGTAACTCAAATTTCGAAGCCCGTACACTTGCTAACTTTGCTTCTTCTTTAGGGGTGGGACGCCATTTGTGGCTCGTAATTTTTTTTTTTTTTTTGCTGGACAGCGAGATATGGCGCCGGCCCAGCCTGTGACAGTCGTACAATGACAGAGCTACAGAGCACTGCACAGACGAACCAGTGAAGTGCCGGTGGTTGGTTGGCAGATACAGTAGATCTGGAGCAAGCAATCGCGAACACAGATTTGGGTGTCATGTGACACTACCGCAAATAGAAACGCCCGCACGCGCATAAACCGTCAGTCAGGTACGTTTCGACGCCTTGCATTGCATGCGGCGCCAGCCATGAGAGCGTACGGCGCCACCCGACTGGACTGGTCCATGCAATGTTTGGCCGGTGAGCGGCGCCCACCCGCCGGGCAGGCCACCAATTATTGTCAGTTTTTCTTTACAGGTTATTCTTGGTGAATATATATGCCTAGCAATGTACGACTAGCGTGCGCATGCCTTGCCCCTGGGAAGAAAGTGTCAACTAAGTATGTCTGGTCAAATAGAGTAGTCAAGGGACCACGGACGGCAAAGCTCTTTAAGCTGCTGAATCTCTTTAATTAAACGTTTGCCTCCGCATGCACCATCGTCTACGTTAAGAGCATATCTCAAACACATTTCAAAGAAATCCATGCGTGGACCACGGGGCTAGCAGGCGTGCTTGCCCGTCCGGCCGCCCGTGCGTGTGTAAAGGTTGCACTCTACTTAGCTACGGCGCGTTTGGTAGCCTGTATCCAATTTTGCGTTTCATGAGGACAGGCTCTTCCGGGCACGGCCCGTCGAGAACACAATTTGAGTCATGTTGTGTTAGTTGTTTGGTATCCTACATCTGAAAACATGGTTCAGTTGTACACTTCGTTTGGCTGCGTGCAGTTTCCATTTCTAGCTCTACACGTGCAACCGCATGTTGTTTGGTTGCTTTGTGTGAGACACCGCTATGTGATCATCTCACCCTTTTCAAATTCGCTCCTCTTGTTCTTGTGCTTCTTCAGCTTGAATTTGTTCACCAGAAGGCACTTGATCTTCACCGGGATGACGATCGCTTCGAGGTTCGATACTTTAACCTCGACGAAGAAACACCGGGGCACCGCATCTAGAACCACCTTTCCCAGGCGTGGTTTACGCCCCAGCTCAGGTTACCCTTTCATCTTCTTCTGGTGCTGATCCTCAATAGCTTGAGCCAGCCCTAGAAGAATAGGGTGCCTGAGGCTCATCATGTGGAAGATGCAGTCCACCAGCTCAGGTGGAGGCTGAATTTGGTTGTTGCACGTGTCCCAGACCTGCAATGTGCATTGCACATGAACTAGATCTAAGTCTAACTGAGCAAATTAACCTAATTTGTTCGACAAAATAACTCTAAACTGTCGCGAATAAATATCCCTAATCAGTACACGAACTAGATCTACGAGGGGGGATCTTACCACGCGACGCTGTGGAATCTTGAAGGTCCAGCTTCCTTGGGCGGTGAAGGAGGCCTTGAAGGTCCAGCTTCCTTGGGCGGTGGAGGAGGTGGCCTTGACGGCCTTGCGGCGGCGGGCGGTGGAGAAGGAGGAGGTGCAGCTGCAGCCGCATATCCGGGCAGCGGGTACTGATTCACCCAGACCTGCACCGGAAGGGGAGTGAATCCCGGTAGGGGACCAAGCGGCGGGCTACTTCCGCCTGCTTCCGTCGCTGGCGCCGTCACCGGCGACGTGTCACCGCTGCCGCCGCGCTTGGCCGATGCGATATCGGCGAAGCTCGAGTTGAGAGACGGCAGCCGCGCCGGGTGAATCTGCGCCGCCGCGCTGCGAGCTTCCACGTTTGGCCCCTTCTCGTAGTCTGCCATGGCGCACGCTGCAAACCGGCACCTAAGCTTGCCGACGGGATCCAGGCCTGGCGGTGGCAAAGGAGGAGGAGGTGCAGCTGCCATTGGGGTTTTCGGGGCGTTGATGGGCCGTGAGAGGGGGAGAGAGCGGTGACACCGAGGGACTGAGTGGGTGGGAGGGGGTTAGGGCATCAACTATGTATGTGGCCAAACCTATCAATAAGATGGGACCCACAAGCACACCTTAGCATGGGTCCCACTTGTTAGAAAAATTCAGATAATAAAAGCATGAAAGTAACATTAGCTTTGAAAAAAAGATTGCATGTTTATTGCTCTGTGCACTATAGGCGTAAAGTAACATTATTCTTTTCCTTATGGGTTGTCTACAAGCTTGTGGGTTGTACATAAGTTTTTTCCTTATAGACAAGCATATTGATAGGTGCCACTATGTATAAAGTTGTCTATAAGGGTCACTTTTTCCTTATGGACAAGCTTATGGACTACATAGTGGATGCCCTTATGGCGTGTTTCCCGCATTTCTCCATGCGTGCTGACGAGCAAGCAGTTTTACCCATGTTGTGCTCCACTTGGCTAGGCTCCAGAGAAAGGACCGATTCGGTCGTTTTTTAGAGGACTAATCCAAGAGTGCTTTGAGCAGCATACTAGCCTAACCCAACACGGGCAACCAAACACACACTGCGCAGCTGGCGGGCCTAGCCCAAGGCGCTGCAGGCTACCAAAACGCGCCCCTAGTGCACTGGTGTCATGGTGTGCCTGCATGCATGGATCCACAACGTTCCATTTTGGTCTTCGCGGTGCGTATCTTGGTCTGTCATCTCAAACCGGCCGGTGAGGCTTTTGACCTTTGAGTGCTCCTGGGGACAGGCATGCTCCAGGCAAAAAAGAACCCACGGGGGAGGCATGCGGGAAAATATCTAGTGATCCCACGTCTCATATGCTACCATGATACCAGTTCTAAAAAATCAAAATTTGAAGTTTCAAAAAATTCCGAAAAAAATGGTGGATGTTCACAAGATGTGTTTTTACATTTCCTAAAATTTTGAGAACCAAATTCGAAATACATACAGAGAAACAAAAAAGACAAATTGCTATGTGAATAGTACCATTTTGTGTTTTTATCTTTTTGTGCCACTATTCATGTTGGATTTGTCATTTTTGTTTCTATGCGTATACTTCGAATTTGGTTCTGCAAACTGTATGAGTCGTAAACACACAACTTGTGAACACTCACAATGTTTTTTCAGAATTTTTTGAAACTTCAAATTTTAAATTTTGAGATGTGGTATCATGGTAGCATATGAGTTGTGGATCACTGGATATGCACTTCTGCCTGGTGCCTGGCTTGGCCCACCTCCACCTCGACCCCTTTGCTATAAATCAGTACGGCCGGCCGGTACATTACACACACCTTCTTCTCCTCCTCGATGTTTCCTAGCCAAAACTAACAGCCGCTTCTTTCGCGTGGGCTGGCCGTTTCCTTTCGGCCATAATCGTTGAGCGGCGCCGGAGAGGTGATGCAGTGGGGCGGTTGAAGCGCGGCGAGCGGGATGGGCGCCGGCTGGGCGGGCACGCGGTGACAGAAGAGAGTGAGCACACGGCCGGGCGGGATGGCACCCGGAAGACGGTGCCGTCGCGGCTGCGTGCTCACTGCTCTATCTGTCACCCAGCAGCCTTCTTCGGATCGCCCGGCCGGCGTTCCTCCTTCCTCCGCCGTGACCAACCCCCCTCGGCCGGTCTCACGGGATGTCACCTTTTGGGGTCGTTTGCACGCACTTTTTGATTCTGTTAACGCTAATGGGGAATTTCTTGGCACTAGACCCTGTAGGCAGCGCCGTACTAGCTGGCTGGTTTTCCCTCTCCCGCCTCGTACGTCGCCCGCCGTTCATCTTTCCCGAGGAGAGGTAGCCTGCCCTATTCCGCCTTTTCTGCTACCCTTTCTTGGGACGCCATGGATGGACGCACCTCAGAACACGCGTGCAGTGGCTGGCTGGGTATCCATCGACGCACGCAGAAGCGACACCTCGGCATGCAGGACTGAGCTTTTGACCAGATCTGTTCACTTATTGCCCCTGTTCTTCTTCTACTCACATCCATCTTCCTCTTCCAGGGTACAGTACGACGACGACGAGTTCACATGCAACTCAGGACTGATGACAGGAGCTAGCAAGCATGAGTTTTAATCCGATCCGGTGGATGGATAGCGCTAGCACACCGCGCCAGTCGCAGCCACACAGATCTGCAGCTCCGATTTTCCATTATCATCATCCGGTCAGTTATCTTCTGCTGTCTCCTGTCCTTTCTGTTCTTCAGAGTTACTACTGCAACGCTAGCTGGGTATTCAAAGTATGAGTAATGGCGCAACGATCCCTTGTCCCCCAGCTGCGGCTCCACAAATGTAGGATACACTGTTCCATTCATGGCCCCCGTACATGCTATCGTCAAGGTCCCGCGCCCCACTTGCATGTTTGACTCGAGCCTGGGCCGGGCTCCTGCGCTGACAAAGAAACTTCAACTGCAACTGTTTCCAGTGGATGTGGATCGATCATGCTACTGTATATGCCTTGCAGAGTTGCAGGTACACAAAACTCATGAGTTTTCTGATTTTCTTTAAGAGCCTGAAGTTTTGAGTTTACAAGACTGAATAAGATTCTAGGTAACTGGGATGTCTCTAGTAATTAGGTTGCTTGCAAATTAAGTTCATACTTTGGATCTTCGTCCTAAATGATTAATTCCATCGTAGACATATTTTAGAAATGAAATTTGTTATGTTTTTTATTTATTGATTGATATAAGTTTACTATAGGCCGGGGTTCTCGTTTTTCCTTGCTTTGGAGAAGTTTCCTGTCAAAAAAGTCATGGATTCCTGTAGGTCTCATTTCTAGGTTGCACCCACTGTTTTTTTTTTTCAAAAATAAGAGCCAGGTTTAACATGGTAAACTATCAAACTCTGACCTAACAGTATTTTTTTCAATATTTCATGCTTTATGATTACGTAGCTAAAAAGTGGTGTCTTTTACATGCCGCACGCATGCATGTCTAATTAGTTTGAATTTTCTAAACATGCTCCGTAGGAATTGCAGTTATTTTCTCTAGTAAATAGACAATTGTAGTTAGTACATGCATACATGGTTCTTGAAATTTTTTAAGTAGCTTGGCCACACCATGCATATACATATGCAAAAACATTAGTCTCTTACTCTCTTGTTATCATCAAATTAACATTGGTGCATGAATCTTCCATGCATGCATTTGAACGGGCACTGGTTGCAATTTTGTATATATAACTTTAAGTTGCACAACATTCGTGTGACCCTGATTATTTCTAGCTGTGTGTTCTGTCTGCAAGCATCTTAAATTCTTAATACGACAACTTAGCTGTGTCTAAAGTGCCTAACAAGAGAAATTACCCATCGAACTGTCAAGTGTAGCAGATTTAGTTTGAAGTCCTATGTCTGAAGCTTACAGAATATAGACTATACATGGTAATTAATAGGAACTTTCACAATGATGCCAATCCCCAATGCATTGCTCCCCAAAGCAGTTTTCTCTAATCTAGGGCGAACCTACATTCTAGTTCTAAATTTACGATGACCTACAAAGTTTCATGCTGATATACAATTGCTACCACTTGTATTTCTGTATGGGCCACATACTATCAATTTTTCATCCAATTCTTGTTTAACTGTGTGACATTGTATAATGTGGTAATGGACTCTGGATTTTTTGTCACGACTACAATGCCACTAAAGTTGTGTTCAAAGTAGTGGTGTACCTACATGAGGGCTCAATAAGAACAAGTCTCATTCACTACGTTGACATTGCCATTATTGTATGATAACGTCTACGGATATTGAATTTCTCCTTACTTCTAACGTGTGATATCAACTTTAATTTGTTAGATGAAATGCATGGGCTTAGCATGTTTTAGGCAACCGAGGGTTACATATTAAAAGAAAACTAGGGGAATATTTGACCTTTAGTAAGTGAGTGGAAACTCAAACTCATGATCGCATCATTGTGCATTGTCACTTGCCCACTTGGTTGCACTTGCTACCAATCTGAGTCTATTGTGCCCGTGCTATGGAGTCTATGCTAAATCCAGTCCATTAATTTTGTTATTACACAGATAAAATAAGTATGCTTCTAGTTAACAGAATTTATATGCCCACAGGTTTGAACATATATAATGTGCTTTTGAAAACCACCGTGATACCAAGAAAAAACTGAATTTTAAGTATTACTCGAGGATTCTTTAGATAGATAGATTTTGTACTTTTACATTACATAATAAATACAGCATTCTCTCATATATCTATCCAGTAAGTTTCAGCAGCACAACATAATTAATGTGTGTACTCTAGGTGCATGGATGCATATAAACTGTGTCTTAGATATGCCCACACATGTGATCACAAAAAGGAATCAAGCTTATCCTCTTGTTAATTAGCAGTTGCAATCTAAAGTAAATCCGTAGGAAATGTTGCACTGTTGAGTCACACTACATATATTGGATCTTATTCTTGTTGAAAAAATTCAAGTATTCAAATACAATAAGGCCGGTCCCTAGCTGATTATGAATAATTGGATTAGTGTTGCTATCAAGAACAAAGTATTCAGCTGTTGATTTGACACCGGCGTCCACTCTTCGTGGAGATGGTGATCACTACATATTCCCGTTTGAACGTTTAGGCATCGAAAGTCTGTCCTTTCTACAGTTTCTTCAACTTTGCTTTGTATGTCTCAAAATTCTTTCTCAGTTCATTGGTTTCCCAAACCTAAGAAAGCTTGATCTCCACTTAATAAAAACCACCAGACAGATTCTCGAGGATATCCTGTGCAATTTCTGTAATCTTGAGTGGCTCAGCATAGTCAGATGCCATCTGAACGTTGAAATGAAGCTGGTTGGGCCATTGTCCGCCTGCAGTACTTGCAGATCATGCACTCTGAAATAACCAAGCTAGAGTTCCATGCTGAAAAGCTCAACTCCTTTGTGTACAACGGACCATTTATACCTATCGCCCTCCACCATGCTTGAAAACTGGAAAAAAAGCAAAAGTTCGGTTCATTGGTGCAATTTTTCAGAAAGCTGCCGCTTCAGTTCTCAGTGGGCTTCCGAATGTACAAAATCTGACGTTGCAATTTTTCTCTTCAAAGACTACAGATATGTTTTATAAACAAAACCTTAAATTTACGATATATTTCATGTAACATAATTTTGCAATAACATTTGCTCTTTTATCTTTCAGACCCAGTGGATATTGGGTAACACCAACATTTTTTCTCAGCTCAGGCATGTACAGATACCGCTGATTATATCTCACTTAGATACAAGATTATCTACTTAGTTTCTTTTCTGAAGGTTGCTCTGTTTCTCGAAAAGTTGGAAGTACATCTGAGTAATCTGCTGGGTTCCTCTTTGTCATTAGATAGCTGTAAGCTAAATGGGGGTTAGTCGACTTCTCAACCCCAAATAGAGCTCCTACACAAAAGGACTGTAATACAAGTTAATTGACTATAACAGAAGTTATTTTATTTTGATGGTATTTCCAAATATATTGCCGTCCCCGGCCAGGACAATAAGTGTGACCGGCCATGGGGCCAACCCAGTGCGGGACCATGTAGCTCATGGTTTATACATATATTTATGATCTGAAGCTTTAAGGATCCTTGTTTTAGTTGTGCTCACAGACCATCTAATAATTTGTTCAACCTTTGCTAAAATCATGACTTCATAAGCATATGCGCTAAATAAAAAGTTGTTTGGAGAAGATAAACATCAATTTGTTGTTAACTATATCTTCCGCCCAAGTTATCCAATAAACTGTGCATACAAAATTTATTCGGCCAAACACGTCGCAGTAATAGAGTGTATCCTACACGACCATGTCAGTAGTAAATAGTTCATAACTTAGCTGATTTGAGATAACCTCTTGAGTGTACATGCGGCGCACACTGTTCTTTAATTTGTAGACGATTAACAAAGAACAACGGAGCTTGCATACACCAAATTAAACCAAGAAAAAAACTTAATGGATGAATTATTTACATATCTAAGGCTTGTGATTAATACATTACCAAGAAGAAGGCAATCATTTATATAAGAGTATGGATCAACACAAAAAAGAACTAGGCGAATGTCACGAGAGTAGTTGAATGATAATATTCCAATACCAAGTGCAAAGTAAACATGCAATGCTAACTAATTTTGTTTAACCCAAAATGCCATAGCGGACTAGTAAATAGACAATACAACTCTTGGAAAAAAATAGATATTTCGTATATTCTAGAATTTCCTATTTACACACTTATTGTTATCCCTTCTCGTAAGTTACGCCTACAATAGACATGCTTGCATTTGAGAAATCTCTTTCAGCTTTAGTGGTCGGCATCATGATATTTCTTGGATAAATAAACACAGTTAGGGTTATTGCCATAGATAGTTAGCGCTCGTCGGGCTTTTTCTGGTTGCTCACAACAGCTATCTAGTCAGTAGCTCCTAACCGTGCATCAGTATTCAATTCTAGTTATATAGAACATTTCAAGAAAAGATCAGAAGTAGGTGAGTAATATACCTCCTCTAGGGAGGTTGATCATCTTCAGCACGGTTAGGAGCTACTGACTAGATAGCTGTTGTGAGCAACCAGAAAAAGCCCGACGAGCGCTAACTATCTATGATTCACGGGCAATAACCCTAACCTTTGTGTCTGGTGTAAAGGTGCTAGGTTGGCGCGGGTGTCACTAGAATGGGCACAAGTCGCTTAACAGTCGAATCAATTGAATGGACACATGTCGCTGGTCCTCATGATCTCATTATTTTTCTCCTGTCGCCCCTGACTTTCCCCGTGACATGCAACACCGTTTCATATTCCACTTTATTGGTGGATTTGAATGCCAGCCTGATTGTGAACTTAGTTATATTTCTCTTCTAGTGATATGATGCTGACAGTTTCGGCTCCTCTTCCTCATTGACTCATCCACATACATGGTCTAGAGGATAACCGGGGGGTATGGCCTAGTTTGCTAGGACGACCGAGGGTGTCCATTCGGTCACGATGCCCGCCAATATTTGTGATATGACCACGGGTTTTGGTATGAACATGACGTCTGTGTTTGACCTCATCTCCCAATTTGGCTATTCTCCTTGTGCTGCTCTGTTCCAGAGCATCTCTTCGATCAGGTAAGTTGTCGACACTTTCACCTTAGGACCTCCAATGTAATGCTTGAGTTTTTTGGTGGCCACCAGCAGTGCCTATATATGTGATCTCATCCATTTTGGTATATTTCCGCCACAATCGTTGCAAGGCTTCCGGCATACTCCCTCCGTTCCAATATATAAGACGTTTTAGCTCTTCAACATGTTGTGTAGGTGCATACTAAAATGAGTGTACATACACACTAAACTATGTCTACATATATCTACATATATGTGAATGTGGACAAATGCTAAAACATCTTATATTTAGGAACGGAGGGAGTATAATAGACCGAGGGTTGGCTGACTCCTTCTTTCTTGACGAGGACTGTGTGCACAACTGAAGGTGTGCTGGCCAGAGAGAGTATCATAGTATCATCTCCTCCCATATTTTGGGCTCTCGCGCATAAGTGGTGTCATGACATTTTTCTTGAGATCGTCGAACACCCGTTGTCTCTTCTGGTCCATTAAAAAATCATTCCTCCCTGGTGCCTTGAGGAGCGATATGCCTTTTTCAGCGGACGTAGACACAGGTCTCCTCAACGTGGATTTTTTACAAATATGACCACCTGCCCAATATAATTGTCAAAAATAGCCCCCATCGATTTTATTTGTCAAAAATGGCCCTAACGGGACAAGGAGAAAATGACACATGTCTTCCCGCCAACCAAAGTGGCACAAAGATATTTTCGGCCAGCTGCAACGGCGTGAAGTGGCTTAGTGCAGCCTGGACTGGCTGGAAATGACTTTGTGCTGTGAAGAAAAGCATCAGATGCACAACTTTGTGCCGACCCAGGAAGCAACGCCTGTCTTACCGCCAGCTCGAAAGGCGGGAAGTCACTTTCTGCCAACTGTGTTGGCGGGGGACACGTCCCGCGAGGGCCTTTTTTGACAAAGAGAAGTTGGTGGGGCTATTTTTAACAATTATATTGTGCAGGTGGTCATATTTGTAAAAAAATCCTCAATGTGGGCGTTCGCCTTGATACCTTTTATAACGATATAGGCCAGCGTGGGCTCAAGGTTTCATGTGGGGTAAGTGAACCTCAAATCATTGAAGGCAGAGGGCATTGTTTGGTTTGCCGCCAAAATTGGCTTAACCAATACCCCTCTGTTTCTAAATATACGATGTTTTAGTTTTTTTCAAATTCACATGTATCTAGACAACTTTTCCCATTTCAGTCCGTATCTAGACCACGTTTGAAATAGATAAAACATCTTATATTTAAAAACGGAGTGAGTAGTTAGCAGTGTCAAGAGCTGCAGAAATTGAAAATATTTGTAGAGGTTTGAAAAGCAATTTGACAGCTAATTTCTTTGGCTTGCAGAGGGCATATCATGGAGTTACATGGGAAAAGTTGCTGAATTGTATGAAGACCTCTAAGCCGTACGCCTGTACCCCGGCTTCTTGTAGATCAGCATACAGTCCAAGTCTCCTTCCCAAGAAACTACAGACTTGTACTGCAAAGTGGTTCTTGCTCCGAGCTCTAGTGATCTCTCTATTTTTCTTTCAGCAACAAAAGATTGGGTACCCAGCAGCAGTTTCCACTTTGATATATGATGGAAATTTGACCAAACGTATTCACTTATTCGCAACCGTGTGTTTTCATGGAAAAACACTGGCAAGAGCTGTATCGGGGCGTTAACTGCTGATCTGCTCTGATTGCCACACAGCTCCAGAATGAAGCCTCCGTACTTGCTGCTCTGTGTCTGCCCAAGCTAGCATTCATACTGTACATACTTGTTAGCAACAGTCCCCAGATGGAACAACCGATGACAGAGAGCGGTCAACCCTCTATAGAATTTGGAAAACAAATACATTTTGCATCACAGAGAATATACATCAGTACATGCTGCCGTTCAACCGTCTTCACACGCAGAGAAACTACCCTAAGATACACAAAATACACACACGCTTATACATCGCTCGAGCGTCCCTCCTAACCGCCGCTACGAGATGCTAAGTTCATCCATCGTTCTGGATAGCTCCATATCAACAGCTAGCCCGTTGGCTCCATTTGTCTTCTGTTCCATGGCGTGATTGCTAACACTTGAATCTGCTTCAGTGAGTGGTTCCGTAAGCTTACCACCGGCTGCAGCTGAGGCACATTCAGCAAACCGGTAGCAGGAGACGAGGTGGTCATTCGTCATGCCGGAGACTTGCATGAAGGTGTACACGACTGTTGGGCCTACGCTACGGAAACCCCTTCGGACCAAATCTTTGCTTATCGCGTCTGCTTTAGATGTCTTCACGGGGACCTGGCGGGGATACCTGAATGTGCTCAAAATAGGTCTGTGGTTCACAAAACTCCAACAGTACTTATCAAATGACCCAAACTCATCTATAACCTGCAATGGTAAGAAAACATGGTGATCAGAAAACACATGGTTTGAGAATGTCTTGGGGCGAAGGTCATGTGTAGCTTTTTTTCAGTAAAAGTAGTGCAGGAAGCTGAATCCAAAATGTCTGTATGAAACGTTTTTGTTTTGATACGGAGTTGCAAAATCTTTGGTAGACTTAAGTACAACCATATCACATTTCACTTGTTCTGATCCAAAAGGAGCTCTTAGATTCAACAATCCACACTGACATTACAGTGGCATAACATTATTATGAGTAAAGGGGCTGGCTAACCTTCAGTATTTGTCGTGCATTCTCAATAACACCACGAAGTTTCTGTTCAGATAACAAGGAGCTGCTAGGACTTCCCGGCGCAATGATCTTCCTCTCACTTAATTTAGAGACCAATGCTGGGTCAAAATCCATGAAAACCTCTCTGTAAAACACACCTGAAGATGTTACCAGAGCCGCCAAATGCCAACATTAAAGATCGAAGCACATCAATAGTATAAGGAAGTACCTAAATATAGATCTCTTGTTCAAAATTGTTGGCCATGTAAGTTCAGCTAATGAACCTGAGAGCACCAGCAACTCAAACAACTTCCTGTAAGTAACATATAGCAGTTCAGAAGACATTCTTTGAAGAAACATAAACAGTACGTTTCACAAAGAGTGCCACATGCATATACAAACTCATAAGCCATAGCAAGGTTCATATTTGCATACTTGTCATCATGAACTGGGACTCCCCATTCTTCATCATGAAATGCAACATAACATGGATCTGCACTTGTAAGAGAATATGATCAAATCGTGATCACACTAAAGATAACAACTAAGATTTCGAAAGGTAAGGAAACATGCAGCATGGATTATACGAAGCAAATGATGCACCAATTGGCAATAGATAAGAAAACTTTTACATATGATGGATTCTCAAAATAATTAACAGATTACTGGTACAAGCCGCTTGACCTCAATGCACCAAATTCGCAATTTAGATTAAGATAAGGAAAAAGAAGGATATCCAGGTATGTGAAAAGCACTAACAAATGCAATCCTACACCACGCTCAGGAATATAAGTTCATGTTCCCCAAATTTAAGATGGTCCTGCACTGGATTTTAGTTGCAGCTTTATACTATCACTGTTAAAGGGATGACTCACATGACAAGATAAAATTGTTATACATGTTACCAGGCCCTTTGTATGAAAATAACATTATTGAGGCAAAAGGAGGCAGGAAAGAAAATGACCCAGTACCATCTACTTTAATATCAAGCGTATGAACATTGAACAGGCAAGCATGTGAAAATTTGTTTCTCAAACTTACATTCATTTTTTTTAGATCTGTAAGATTCTAGTAGCCTCACCCTCAAATTAATTTATAGGTTCGTGAAGGTCTCAATGATTATCATCCATATTTGTGGTTAGTGAAATTTGCTGAATTAGGCTCTGTGTATCGTTATTGGTAAACAACAAAAGTAGCCCATGTGCTGATGTGCAGTACTGCATAACAGAATGCTAGCCATTACACTCAAAACCCATGGGCATTCAACTGCACACAAACACGAAAAAAGTGATACCTACTACCAATTTCCCCATTGTTTCACCTACTATATGTACCATGACAGATATTTATCTTACATGTTCTCGAACAAGAATGCTAGTCCGTCAAAACATTGTTTCATCGCGTACATGTTGTTTCAGCAAGTAGAAGTAGAAAATACCTCTGAAAATTAAGGTTTTTCTGTGGTTGGCGTTCAGAAAAAGCATCCTAACTAAAGATGTACTGTTAGCTAGGGGTGGAAAGGGTCAGGCAAATGTATGTTCTGTTCGGAGGCAGAAACTATAGACCATTTATTCTTTAACTGCACAGTAGCGAAATTCCTTTGGGGTATAGTTAGATGTACTTTTGCTTTAAGTTCAGTTCCGGCTAGTTTTGATGGTTTACCTGCTTGGTTGGAATCTTTTTCTGTTAATGATAGGTTCCTGATGTCAGTAGGGATTGCTGCATTATTTTGGGCGATCTGGAAAACCAGAAACAATGCCTGTTTTAATGGAGTAATCCTTCAGGATCCAACTACTATAGTTTTCCTTATGGCTCACTTTATATCATACTGGACTGGTTTGCAGAAGCAAAAACTGCGAAGCACACAGCGCAAAGGAGCAGAGCTGTTGGTGTTGGTGGCTACTGAGCTCTTCCATAGAAGTCGAGGATGGGGGCCTCTGGTTTTGAGGCTCACTGAATCCTGATGTGGGGAGATAAACCTCTTTTTGTCGCTCAACTAGAGAAAATGGCTGAGGAAAAGTAGAAGACAAAGCTCGGAAGTGAAAGAAAAAGGAACCTGGACTGTTCCCTATTCTGTCTAAAAATGCTATGTAATGTTAAGATTAGTAAAGAACTTCGTTTGTAATATGGACTGTAGGTTGCTGGATGTTTGCCTGGTTAGTAGTAGCAGTATTTTGGAAAGTAGAGTTTTAGCTATGGATATTGTTTTAGCATTAGCAGTTCATGGTGTTGTTGCTGTGGATGTTGTCAGCGAGCTCACAGGGGGGTCTGTACCCTGGGGTGTGAATTATGCCTGTATTATCAATTTCATTTCAATAAAGTGAAATTGGGGCGGGGCCCTCCTTTCAAAAAAAAAAAAAGAAGTAGAAAATACCCTTCATTAAATCAATGATGCGTGAATCTTTATCAGAGATTTTTTTTGAAACCACCATGGCATAATTCTACACTTTCCTAGTTGCATCTAGTAATACCTATTCTTTGCATTGAAAAACACAACAATTCCATTTGACACGTTGAGGTAAACAAGAATACTGATGCACCAAGTAACTTCTAAATGAAGAATGTTAGGCTTTTAGCAATAATGGCTCCTTGTTGTGATGCAGGTTACTAGCTAATTAATCATACGATTTCTTAATAATTGCGACTTAGCTATCTAACACACAGAAATAACAAACTCCATAACCTTTGGAATCCAGTAGATCAGAAGCCACAAATGCATGATGATAAAAGTTCTGGTCCCGGTTAGCGTCATTTAGGATCTAGCATTTTGGACTAAACAAAACTAGACTTCCTGGTCTGAATTTCAGATCTGATGCAGATTGCCTCTACTTCTTACAACAAAACCACTACTGCAGTACTAAGAACGGTCGCGCTAGACGAATATCAGGTTTATAGGTTCAAAATAGCATTGGCTCAGGAAAATGCAGGCAACGGAAAAGGACGCACCAGTATTAGCCGTCACCCACGCGCACCTCCTCTTGAGACCAGAAGCGTAATTAGGAGAAGCCGATCCAACCTCCCTTTCAAGCATGGCAGCAAGCTTATGATCAGTGTGAGAAACAGCCTTCTTCTTCCTCGGCCCAAACACCGGCCTCCCGATCCGCCCCGTGGACGCCCGGCTGCAGAACGAGTCCGTCGACGCGTCCGATGAGCAGGACGCGTCGAGAGAGAACCCCGAGCGCAGTAGCAGCTCCTGCCGGCGCATCCCTGCCGGCACGCTGAGGGAGGGCAGCAATGTAGGCACGGCAGCCGGCTTCTTCTCGTCCGGTGTTGCTGCTGCTGCTGCATCCCTCCCAGGCCTCGGCGACGCCTTCCGGCCCCGTGTAGCAGACACGGACCTCGTCCTGCTCCCCGCGGACCTCGGCTCAGAGTCTCCACCGCCGGACGCCGGCGAGAGCCGCCCCCTCGCGCTAGACCCGGACATTGCGACCGAATCAACGACCTCTCCACCAACCTCCCCAAAACCCCTCCCCCCCACCTTCAGAAGCTTAGCAGGAAACCAAATCGAGGAGGCGCTGCTCGGGGACGCCAGACCAAGCACCAGGCTGCGGACACCCTGCCGCATTCCAGAGGATCCCAGCGCTATCCCTCTCCGCAAATCCGCGAGCAAAACCCTAGCAATCGACGCCCAACCTCAGCGGCATTGCGGGCAGCGAGCTCGGAGGCGTCGATCTAGGCCCCAGAAACACCCCAACCTCCCTGCGGAGAGCTCCCGGAGACGGAAACCAGAGCTCAGTCGCAGAATCTCACGAACATCGGCGGCAGGCGAGGAAACAGCTCCCGCTAAGGCCCGATTCGAGCAGCGAGCAGCACAACCCTTCACGGAATCCTAGCGACGGCGACGCGGCGTGCGAGCGGGCGAGAGGGAACCCTAGGAGAGAACACCGGCTGGCGGAGGCGGGGGGAAGGGGATTGGAGTGAGGTGTCCGGAGCAGGCTGCAGAGCAGCTCGAAATTTACTGCCGCTGGTATTGGTTGGTGGTGGCTGCCTGGCCTGGTGCTTAGCAGCAGTAGATTTGGATTAGCGAGGCGTGTTTTGGTCCCGGTGCGGCGGTGCTTCCCTGTTTTAACACGACTTTGGAGAAGGAGATCTGGGAGTGAAAACAGGGTCTAGATGTAGATATATTGCTTGCTTCGAGAGATGCTGTGAAGTTGGTATCGTAGGAGCAACTTGAGGTTTTACTTAGCTGGTGGCAAGTTGATGTTTTACTGTGATTTGACTACCTTGCTTCGAGGGATCCCTCGATGCTACCTCGTCGGACACGACAAGAGTAGGTTTCCGTGTTTTCGTGCTTGACAAAAAAAAAGTCAAAATATCCGCATCCGGTTATTAAAATGCACACATTGAAATGTCAAAATTTCTGAAAAAAATAATCAACGATACATCTTCACATTCCTTTTTTAGGGAAACGTGGGCTTTATTGATCTCATACTCATAATGCCATTACAAAGAACATCCCGGATACAATCCGGAGTAACCCCACGCCACACAGAGCAGCACCATTCAAACCACGTTCGACATGCCTGAAGCCTGAAGGAGCAAGAGGTGAATGTGTCCACCATCTTGCGAATATCATGAATAACAGGGCCGCCAAGCCATCCATCTGTCATTTCAGAAAAAAGTCATTTCTTGAATCATCGATATGTTTTGTGGCTACGTAAAAAAGACCAAAAAATATCTGGTGAAAAGTCTTATTTTCGCACCAAATTTTGTTTTCTTACACACAAGGTACGGAAAATGACGGTTTTCATGAAACAACTTCGTGAACATATAACATGTTAATATCTATGCACTTTCATATTTTTACAATTTGTTTGACATTTCAAAATGAGTTTGAATGAATTTTAAATACCGGGTGCAATGCACTCGAAACAGGTTTTCGCCCCGCTTTATAAATAAAGCAACAATCACAATACAACCAGCGATACAAACGTAACACCACAAATGCTGGGGCAGCAGCACACAGACCCAAAGAAAAGAAAAAAAAGTAAAAAAATGGAGACATTGGCGGATCGACTAAACTACGGTGACCCGCGACCGCTGCGCCCTCCGAAGAAGAACCACGACGCTCCTACGCCGAATCGTCGAGTACCAGGCAACACCTTCAAGAAGGAGATCACTGCTGCCCGGGCCGTAGGTCCTAGAGTTTCCCCCGGCACACGGATGGAAGCGGACTACGGGTAGCCACGACGTCCTTCAGGAAGGAGAGATGCCACCCTCGTCGGTGTCAGGCGAGCTGACAAGGATTTCTTCTGAAAAACCCAATCCACACCCCCGGACGATCTGTACCGGGTGCAATGCACCGGGAGTCAAAACGCTCTCTCTTGTTTTTCGTGATTCTTTGCTCTCGGTACTTTTTTTTTTAGGCCGGAGATCGGGAACCTGTGAATGTGTTTCACACCGGCCTGATCATCGTACAAGCAATTAACTGTTTTTCCAGAGAGCGTACAATGATTATTAGCTGATCTGATCCAGTACAGTGGCTCGACTTCACAGATCAGAGAGGGCCTTCGTAAATAGACGATCACTCGATCACAGCGTCGTACCCGTCCTCGTCAGCACCACAAGCAAAACCACCACAACGAGCAAGAACGAAAACTTCCATTTCTTCCGCGCCACAAGCTTTGGATCGTACTCTAGCAATCAAACAGGCAGCAACCTCCTCAGTCGCAGTCGCTGCACGCTGGTCCCGTGCCAGGTTTTGCGGTTTGAAAATGTGGCATGCGTTTCGAGTTTCGACCTTCACATGTGATCTGCTGCTAACAGCCTAACTAAACAGTAACGTACTACCTAGCTCCTAGGCGGCATGTACCGCCGTATAAGACGAGGCCATGCAGAGTACTTTTCTCGAGAGCATCTCCAGCAGATGCCAAAAATGCGAGAGGTGCCATAAAACCGTTTTTTAGACATTTGTGTCAAAAAGACGTCAAAAAATGGCCTCGTGTGCTGCACGGCCGCGCATGCCAGAAAATTTCTCCAGCCGTGCGCAATTCCTGATTTTTTCCCCTCTCCTTCCGCATTGCCGACCGTGCCACGCCGCCGTTGATTTCGGCAACCACCGCAGCCATCATTCACACTTCCCCTCGCAAACCGATAGATCCAGATGTCCGCTGCCGTTTCCGGCCGCTATCCCTTCATTTCACGGCCGCCGTCCACCGCCGCGAGTTCGACTACATCTCGATCCACCGCGCTCGTCTCCGGCCGCCCGAGCCGCTCCTCCGTCCCCACATCGACTCCGATGTGGTGGACACGCCACAAGCCCAAGGCAAAGGGCAGCCCCGCGGCAGCAGGTCGTAGCCGTCGGGAGTAGCACCGGCTTCCACGGCGTCCGGCTGCAGGACTCCGGTCGATACGCCGTGGAGATCACCTGCGAGGGGATGCGGATGTGGCTCGGCACGTTCCCTACAGCGGACGAGGCCGCTCGCGCGTACGACGCCGTGGCGTGGCGGTACGGCTGGCAGCTGTCGGAAATCAACTTTCTCGACATCAAGAACGTCAAGGTCGCGGATTTCATCGCTCTGGGTTTTCATGTTGTGTCTCGCGCAGGACGAAGACCGCAAGTCACTCCGGCAGATCAGGGCCGAGCTGACGGATGCGGCGGCAATGGTGAGAGGTTCCGTCGAGAGAACCTGTTTTTTTGATGTGCTATCCTGCGCTATCCTGTGCTCGCGTAGCGAGGAAGTTAGCCCACCGGGCTATCCTGCGCTCGCGGGGGTGCTGGGGCGGCAGCCCCGCGGTACGGTACACGTTGTTTTCGAGTCAGACTGCAGCTGACTTAGGGTTTTTGCACCACTATAAATACATCTTGTAAGCCGCCGGTTGGGGTAAGCCATACATTGTAAACCCACGACGTTTGTAACCTCACCTGATATAGTGAAGTATTGCTGGCTGGCGCCCGTGGTTTTTTCTCCTCCATTGTTGGAGGGTTTTTTCCACGTTAAATCTCGTGTCCCCGTTGGTTTGATCTTTCCGCTATTTCGTCGTTTCCGTGCTATCGTTTATAACAGAACCCCGATCTCGTTAGAGCGGAGTACGAGTTTTGGGCGAGCCGGGACGCGAAGAAGAAGAAGACCAAGTAGGGAGGGCCCTCCACGGTTGTTGGACCCTCGACTCCGGTGATCAAGATCGAGGATTCCAATTCATCATCCGGGTTTTCAGTTTTTTCTTCCAATGATGATGAATCCGGTGTTGATTGGAAGTTTCTTTGGAATAAGCGCTCTCGTTGCCCGTAGACGTTGGTCAGAACAATGCTTAATTGGCATGTTCTAGTTTAATTCGCAACATGTAGTATTACTAGCTATATTTGCATGTTTGTAGTTCGAATTATGTATGTATGAATGGTTCATAGTTTGAAACATATGCACTATTCTGGTCTGACAGAACTAGACCGGCCACGGCGGTAATCTACTACTGCTTCTTCCACCTTTTTCTCTTTCGAGGGAACAGTGCCGCACACCTAACAGGCCAACACCACAGCGAAAATCACGTGTTCAGAGACGTGAAGCTAACCGATCGCCACTAGAAGCTTCAAAAAGTGAGCTCACATGTACAGTGTGCAGCCCCAGCTGAGTGTAACCTACTCCCTCCGTTTTTTAATATAAGATGTTTTAGGTGTTGTACATGTTGTCTAGATACGTACTAAAGTGAGTGAACATACACACTTAATCATGTCTACATACATTTGTGTATACATGCATGTGGACAAATGATAAAACATCTTATATTAAAAAACGGAGGGAGTAGATATTTCCTCACTACTTCTAGAACAAAGGAGACTGTATGTACAGTTGCATACCAGCAAAGCAGGAAAAAAATGACCAACTTCTATACAAATGCCGATTGGTGCCGATGCAGTAGAGAATGTTGCAGGAGTGTCCATTTACAAGGGGAGGAACCTTCTCTTCTTGAAGTACCACAGGAGACATGCGAATCTGACCGTGCCGCAGACACCTATTATGACGAGCGTCCACTCGAACGCATGCGGCACCTCAAACACGCCGATCCCTTTGAAGTTCATGCCGAAGACTCCTGAGACGACGCCGAAAATGGCCACCACGAACGTGGCGGTGGTCAGAACTCAGCAGCAGCTCGAACTGGATCAGCTGGTTCCGGACGTTATCCTGCAAGAAGAACAGCATTATGATGATCATGATTCCTTGAGTTCAGATTACGAAAAAAAGAGACATTGAAAGAACATCCATTTATCTAGTTTACTGAACTTAACTACAGTTTGATGTTCCTCGCATGGTGGATAGTCTAAAAACCATTAATGCATCAAACATATAAATATGACCGCCATGATGCGTGTAGTAAGTCGCCCGTCGGTCATCACCAGCTACCACAATATGGTAAACACAGATTAGCATGCTCCCAAACAAAGTTATAGATTGGTTCCACATTTTTTATAATGGTCAAATAAGATGGCCCTTTTGTTTTTGTTTCCCAAAATCCCTTATCAAACAATTTAGTTTTGCGCAAAGGTGACCATCAACCATGCGGCATCCAAGAACTGGTCAACCGAAGCTTGTAACTCTCTTGAATAACTAGTATCTCACTATGCCAGGCTATTAGTGAGTAATGACTATATGAGAACAGCTACTGTTTGTCAAAAATCAGAAACAAAAGAGCGGTCAAAGAAAAAAAAAAGGCTAAACTAGTTCAGGGCAAGTTAACTTGTGTAAGTTATCAACCATTTACGGTTTACTTGTTACAAGTCTACCTTACCAGTATAATCATGTTGTTTTGTAACATTTCCAAGTTAACTTATCATTTCCATTTGAGTGGAGACAGAAATTTATTGTGTTTAGTCTGTCAGACTGAATATATTGGTGTGTTTTAACAACTAAATGGTATATGGAGTACTGGAGTTAAAAAATAGCTAAAATGCCCGTGAAAGTATTAACTGTCCAGAAATGTGACACTGAGAAGCTGCATATCAATCTCGTAACTAACACATGGTAACTGGCACATCATTTTCTCGCTACGGTGTAAAACTACTGAGCAAGACAAAATGCAACCTGCAAATTTGGATGAAGAAGAACTTTGTTTTGAACTGGAACCATTATCTGACTCTGAGCTATGGCGACGTTCAAATGATAAAAAGGAATCCGGGGACTATACCAGTTGGATGTTGACGAAATCCTCTGTGTCATCAATATACTCCTTCAGCTGATTTTTTTAAATGTAAATAGCAAAATTGTCAGCCAATGTTTAATTAAACGTGTAAGAAAACAGGAATAAGAGGCTAATATAACTATAATTCATGCTTCATACCGAAGTTAATTTGTTGAGAGTGTAGTCAATAACCACAAAGTAAGTCTCCAGTAACATTTCCAGTTCTTCTATGTTATACTGACTGCTCTCAGAGCTCTTGAAGCTGCTGTGTGGCTTGGGGTGACGATACTGGGGAAACTGGAGCAGAGAAGGATGCACCAAACACATTATTGCCAATTCCTTGAAGGCCCTGCTCGTCTAACAAAGATGCTTCCATCCTCCTCTTCTTCTCGGTGAGGTACATTTCAGCCATATCACCATCATCGTCCATCAGCTGCTCTATCTCGTCTCTGACCTTAATGGTGACAATTGGATATTCTTAAGACTGAAAATGGATCTTGTCGACAACTACCTAATGAAACAGGGAGAATATAGCGGAAGTCCATTTACCTTTTAGACCTTCCTAGTCAATGCAACAAGCTTGCTCTTCAGACGTCGAGCATGCTTCAAGTCAAGGTACTGATTTTTTCTGCTAACTCGTCTAGCAGCGGATAAGCTTCATCCTACAATTCAACAGCCTGAGAAAATTTGCAAGCATTTTTAGTTCTCCAATCAGGTGCCAAATCATTATGCTAAAAACAGAACAGAAAGTAGAGAATTAAAACTGCTCCCAACAGGGGTGATAGCCAAATTTGTGATTGTCGGTTAATTTCATGGACAATTGGTGGTAATAGTTGATTCTATTTTCTGTAAATCAAACAAAGTAATAGTAGCTGTTTGGTTCTAGGACTAACAATGCCACACAACTGATGCCACGTTGGTTATCTTTACTCCTATAAAGATATCAATCGGTGAGCAGTCCGTTCATCTCCTCCCCCACTATTGTGAGCAAGTCTAGCAAACAAGTGAGATGATGGCCATATTTGTCAGCAAAGTTTGGATAAAATTGCCACAAGTGCCAATAATATATACAACAACAGAGGTTGTGGCTCAACTAGTCTAATTTGCATCATTGGCAATAACCTGTGGCCAATCTAATTTATTTTTATACGTAACAATGTCCGGGTATTTAGCTATTCGTGATTAGATTGTGCATTAACAAATTCCAGGTGGTGTTATCATTGCGATGTGGTGGCAAACTGGACTTCCTAGCTATATACGGGAACACAGTGTGAAATTGTGGATGTTAAGTACATCATATGATATGACTATTCAGCAAATCACGCAGTCTAAAAAACGCTACACTCTAACTATGGAATGCTAGCCCAATACAAGAATCCACCAAAATAAAAATCCATATCCATCAGTAGTTCAATCGTCAAATACTCCCGAAGGACCGGAATTATCAAGCTCACCATGCTCTCGAACTGTAGGTCGGCTAATAGATTACTCAATTTACTCCATTAGTTGAGACAGGACCACAAGTCAATTCTACACCATAGGTAAAGTCGGCAGAGCGCGAAGTGGCACCTGCGCGTTGAGGAAGGAGCAGGCAGCCTCGAGCGCGACCTCGAGAGCGATGAACTCGAACGGCAGGTCGTCGGCGCGGTCGACGAGGTGGCGCTGCAACTCGTGGACGTACATCCGCACGGCCGCCTCCGCGGCGGCGCCGCCGTTGGCGTCGGGGTCGCGCAGGACGAGCGCCTCGTCGGCGGTGATGATGCACCGTATCCGCTCGAGGTTGCAGACGACGGCGCGCTCGCGGCCGAGGATGGCGGAGGGGTAGACGAACAGCGTGTCGAGGCGCGCGGGCAGGTCGAGCCGCCGCATGAGCGCCGGCTTGGCGACCTCCACCGCCTCGGACGCGCCCGACGCCGCGTCCACCCGCACCCACGAGCGCCGTCCGCCGCCGCGCTTCTTCAGGCCGTGTACGTCGATGGCCAGACCGCCCCCTCCTCCTCCGCCGTGACGGCGACGCTGCCTGGCGCCGCGGGCTTGCCGCGGCGCGGGGCGGGAAGAGGAGGCGCTCTTTGAGGTCTTGTTCCATGACGGCGGAGGTCTGGTCAGAGTGTGCATTTGGAGAGGAAGGGATCTCCATGGTTGTTCCGATCGGGCCGAGGAAAGAACATCCCATGACTTATCACATGGTGGGGCGTGCAGGCGACGTGGCGCCTCCCCTGTTGTCGGATTCAGCAGGTTGCTGGAACCTCCAGTTCTACTGCGTGTAAAGGATACCAGCCAACCAATGACTCCGTCTTTTTTTCTATACAACTATTAAAAGAGCAAACATGCGACGGATACATTAAATTGCAGTCGTTAATTATCTGATCGACGGATCAGATCGTTCCAACAATGTTGAGCACCTCAACACACCACCGCGAAACGTTTTTCCCGTGTTTCTTTTGTTTCCTCACGCGCGATTATCCTGGACCTCCCGCACGGCCTTCCAGCGCGCCTCCGGCCGTCGGCCCGGCCTTCCCGTGCGCCCATGTGCTCGACG
>CAMZMU010000053.1:32435230-32546845 GCA_947311845.1 Poa pratensis
TTTCAAATTAAGCGGGTCATAGTTTATGGGAAAATTGTACGACATTGCCGGTGCCGTCATATAAGATATTTTTATTGATAGGGGGATTCCCTTAAGAATATTTCATGGTCAACTTCCATGATGTAAATTGCATAGCAACGCCTCCCACCTCAGGTGCCTCTCTCTATTCTTGTCTTCTTTCGCTCGAGCTCGTGGCAGCATGAGCAATTATCCAGCCGCCATATCCATATTGTCGCACGACATATGCAAGCAATAAGGTGATGGCGGCCCTTGCTCTGCCCATCTGAGGCCAAAGTAAGGAGGTTTCACTAATCTCAGAATCATTTTCCACGACTTAGACGGAGCCGGCCAAGTCCGTCTTCTCCAAGCTCAATGTATCGGAGCGGTACTTGCCGCCTTTACCTGTTCATGTACCTCACGCCACCGACAGCATTCTCCATGTTGCATCTAGTGAGGAACATCTTTTATTGCTTATGTACTACCCATAAACTTATCAATTGTCCTTTAGAAGATTTCGATAAGGTCAACTTACACACCGTATTGGCTAGCCATATGAGCACCTTTTCGCTTCTATACATCGTTATGGCCCACATTGTGGATGACCTAGCGATCACATCCAGCGAGTAGTGGTTGTGTTTCATGTAATAATAAAAGAGATAAATATGTTTCACATTAAGATAATCATGCACGTGTTTGATGTGATGTTGAAGCATACTTTTGCCGAAAACTACCTAAATTATTATTGCTTTTAAGGACAATCCATGATTATATTAACAAGGCAGTACGATGAATAGCCTTGCTTTAAATAAGCGAACCCCTTAGTCTTGTCAGCCCCTCATAACTTATCCCATTCTCTCTGGTACACGATTAGTGGTTGCTAATCAACATGTGTTTATTACCTAATTGGAACACAAGTTAAAATAGAGTGTTGGCAACAAGTGTTTCTTCAAAATTAGTTTAGGTTGTCACAAAAAAATGGGTCGCCAAAGTAGTTCCCACGCAGTGCGAACATGTTATAGTGCGCACGTCGCATCGATGATTCTCTCAAATAATTTTCGCATGCAAAAACCGCAGTTGAATTGCAATATTCATGCACAAGTGTCTTAATTTCCAGATTTAGTCGAGACATGTTATCTTTGTGAGGGAAAATGTCCTATATGTTTTTTATGGTATTTATTGCTCTAACAGAATATGGGCCGAATCACTATAACCAAGTGCCTAAAGTAAATATCGAAAGTGCATTAGTGCACCCGTCCTCGGCCATCCGGAACATCACCACTCACCAGGCAGCCAGCCCATCTATATAGGGAACGAGATCCTCTGACGTTATGTACCCTGACTTCCTCTGACTTTGGATCGCTGACATGCGGGGCCCACCACGCGCGGGACCCACCTGTCGGTGACCCAAAGTCAGGCAACGTCAGAGTGCATAACGTCAGAGGATCCGGTTTATAGGCCCCTACTCCAGAGATTCCCCTACTCCATCGTTTCCGTGAAATCCAAGTTTCCTCTTCCCTCAAAACTTTCCTAATAACAAACTCTCCTCCACGGCTAATTCGAATTCGGTTACAATCTAGCTTCATCTCAGCGGCAATGGCGCCCACGGCCGGGCCCCTGCAGAGCCCCAGCGGCCAGCAGATCATCGCGCGGTACCTCGCCCCCAAGGCGCTCCGCGGCGACACCACCACTGACCCCGACCTCGTCGCCGACGACGTCGACGTCTTCTCCGCCGAGAGCCCCGCGGCGCTCCCCTTCCACCCCGGCAGCAGGACGGACCACGGGGAGGTGTGGGGCTACTTCTTCGGGGACTACCCCATCGACGACGTGCGGCCGGTGCCGGGCGGATGCTGGGCGCGGTACGGGCCCGAGAAGGAGTACGTGCACGGCCAGGAGGCGGTCGCGTTCCGGCGCAGGTTCGCGTTCCACGTGACCTGTTGGGGCGACAACGGCGGGGTGGACGTGCTCGCGACGCCGTGGCTGATGAAGGAGTACCGGCTCAACAAGGACGCCGCCGCATTCCGCCGCGCCGCCAAGCGGCCCGGCCCCAAGGCGAACATGGACTGCGTGGTCCGCAAGATCTTCGCGAAGCCGCCGCCTCCTCCGCCTGCAAGCCCCGAGGAGCCGATCCCGGCGTCCAGGTACGTGGACGAGGAAGCCGGATACTCCAGCGACGAGGACTGGAGGCGCGTCGGCTGCCGCGTCGAGGAAGAACCGGGGAGGAAGCGCGGACGGTTCTGTCTTGTGTGATCGATTGCATCGGTCGATTGGTTCGTGCCTAGCTGCGATAGGTTGATTGGTCAGGAGAACAAATTCAGGTTCCAGGAATAGGTTGGTATATTCGTCAGTAATCTTTTGATTTGCTGTATGTGTATGGATCTTGGATAGTTGCAGTCATCAATTCGTAGTGCAGAAACTTTTCGAGGCGAGAATTTATACTGTTCGCACCTCTGTTTGTTGTGCTGCTTCTGCAACTTCTTGATTTCTGATTGCTGTTCCAAGAACACTTTGGTTCAGTGTGTTCCTCTTTTTACTGGAAGTTAATTAGTTGTTGTAGTAGAATAATTTCTGTAGAAGATTTAATTACTTCTCATCATCATTGAGACAATGATGGTAGAGGCGCCTATATCTCAGCAATGCTATCCCGAACAGTTGCAGGAACTGTCTTCTTTGTCCACCGCGTCATTTTTCTGTAACATTTAGCTATTGTCCACTGCAACAATGTATGGTTGCAACTTCAGTTCCAGAATCTTCGTGTGGTATGAAACTCAAAGTGTTAGCTTGGATTCAGAAACGTTCCACGAATTTATGAACAAAAGAGAGCTAAAAGATCCAAATTATGGCTAGAGGAATTAGTTTTACATTAAAGATACTAGCATGCAAACCATAATCTTCTGTTCCAACAACCTTTTAGTACCCCCCAAATTTACTAGTGAAGGTAATTGGTTCCCCTTTTAGTTTAGGCATCAAAATTTTGATAACTGGAAGCTGCAGGTCATTGTATTGTTGTATGAAATGTATGATAGTTGGTCACTTGCCATGGGCAAACACGCAGCAGACTGAAATTCTGACCAAGAAGGCATATAGAAGTGGGAAATCCGCAGCAGCTCCCGAGCACCAGTGCTCCCGTTATTTCAATTTTTTGAAAAGCACACTTTTTTGCTTCCAAAAATTCTGAAAAAATTCACACCAACACACATACATATCCCGCAGGTACGCCAGAAATTTCGTAAAGAAATTCATTATAGTTTGGGCTAGGCAAAAAAGTGAAATTTCTGACAGATTCAACACACTTTATACACTTTTTACTGACTGGAATTTTGTTATTTTTATACAGCTCGAAATACGACGTTTTCTGCACCATAAATTAGCACGCACGTAAGAAACATGCATATGTATCTTAGAATTTTTTTCGTATTTTTTTAAAACATAAATTTAAAATTTTCAAAATTTTAAAATACCAGTTTCACTGGTGCTCGGGAGCTGCAAATCTGCTATAGAAGTTCCTTACTAGTTAAACAATGCGTTTTGACACACACTTGGGAATTGCACGTTGTTTTGCAGCTGAATTGCTGACCAAGGAGCCCAACTTAAATCTAGCTTCTAATCCTACAGAATCGCAAAATTTGAGGAATAAGATCGTTTATGCTTTGTTGGATTTACAGCAGAACGACTAATACGCGATCAAGCTGCTGTCTGCAACTGTAATCCTGAGTATATATAGTGTCCGTGTAGCTCAGTGAAGCTTTGCTGCCTGCAATCATAGTCCGAGTGGGTGTGTATAGCGTAAAACTACAACTTTACAGACAATCACTAACACATTTGCCCGCAATCGCAAAAACATACCACTTTTGGTCCGTTGCTGGCAAATCGCGCCAAATCGTGTTTCAGAGCGAATTGACACGTTTTTTTTTAGGTTTGATAATTGTGTTTTCACAAAAAGGTAATAATGTACGCATTTGATATGATGTTGAAACATACTTTTCTCAAAAATTGCCTACGATTATTTATGCTTTCAAGGACAACCCATTGATCATATTGACAAGGTACTACGACAAATAGGCTTTATTTCGATAAGGGCAACCTTAGGCTCTTCAACCCCATGCATCATCGCTCACCCATCCTTGTGATACCCAATTAGCTATTGTTAATCAACACGTGTTTCTTAACTTTATTGAATCACAAGTTAAAATAGAGGGATGACCATAAGTTTTCAGAATGTCAAAAAATTCGGAAAAAAAATCCGGGTGTACATTACAACATGATGTGTTAGCACAAAAAATGGCAGGGTGAAAAAACTTTTTTTGTGATCTGTACAAAAAAGAGAAAAAACTGACGCGTATATATACGTTTCGGTGTGTCGGATTTGTCTTTTTTGCACAGGTTGCAAAAAAACTTTTTTTTTCACGTAACTTTTTGTGTCAACATGAAATGTCATGAACTGTATGAAATTTTTTTTTTTGGAATTTTTTGACATTTGGAAAAATGTTTTCTGGGTAGTGGGTGCACCCACTACCCGTTATGAATATCCGTGACAATAAGTGCTTCTTCAAAATTAGTTTAGTCTGTCACCAAAAATGGATTGCCGCAAACGGAGCTTGGCTCTGATGGTTGGGTTCCCTGTGGTGGAACCAGCCCACCCAGGTTCAAGTCCTAGACTTGGCATGGGCGTTTGCATTAACCTGGATTTATTCCAGGTTTATCCGGCGCTATTCTTTCAGTGGTAGGTGACGTGCCCGTCAACAGCGAGGCGCCTGTGGTGATTTCGTCAACCTCAAGATCTGCCGGCTCAGTCCTTCAGAGATGCTCATAGGGGTAGGGTGTGCGTGCGTGCGTTCATAGGGGTGAGTGTACGTGTGTATTTGTGAGTGTCTGTGTTATACTGTGTTCTCAAAAAAAAAATGGATTGCCAAAGTAATCCCCACGCAAAGCGAACGATGATGTAGCGCACACTTCCTATTGGCTATTCTCTGAAATTATTTTCCGAATGCAAGAACCGCCCTTGAAATGCAATATCCATACACAAGTGTCACACCTTTCTGGATTTTAGTCGAGATGTTCTAACTTCTTGTGAAGGAAAATATTCTATACGAGTATGTTTACAGTATTTATTGCTGTAACACAATATCCCACGAGAGTAGAATCATCAATAGCCGGACCGACAAAATTCACCCTGAGATAAAAGTTTAGCACAAAAAGAAAGTGCCCACGTCCATGTCCCGAATCTTCTATCTGAACCTGGACATGTCGAACATCACCCCGAACTGAAGCCAGCCCATTTATAAGTTCACGACCCTGTTCCATCGTTTCCGTGAACTCCAAGAAGAACTCCTCTCCCCTCAAAACTTTCCTAACAAACTCTCTCTCCCTCCACGGCTCCATTCGATAGCTCCATCTTGGCGGCAATGGAGCCCACGGCTGTGCCCCTGCCGAACCTGCCGTGGAGCTTGCCGTGGAGCTACGCGTTAAAGCTCAGCGGCCGCCTGATCATCGCGAAGTACCTCACCCCCAAGGTGCTCGGCGGGTACTCCCTCCTCGACCCCGGCGTCATCGAGGAGGGCGTGGACGTCTTCGGCTCCGCGAACCCCGCGGCGCTCCTCTTCCTCCCCGCCAGCAGGACGGGCCACGGGAAGATGTGGGGCTACTTCTACGGGCACTACCCCATCGATGACGTGTGGGTGTGGCCGGTGCCGGGCGGCTGCTGGAGACGGTACGGGCCCGAGAAGGGGTACTTCCTCGGCCGCGGCGGGGCCATGGAGGCGGTCGCGTTCCGGCGCAGGTTCGCCTTCTACGAGAGCAGTTGGGGCGACGACGGCAGGGAGATCCTGCTCCCGACGCCGTGGCTGATGAAGGAGTACCGCCTCAACAAGGGCTCCGCCGGCTTCCGCGCCGCCGCCGCGCGGGCCCAGGCCCATCCCTGGGTGAACATGGACTGCGTGGTCCGCAAGGTCTTCGCAATGCTGCCGCCGCCGTTTGGCAGGGCTGTTGTGTGGCATATCCCGTCGTCCAGATACCCCGGCGGCGGCGGCGGCGAGGAAGCCGGCTACGCCAGCGACAAGGAGTCGAGGACCAGAAGCGCGTCGGCTGGCCGCGTCGAGGAAGAACCGGGGATGAAGCGCGCACGTCTCGTGTGATCGACCGCATCGGTCGATTGGTTCGTGTCTCGCTGCGATCGATTGGCGTCGTTTGATCGGTACTCACATCCTTCAGAAATCTTTTGATTTGCCTGTACATGGATGGATCTTGGATAGTATCGTAGTAGCAGTCAGCACCAAATCGTAGGTGCGGCTCAAAACTTTCTGAGGTGAGGAATTGTACCATACGCATCTCCATTTTTGTTCTGCAACATCTTCTGTCTTCCAATAAGGCAAGAACAGTTCAAGAATGCTTTGCTTCAGGCTGTAGTTTTTAGGAAGTTAATTAGCTATGGTAGAATTTTGGTTGTGACAGACTTGTTCACTTCTCAAATTCTCATTGTCGTTGGTGGGCAGCCCTCTATCTCAGTACTAATTCTTGCTTCATTTCTGCGAGGCAATGCTATATCAATTTTACATTTAGAGGGACCTAGTGGAAATTTATGGAACTGTCTTCTTTGTCCACTACACCATTATCTGCAACATTAGCTATAACTGTTTACTGCAACAACGTTTGGATGCAATTTCGTTTCCTGAATCTTCTTTGGCCACTGCATCATTTTTCTGCAACATTAGTTATTGTCCATGAAAATGTAAACAAGAGAGCTGAAAGATACATGTCACTGTTAGAGGAATCGACTTCCAGACCTTACAGTGTTAAAACTTCAAAGTGTACCCCAAATTTACTCGCAATATATCGGTTTCCATTTTAGTTTGGATGCTGCTTGTATTGTACACCAAGACTGGAATCTGCAGGTCTTTATATTGTTCTATGAAATGTCTGTCAGTTTTCCTTTGATAGGATGATCTCCATGCCCTGCAGGGTAAAACCTACGGATTTTTCTTGTTTGCCGGCATTTTTTGTACACCAAGCAGAATGAAATGCCAACCAAGGAGAAGGTTCAGAAACCAATACCACGCACTTGGGATCTGACGAAAACCTACGGGTTCGTCAGAAATCTTTTGATTTGCTGTACGTCGATGGATCTTGGATAGTTGCAATCATCAATACATAGTGCAGAAACTTTTCGAAGCGAGAATTTATACTGTACGTACCTCCGTTTGTTCTGCTGCTTCTGCATCATCTTGATTCCATTGCCCTTCCAAGAACAGTTTGGTTCAGGGTGTTGCTCTTGTTACTGCAAGTTAATTAGTTCTAGCAGAAAGTTGTTTGTAGGAGATTTACTTACTTCTCGTCATCGTTGATGGTAAAGTTGTTTGTAGGAGACTTATTTACTTCTATATGTTGGTTCCGCTTTTAGTTCTGGCATAAAAACTTTTCGAACTGGAAGCTGCGGGCCATTGTATGGTTGTATGAAATGTCTTTCAGTTGGTCTCTTGCCATTGTCAAATACGCAGTAGACTGAAATGCTGATCATGAAGTCTTAGATGTTCTCTACTGATTAACCAGTGCGTTCGACACATACTTGGGAATTTCAGGTTGTTTTTTAGCTGAAGGAGCCCAACTTAAATCAAGCTTCCAATACAGTATCACAAAATTGGAGGGAACAAGATCGTTTATACTTTGTTGAATTATCTAGAGCAGAACGATTAAAATGCAGATCCTGGGTATACTGTAGGTGTAGCTCAATCAACCTGCTGCCGGTACTCAGAGTCAGAGTGGGAGGGAACCATGTTCACTGCTTTGGGCACGCTGTGCCTTCGGTCTAAAAAAAACCACGTTCACTGGTGTCTTACATAAGAATGCAGTTATTTTAACTTTTAACCGCTTACTGGGTGTTTGGGGCCAACGAGTGTGTGTGACACTGTGACATACTGACATTCTAATCTCGTTCCGTTGTATGGTTGCTTCAGGGCCGTAGGTTCTTTTTGGTACGACCTGAACATATCCATGTATGTCATGTACTCTCTCCGTTCCAAATTAGATGACTTTCATTTGCCCATATGTGGATGTATCTAGACATGTTACAAATAGATACATCCACATTTAGGCAAATGAAAGTCATCTACTCCCTCCGTTCCACAATATAAGATGTTTTAGCCATTTCCCACATGAACATGTATACACATGTATCTAGACACATTTTAGTGTATACGCGCATTCTTTTTACTCCGAATCTAGACACCATGTGTATCACCTAAAACATCTTATATTGTGAAACAGAGGGAGTAAATATTTGTTATTTGCTAGAGTTAACACGAACACTTTAGCTAGTGAAATGGAAGAGAGAATGATATGACAGAGTAAAGTCGTTTCTTAGAAACCAATTAAATGACGATGTCACGACTACTAGTTAGAAAAAAAACAGTTTTGCTAGAACAGAACGCCTTGTTCTTCCTTCAAAAATTTGGAAGCCTATCATATTCTCAAGAAAAAGATAAGACCTAACCGGCGGCTCGGGCGAATCCCCGGTTGTCACCCGCGCCACCCCTTCCTCCTCCTCCACTACAAACGTCTAGAATCTCCTCCACGGCCGGTGCTTCGGGACACGCGGATTTTGTGATGGTGCATGTGCGGAAGAACGGGTCAACTGCAACTGTTGATGGCGCTCAGGCAGATGCAGTGATAGCTAGATGGCGTGGGCGGGTTTCCAGACAACAACGAGCTTTGAATGGGTCAGAATCGAATGAAGTTATGGTGTGGCAATGGTGTCGCTAGACTCAGTCTGGCGGGTTTGGTAGGCCTGTTGGTGGCCCAGATGATGCACAATATGAAGGTTTTGTGAGGCTGAACTAGATAAAATATTTGACTCTGAAGGTGGCCGGAGCCGGCAACCACCATGCTCTTGGGTGTCTTTCCATTCTTGAAGGCATCCTCGAGGTGAAGTTCTCCTTGCTCCACCTAAACCAGCTCCGTGGGGAACATTAGATCTGTGCATCAGATGATGAAGGGCGCTATGTGTCGCCTCCCTATTTGATGGCATCGCTTTTGGAGACGAGCATTGATAGGAGGGCTTCATCGACAATCGTCTGTGGTGAAACCGGATTCACTTGCTCGAGGAAAAGTGATGACGATGAAGTTTGCGATCACCGCGACGGGTTACTCTTTCTTCAAGGTGGTATGCGTGGTATATCTGTTGTGAGCCAAGTCCAGCTGCGTGTGCCCTCGAGTTGAGCATGTTCTATGAAAGTCATTGTGGGAGTTTGCTTTGGTTTTCGCCTGATTATCTGGCAATTATTTGGGTCAATCACTTATTTGTGAAAATGGATAGTCATTGCACAACAAAGTTTAGACATGTCAGGCCGATCTAAGGTTATCCACAATTAATAAGGTCAATTTTATCTTAAGGTGGGACTCACTTAACTTATAAAAATAGCCATGGTGTAAAAGTTTACATTTTTTGTATGTTGGGACCCACATATCTGGTAATAGTACACCACGCAAGAGATATATGGGTATGCACAGTGCCGGCCATAAAAAAAAGGTTCTCTTACAATATACATTACGGATTTTGAGATTAATATCTTTTTATGTGTAACTCATAAATTTACTGGAAGTCTACCGCTAATAATCTCTCTCTCACACACAAACACACACACAATATATATGCATATATCTCTCTTCAGCTCTCGCATATTGGGTGCTTTCAACAAGCATGAGGGCAATATATAGCTTATAGCAAATGTGACCTGATACATTATGGTCTTATCAAGTTAAGTAGGTCATCATTGGGAAAATTGTCCTACATTGTCCATGCCCTATATAAGATATTTGTATTGCTTATGGACTAACCATATATAGGCTTATCCTATGGCCTTAAGAAGATTCCTTTCAGATCAACCTCCATGATTTAGATTGCATAGCAATTCCCTCCTCCGGCGCCTCTATATACTCTTATCCTTCCCCTCGAGCCCGCGGCAACATCAACAACACTCCAACAGTCAGATCCACGTGGTTGCATGACGTACGCGAGCAACAAGGTGATGGAGACCCTTACCCTGCCTATCTTATTTTTGTCAATCTTTCTAGGAGGCCAAATCAAGGAGGTGGCGCAAATCTAAGAATCATATCCATGGCTTTTATGGAGACGGTGTGTGTCACCGCTAGTCTTCTCCAAGCTCGCAATATCAGGCGGTACTCATTGCCTTCACATGATTTACCTCACAGTGTAGAGGTCATTGTACATGTCTGTGTCTAGCGAGTAGCATATTTTTATTGCTTATGTACTAACCATAGACTCTTGGATTTTCCTTAAGAAGATTCTGTTAAGGTCAACCTACACAATGCATACGGCTAGCATGTAAGTACATTTTCTCTTATCCATCCTTATGCCAACATTGTGGATGACCTAGCGGTTGCACCTGGCTAGGAGTAGTACCCTTTCCAGTAACAACAGAAAGATAGATATGTTTCCACAAGAGGTAATCATGTACGCGTTTTATATGATGTTGAAGCATACTATTCTAAAAACTACGTGAAATGATTATTTCTTTCAATCATATTGATAAGGCACTACAATGAATACTCTTGCTTTCGACAAGCGCACCCCTTATACTCTTTAACCCCCTTATGATGTGATACGCGATTAACGGTTGTTAATTAAGACGTGGTTCTTACCTCTAGTGGAACACACGATTAAAATAGTGCGAATGTGTTGTGGCGCATTTCGTATCGGTGATTTTCTCAATAATTTTCTGAATGCAAGAACCTCATTTGAAATGCAATATTCGTGGACAAGCACTGTCTTACTTTTTCCAGATTTTAGTCCAGATGTGACAACTTTTTGTGCTAACAAAATATCCCATAAGAGCAGAATCAATAGTATCCATGTGGCTGGAGTAAATTTGGAAAGGGCACCGTCCAGAAATCCCGAATTTTCCATCTCTGAAACATCACCCCGAACTGAAGCCAGCCCATTTATAAATTCCCGACCCTATTCCATCGTTTCCGTCTTTCCGTGAACTCCAAGTAGAAGTCCCCTCTCCCCTCGAAACTTTCCTAACAAACTCGCTCTCCCTCCACGGCTCCATTCGGTTACAATCTACTGTAGCTCCATCTTGGCGGCAATGGCGCCCACGGCCGAGCCCCTGCGGAGCCTGCCGCCGGGCACCGAGTTCAAGCCCAGCGGCCACCAGATCATCGCGCAGTACCTCGCCCCCAAGGCGCTCCGCGGCGACACCACCAGCGACAGCGACCCCGGCCTCGTCGCCGAGGGCGTGGACGTCTTCTCCGCCGAGAGCCCCGCGGCGCTCCCCTTCCACCCCGGCAGCAGGACGGACCACGGGGAGGTCTGGGGCTACTTCTACGGGGACTACCCCATCGACGAGGTGCGGCCGGTGCCGGGCGGCTGCTGGGCGCGGTACGGGCCCGAGAAGGGGTACGTGCACGGCCGCGGAGGGGCCGCGGAGGCGGTCGCGTTCCGGCGCAGGTTCGCCTTCCACGTGACCTGTTGGAGCGACGACGGCAGGGTGGTCGTGCTCCTGACGCCGTGGCTGATGAAGGAGTACCGGCTCAACAAGGACGCGGCCGTCCTCCGCGCCGCCGCCGCGAGGGCCAGGGCCCACCCCAGGGCGAACATGGACTGCGTGGTCCGCAAGGTCTTCGCGAAGCCGCCGCCGCCGCCGGCTGGCAGCTCCTGCGAGGAGGAGATCCCGGTGTCCAGCTACCCCGGCGGCGAGGAATCCGGCTACTCCAGCGACGAGGACCTGAAGCGCGTCGGCTGCCGCATCGAGGACGAACCGGGGAGGAAGCGCGCACGGTTCTGTCTTGTGTAATCAATCGCACCGGTCGACTGGTTCGTGTCTCGCTGCGACCGATTGGCGCCGTTTGATCGGTACTCACATCCTTCAGAAATCTTTTGATCCTGTACGTGGATGGATCTTGGATAGTATCGTAGCAGCAAATCGTAGGTGCAGCTTGGAACATTCGGACGTGAGGATTTGTACCGTACGCATCTCCATTTTTGTTCTGCAACATCTTCTGTCTTCCAAGAAGGCAAGAACAGTTCAAGAATGCTTACTTCAGGTTGAACTTTTCTTGGAAGTTAGTTAGTTAGTTCTAGTAGAAATTTGTTTGTGACAGACTTGTTCACTTCTAAGTTCTCATTGTCGTCGCTGGCAGCAAAGTGCCTCTATCTCAGTACTAATTCTTGCTTCATTTCTGTTAGGCAATGCTATATTAATTTTACAGTTACAGAGATGTGGTGGTAATATATCTGCAACATTAGCTATTGCTGCAACATTAGCTATTGCTGCAAAATTATCTGCAAGATTAGCCATTGCTGTTTACTTCAAAAACGTTTGGTTGCATAATAAACTGTCTTGTTTGTCCACTACATCATTTCTCGGCAACATTTGCTATTGCTGTTTACTGCAACCATGTTTGGTTGCAATTTCATTTCCAGAATCTTGGGCACTGCATCATTTTTCTGCAACATTAGCTATTGTCCATGAAAAAATGTAAACAAGAGAGCTGAAAGATACATGCATGTTACTGCTAGAGGAATTTGACTTCCAGGCCTTTACAGTGTTCAGAGAGTCCATTATTACCCCAAATTTACTAGCAATATGATGGTTTGAATTTTAGTTCGGGTGCTGCTTGTATTGGCCAACTTGACTCCAAAACTGGAAGCTGCAGGTCATTGTATGAAATGTCTGTCAGTTTTCCTATGATACTGGGATAATCTCCATATCATGGATTGAATTTGAATGACTGATTTGGTATTTAGGTATGACCTAGGGATTTTTCTTGTTTCCCTACCTTGTTTTATACACCAAGCAGATTGAAATGCCGACCAAGGAGAAGGTTCAGAAAACCAATACGTTCGGCACGCACTTGGGAACAGCATGTTGTTCGGCAGCTCAATTTGGGAAATAAGACAGTTTATTACGGGTTGTTCAATTGCCTGGTTATCAGAACGATTAGCAATTAGCATGCATGCAGATCCCTGGGTGTAGGTGAATTAACCTGTTACCTCTATTCACTGTCAGAGTAGGATCAATGTTCATCTGCAACACGACGGTCGACTGGTAGGAACCATGCTCATCTCCATGCGTATAACCTTTGCACAGGCCAGCTAACCAGGCAATCAGCTATTACCTCTGTTCAAAAATATAAGACGTTTTGGTAACTTAAAATGGCCTACCAAAACCGAAACATCTTATATTTTAGAATTGAGGTAGTACTTCAGTAAGGTGACACACATCAGATAACTGTCTTTTCTGAATGCAGTGTGGTGACAGTAAAGGAAATCACTGTACTATTATGAATGCGGTGAATAACCGCAGCAGAGTATGCACATGCCAACACATATAACCTTCGCGCCATGACAACACACGCATAAAGATGGCAACAGTAAGTTACTGCATGCATATCATCAATTTCGTCATCAATTTCACATCAGGCATGAGAGAGAGAACAAGAAAAGTTCTGAATGCAGTTGGCATTTCTAAAAAGAATTGAGTATACGAGACAAAAATTAAGGATCATCCTCCAGCCAAAAAGAGAACTAGAAAAAGCGTGTGCGTTCAAGCAGCTCCCAAACCAGATCCACGTCCCCGGTACCACAAACTACGAAATCATCATGAAATCATCATAGGTACGAAGCGAAATCAAGGTTAATTTTCTCCACTCTTTGCTCATATCCTGAGATCAAAAAGAGACTGCAGCAAAAACCAACTCTGTGAGATGCTTGTGTCTTGCATTCAGAAGCTTTTGCGGTGAGGAGCGGCAGCCTTGCGGTTCACTTCCAGGGCTTTGCCTTTGCTCTTGACCTGCATGTCATCACCAGTGCCGGACCTGCCAGGTGCTTGCGCGGCGTGTTTGAACCGGACCAGTAGGATGGTCATGTTATCAACCGATGGTTGAGGTGGTTCTACGCACATATCAAGAATGGCCTCACAGTTCTTCCCCAGGTCCATCCCCTGAGTTTGTGTGTGTTGGTCATAGCATATGCCAAGTTAAAGGGAATTAATAGCAAATCTAACAAAAAATATATAAGTACGTAGACATGCTGGTACAGAAAAACTCACAGATTTCATGTTCCCACGTATAATTTCAATCAAACCCTGGTTCAACACTACATCCCTACAAGAAATGAACAGGTGTGTAAATTGTTAGAGCAAAGATCTGCTGGGACAAAAAATCAATTATGTCACTGAGTACATCCAGGCAGGGGGCGCAGGGCACAAATTCCTATCTCCACTTAACCAGGTTTCCGTAACTGCCAACGATATGCACACCAAAACATAGTAGGATCCATGGTCTTCAAGGGTTCTAACAAAATTAAACCCAACATATTGCATGATGGTTTTCAACCAACTGATTAAGACATTCATGCAATCAGGTTAATAATTTTCTGGACAGTCTCAAGTACTAGCACAGCAAGGGATTGGCAGAGACTGCTCCATTCTATAACTTCGGCAAATCATACAAAAATGACACGCACATTGTGTGATGGTGATGGACTGATGATGTTTACCCAAAGCAAAGCAAATTTAACAGAACTATCTGTCCTTTGGATTACATATACCCTGCTTGAAATCATGCATCGACATGGAGTAAAGCATAATATAGCAAAGCTTCTAACACATTTTAGTTGAGCACTTACCATACTCCATCACATGCCATAACAAGAAACTCAGTATCATCAGTTATATTTTCCTAGCAGAAAAAAAGGTCATTTTTCATCACACCATATCCAGTAGGACAAACTTACCCATCTTTAGGAAAGCTAAGTAACTTACTAGGCAAATTTCAGGAGAAGAAGTCAATGCTTGTTGTGCAGGGGTTAATCGACTATTGTTTTTGTACCTCATATCACCTGAAATATAAGGAAAAATAAATCACATCGTGATATATCGTATAGCTCCCCTAAAAAAAAGGAAATTAACTATACCGATTGATCTTGAGACTGCAATTCCATTATCAATACGACTAGCACCTCCAGTAAATGTTACGGAACGTCCTGCGTTTTCTATTCTCCGTCTTTCAGTTGGAACACTTGGTTTGTGGTCGGTGGTCAAAATAATTGCCTTTCAATACAACAGAATAAAATTAGGCACCATAAGAGATCACATAGAAGAAAATAGCTGATCAGGTACCCAGCCCGAGATTAACAAGAGAAGTAGTCAACTGCACCTGACCATTCCGCGAGAGCACACAACGACAATCACCAGCATTCCCAACAATGATCTGGTCGCCTCTAATGATAGCCACACAGGCAGTACTTCCCACATCTATTGGCCCAGGATGTTTCTGCAAACAAATAAACAAGCAGAGTAAACAACAGGTGTTTTTGTAAGTTTAGATTTTCTACATAGAAATAATTATATATTCTCCTGTAAAAAAGGAGACATCACCTTCAGTTTCAAACAAGCGCAATTCATTATCTTATCCTTGAAAGTTAATTTCCTATTAGGACTATACTCAGATAACTCCCTCCGTCCCTCCTCTGTCATCATCATCTGATCCATTCTGCAACAGTAAAGTAGCAACAATGATTCAAATGTCATAATACACATGTGCAAGGAGTACCATAATGAACAAAAGAATATGTTAGTATTGGTATAAAAAAATGTGAGATAACCTCAAAACGTAGAATGCATAACTTAGTTAGCTATAAAATAACCTGACGAAAGCGCTTGACACTGCAGTAGGCAGATTGTCTTTAAACTCTGGATGGTTCCGAACCTCAACATGAAGGTGTTGTGCACAGTACCTTGATACAGCAGGTCCTGTAACAGAAAAAAATCATCTTACATGATTACAGTTATTGTTTATGCTACTGATCACAAAAAAAACCGATCAACAGAACAAGCGAGTATAATAAAATGATTTATATGAATGCCAGTATCTGAATATCGCTTCAATTTGTATCATAGAATCGAATTATATTTGTTGTTCATAAGAGGATGAGACTGAATACCAACCTCCATGGCCGTCATAAACACCAAAGAATGATGTGGCAGTGGAAACATCCAATCTCTAATGGCTGCATGCTGGAGAATGAGAAAACAATAAGTTGAGCAGACTTTCAGTATTTTCACCAAAGTTACTTGCAAGTAGTAAACCATGCATTTTGTAGGCCTATATCTCCTAACACCGGTCCTACATACGGAACAGTGGAAGCGGGATGGTTAATTACTCACAGCATCTTCCATGTTTACGCGGTAACCTTGCATAGATGACACAGCGTACTCAAGCCTGTCATTCTCTCCCCTGTGGGTAGTCTTTGATATCACGGGCTCCCTGCTGATTGCACTCACAGCAAAGTTTGGTTCCCTGCAAGATTAAAACATTGATGACTAAACCTTGTATCAAGAAAACTAAAGGTAACCCGATCGATACTGAGTTACAGATGGCACAAACACCAGAATTAAAGCATTGACTAAAATGTAAAATGAGACATCACCACACGTTCTTCATGGTGCTTGATGGTCTGGGTTCTTCCTTCTTGGTCCGCAATGCATGCACAGGTGCGCAGCCAGAGCCGGTGCACGAGAGGCTCTCTTGCAAGGGAGCAGACCGGGCCTCTTCGAGCCAAATGTAATTCCTGCCTGACACCGAATGCATCAGGAACACGACGGTTAGCAATAGACTTGAGAAATCATTTCAACGATTAGGCATTCAATTGCAGCTCAAACGCAGTCAGGCAGTTCTCAAGAGACAATGGTCATGGATGAAATATCGCAACCTACGTTTCGCGATCACATTGACATCTGTTTGAGCTGGTAATCGATCGGAGGATAGATCTCTATCCCTCGCACGTACGGGCACATCCATCGCACTAGCATGAACGATCGAATTATGCAAATACCTTGACGAATGATCCGGTGGGCGTGCGGCAAAGCCGGCAGCGGCGATCAGCGGGAATGCAGCGGCGGCCGGGATCAGAGAGAATGGGCGGCGGCCGGGAACAGAGGGAATGCGGCGGCGGCCGTGATCAGAGGGAATCCGGCGGCGGCCGTGATCAGCGGCGCCCGGCTCCTAGTGGCTCGATCGCTGGGTGCCCTAGTCGGGACGAGCAGCGGAGGAGCCGACGCGAAACGATCATGGATGGCTGGTGCGACCGATCCCGGCTGCGTGGTGGTTTCGATATGCTTTTATTGGGCCCACGTGGGCCTGTACTGGCCCTGTCATTTCGCGGAGGTGTTCTGGAACCGGGAATTGGTAGGCATGTTTGGTTTACTGAACCTCCAGATTCTGCTAATGTAATAATCACGATTCACTAAAAAAAGTAATAATCATGAATATTAATCAGTAACATAATTCCTGGGTTTTCTCCGAGAAAGAAACACTCCATCAGAGTCCCCCTGGCAGAAAGAAAAGCACACTCCATCATCAAGGCTAAAAAAAACATGTATGTTTTTTTTATTGCGGGGAGTTAAAAAAAAATGTTGACACAGACCTGAAGTCTTAAACTGCTGAGGAAGATGCATGTTCCTCTGGAGATTGTGATTCTGGTAACTGAGTTTATTAACAATCTTTGCAAGTCCCACTTCTCCTTAGGACTTTCTGAACACCAACATCGATGGATCGTTCCATCGGCAGACAGGTTCAGGTGGCTGAGGCTTCTGTGTCAGAGATTATACAGGTCCAGGTTGCAATGGTAACTCATTATGGTTACTGATTCCTCCAAAAAAAAACACAACTCATCGTTGAATACTCAACACCTGATTATACGTGGTAACATACATATTGCAGTCTGTTTATTTTTGTTTATACATCAAGGATCAGCTTCTGAACTTCTCCAAAAAATAAAGTAATTGTTGCCCTGTAACTTCTTCCACATAGCATACATATTGCAATCTCTTCTTTTTTTTACACGTCGACGATCAACTTCCGGAACTTCTCCATGTGCTCGGCCTGCAACGAGATGGCGATGGACAGGCTGCCATCCTTGTTCGCGCTCGGGAGGACGAACGACAGCCCCTCATAGGCAATGCCACCAGGACCCATGAACACCGGCCGTCCCCAACCAAAATCAGCGTCGTGGATCGGCAGGCGCACCCAGCTTGTGAGACCCAGGTTAGGGCACCGGAAAGTGTGCGCACCACGGACCAGTGCTGATAAATCTGGTTGCGTCTCCAGGTAGTCCAACGCCGATCGGCAGTAGTCATCGGACATCCTATCCAGTGCTCCCTGGATAACCGCTGCTCCATCTGCCACGCCACCGGTCACCTTGCCTGCCTCAGCGAGTGGGGTGGCGGTGAAGATGACATTTCCGAAGTAACCTTCTGGCAACGGGGGTTGCAGCCGTTGCCGCCCATCAGTGGCACAATAGAGCTTCGTGGGCTGTTCAGCAGGCAGGCCGCGTGCAAGGGAGACACAGCGCCAGACATGCGCAGCTAGCACTGCATACGTGCTGAACCGTGGTGCACCTTCGCCCGTGGGCAGCTGCGAGCGCAAGCGGCCCAGCTCCGAGCGGCTGAGCTTGAAGATGTCCACTGCTGTTGGAGCCAACGTCGGCTTGCCTGTGAGAGCCTGGGGCGCCGACGACAGCATCGCTGGGGCAGGCTGGTACTCAACATGTGTGTAAGATGGAGTTGGTGGATCTCGGGCACGGAGAAGAGTCCGGTCGATGAAGGGCATGACTGCAATTTGAGCTCCACGGCAGAGGTCAGACCATGAGTTGATGAAATGCAATCCAGACATGCCATCAGCTACATGGTGTTGCATGCCAACACCAAGGGAGACGCCTCCACACTTGAAGTAGGTCACCTGGAATAAAAATCAGAATGAAGGAGAATTAGCCTCTGGACATGTTTTCTTACCTTTGTTTACTGAGGTGAACAGAGTGCATATTTCCAGCTTCAGCTACCATTCTACTCCCTCCGTTCCAATTTAATTGACTTGCTATGCACCACATGTGGATGTATCTTTACATGCCTAGATACATCCACATGTGGTGCATAGCAAGTCAATTAAATTGGAACGGAGGGAGTACTAATTAATGGATGACTGATAAGACACTTAGACAAATATATGAAATATAACATGAATGAATCACACACTTGTTTCGATTCCTATAGGAAATATTAACCTGGATACGTGAAATTAACAACATGCTATCGTTTGGTTTTTAAGATTCAACACAGGTATTAGTTGTGAGTCAAAAAGCCATACTTCAGTTGTGCAAGGATCACAAATCTTTACATGCAACCAAGTAACTGGCAAATGTACTTAACTTCAGCCATTAAGAGATGATCCCTAAATATCAACTGCAGCGCAATACGATTGGTAGTAAATTGATTAGCCTAAAATGCAGTGCATAATCAGTCTGTTGTGGGCAAACATGTGAATTTGAAGGCGTATAAGTGTCATCCATTCTACTAGACTACTAGTTTCAGTTGATCAAAAGATAGACCAAATAAACAAAGAGTTAGGTGGCACTGAAAATCGTAGGATCTTATATCGAAACAGAACTGTTGAGCCACCATGCATGCACTGGACTACAGGTTAATATGAGCCTGTCCAATATCTACCCAGCTAACCAATGAGGTCATCAATAATGCACCTGACAAGTAATATAACTCATATGACTAGATTAGGCAACATCGTTGTAAGAACATGACGTAAATGGGTGAAGAGCGGTTTTTCAGAACCAAAAAATAAATATAAAGCACCATGTAAGCTGTTTGTGTGTGAGACACACTACTAGACACCCTTTGTGTAACCAAAATCTAACAATTAATATACAAATCATTCTCAAGTTTGCTCCCTTGTGCATGAGTATAGGATCTCAGGTTTTAGCAATATATTATGCATCCATCTCATAAAACCAGTAGTACAAAATTTCTGAATAACTTGCTAAGATCCATAACTTGTGCATCGAAGCAATAAGAAGACACATATGATCATAAATTTAAGAACCAAGGTCCAAAACTTTTTTGAAATAACAATACATGATTGCAACTTCGGTGAGACACTGCTGCAATCATGTAAGAACCAACAACCTTTTTCTTGTAGGTTGGAAGTTGGCAAATTAATACAATCAACCATAACTACTTGGTGTTTGTACAAGTTTTTTTATTAGCTCAAGAACAAAATTTGGGCTAGTATTTGGACTAGCTTTCTCCAGGAGTTAAACTGGTAACAGCATCGATCTGCATATAACTATTTTTTTGTCATAACAGTTTAAAATACGGAAACAGTTCAGTTTTGATAAAAGAGAATTACTGCAGTTTGTACTTTTGAGATGGAACATCCTGTTTTGTCCTCTTTTGCTCTTAATGCCGCATTTCTACAATAGTCTGCTTTAAAAGATATGCCTGGTTAAATTATCTCAGTTTCTTTTAACCTGTTTCTGTATAAGACCTTGCCGGCCCTTGCATAACTAACATGCATAAACATCTGGTTGACATATGTGCAGCATGTTTGAAGTCAGCCTGTCACCTAATCAAGTAATCATGCATATACAACTTCTAGACTAGAGGCACAAACTATAGTAGGTTATTATACACAAAAATTATCATATGGAAGGAACATGCTCTAATTAGGCAATCATTTCCGTACCAGCATGAAGTGCACATCCAAAGCAAGAATATTCAGAATAATGCATACGGTTGGCAAGAAATTGCAAGCTCATCACAAACTAGAATTTAGTAACATGATAAATTGTGGTTCAGTTTTACGCTCTGTAAGGCTCGATGCGGACAACTTCAGGTGAAAGAAAATTGTTAGCATGTGCATCAGTTATAAGGATATTCGATTATGTTGATAAAGGTTTAGCTCATAATCATAAACAACTCTGCATATTCCGATATATCTTAAAGGCAAATGTCATTTTGCAGTATTGTGTTATTTAAAGGTCAATTTCGATGTAAAGTCAATGATTCAACCTAGCTAATTTGAATATTCATTCCAGAATGAAATTGTGCGAAAGAAAACCAGAAGGCGAACCCATGAATTATGTCTCAGTCGAAGAAAGACCTCGCAGGGTTCAACAAGGCAAGGGTCCAGTTTTCAAACAGGATGAACAGAAGCTAACAAATTAGTCTAAGCCTAAAATTCAGACTTGTCAACATCGCACTCAGTGTCAGTTATGACCATTAATGTCAAGATCCAAGACAAATGGTTGACAGTCCGGGTTGGCAACTAAAAGAGTTTGGCCGGATGCAAAGTCGTACATCGTACAGTTACTAATAAAGATCAAACTACGACAGGATAAGGTGGTCCGCTTCTAGACACCCCACCATGAACTGGCGATCAGATCAACACATCCAAACAAAGGTCCCAACTATGGGTTATCCAATCAAGCATCAGCTTATACAAAATCGGAGCATTGTGCAGCTCGTAAAGCATTGTCGCGTTAGTCATCATTCAGAAAGCTACCGCTACCCTCTTCCATTTGGGAATTAAGGCTACCTGCTATCAGCAATCGAGCTCACATGAAGCTCATTCAGAAAGCTCTCACTAGCCTTATTCGTTCGAACTGTAAGACTGCAGCCAGAAATTGGGCTCACCTGAAGCACGAGGAGCGGGAAGGACGATATGTCGTCGGTGTAGTCGACGGCCGGGATGAGGCGCTTGAGCTCCATGGTGGGCGCGAAGTCTCCGTAGTCGTCGACGGCGGCGTCGGGGGCCTCGGCCTCGACGAAGAGCACCCCTTCCCCGCTGCAGTCGATCTCGACCCTGCCGTCCTCGTCCCTTGCGAGGCGGCCCGCCATCGGGTAGAAGGGCACGAGCGCCTCCGCCAGCGTGCGCCTCATCCGTTCGGTGTCGAAGAACGCCTCTGTACCGGCCCCGGCCTCGGGGCGGCGGTAGAAGTAGACGCTGGGCGTGTGGAAGCGCGGCACGACGAGGTCGAGGTTGGAGTTCCAGAGCCGCTCCCGCGGCCTCTCCCCCGCCGGGCGCACCATCGTCGACCGCCTCACCGTGATCGCCGCCATCTGCCGCGGCCACATTCCAACGAACAGCTCGTGAGCAAAAGGGAAAACGCGAGAGAAAGATGAACGAATAAGCAGGAGAAAGAGAGCGGAGGCTGGCTGACCTTGGTGGCGGGGATGAGATCTGCGGAGGGAAAGCGGGCGCGGTGGTTCGGCAACAGCGGCAGCAACCTGGCAGCAAAAAGGAAAAGCAGCAAGCTCTTGGTGGAGAGCGAGCAGCTGGTTGGCGAGAGGGGGGTGGAGCTGGTTATATAGGCCGCTCGGGCGGGCGGGCGGCGTAGTTCCTGTGACTCCGCTCGGCGGCGGGTGAGGGGTTGGTGGGCGATGGGACCGGAGGCGATAGGGACGGACGGGTGGCGGGTGGGGAAGGCGAGCTGGAGAGGCAGCGGGGGTTGTCTGGTGGTGGATGACAATGACACGGTGGTGCACCGCCTCACCTGACTGACATTCGGCGGCGTCTCGGCGTTCTGACCTCCGTCTGTCTGTAGCGCGGGACCGGAGCAGCAGAGGATGTCCGCTGACCGCTGTCGTGCACCAGAAGCACATCGGCACATGGACGCAGGTCCGATGAAACGGCCAGCACGGAGGAATACACGGCCGAATTTTAAAATGGCTTCCTCCGCCTTATTCTATTAGCGGAATGATTCTTGTTAGTTAGACGAGGGCACTGACGCCATGAATGACATTATCCACGGCCCCTACTCCTACGTCGACCATCTCGACGACGGCCAGGGCGAGGAGGACGACCAACAATTTTTTTTTTTTTTTTTGTACGTGCATAACCTCGAGACTGGTAAGGATTTGAAGAGGCTGAAGACGATAGTAGAGGAATCGTGGGTCGCGTGTGATGCTTGGATGTCAATAAGCCAAGACGTCACTGCCGGCGAATAGAAAACCCGTGAATCGCGTAGAAATAGGATTCACAACGGTTTCAAAACGAATGTCGTCATACGACGCTTTATACATTGAGCGTAATGGGAACGCAATCGAAAAACGGTGGGTTACCATACTAGACGGTTGTAACAAATTTCATTGCTGTTAATCAAATTATGAGGAGAAACGAGAGTGGCAATAACCATGATAATAAAGTAAGATGATTTGGTCTCAAATTCCAACCTATTTCAAATTTTCCTTTTATCTAGAATATATTTCCTATTTACTTGACATGTGCATGATCTCTAGTTGAAGGATGCTCTTTTGTTGCGTCGAGAAATGTACAAGAAGCTCTCTGTGTTTGATGCATTGTTGGATCTGGTTTGGAGATTGTCCAAAGTGGACGGCACTTCGAATGTCGATGAATCGAAAGGGGGGCAAGGGGTGCCGATCTAGATGAATCCCAACTGTCGGGTGCCGGCGTGCTCGATCGGCCAATTGGCAACAAGAAAGTAAAGGCGTCCAAGAGGGCGGCGGCATCATCTACTACCTCCCCCAAGAGCCGATTGACTCGTACATGAAGGAGGTCACCTCCTCCAAGACTCTGAAGTTGAAGATGCACTCCGGTGGTGGATGTGCAGGAGGAGGTCGCGGCCGGCAGGTGTCGAGGTCAAGATGGTCGCGGCCGGCAGTGTCATGACCGAGGTGACGCCAGAGATGTCAACAAGGAGGATGAGTTGGCCACGTTCACACCAGAATTATTGTCAGTTGCTCGTGAAGGGCTGATTCAGCTCGGTGGCGTTTGCATCGGCCGTTTCAACGCACAGGACAAGGACAGTGGTCGATAACGTGCGTCAACGGAGGCGGGCGTAAGGTCAGCGGGTGGGTGAGTAGCCGGAATCAGGAGAAAGGTGACGCGGTCGGTTTCGGTGGCCGATCCAAATTGTTAGGTTGTGGGGCTGCTACGGCAGTGTGAATCGTTGGCAGAGAACGGTCAGGAGTCGGGGCTAACTGGGGCGGCGTGGCGTTGGTGGTCGGTGGCGGTCAGGGATATCAGCGGCTTCGGTGGGTGATGACATGGAAACACACGTTCGTTGGGAGACCCCAAGAGGAAGATATGAAGTAGTGCAGCAATAATTTTCCCTTGAAATCTACCAAGGTTATCGAACCAGTAGAAATTGGAAGAGTTTCAACACGGCGTCAGCGGCGCCGTTACGATGTCGAGGTGTGCCCTCGGCAAGTCCCATGGTTGCTATACCTAGGGTTGATTGTGTGGTAGAGAACGCGTAGTATTGGTGGAATCGACGGCTGACAAGCTGGATTTACCCAGGTTCAGGGCCCTCGAGTGAGGTAAAACCCCTACTTCCTGCTTGTCTGTGTTTATGATTTGAATATAGAGGTTACAAGGGTTTGACGAGCAGCAGATCTCGTCGAGGTTTTGGTGGCTATGGATTGCTTGCCTTGATCGATCACCCTCACAGCCTTTATATAGGAGGCTAGGTCTCGGGGAACATAACCGACCAAGGTTACATGTATGGAAAGCCTTAACCGACTATAACTTGATCTAACTTGGAAAACACTCTTCGTTTTAGGCCTTCCTTCATGGGCTTCGATTAATCTTTGGTCTTCTTTGATCATCACGTGCACCAGGTACCCTTAAACTGGGGTACCCACAGAGCATAACCTCATCATTAGCCCCCGAGTACTTGCTTGACTCGAAGAATCGAGCATGCGCTCCCTTCATCGTGCACGTCATAGTCTTTGCTTTTATACTCTTCGAATACCGAGCTCAGCTAACTGCTTACTTGAACAAAAAACCTCACTAATCCCCAGTCAGACTTGAGTCCCTGGATTCGAGCCTGGAACGCAGTCGCAAGATTTTGCCTAGGGATATTGACATAGTAGGTCTGACTTACTCGAAAATCGAGCTCAGTTAACCGCACATTCGGGCGAAACCATACTAGCCTTCAATCAGATTCGAGTCCCCGGACTCGAAGCTGGAACACTTTTGCAATTTATGCCTAGGGATATTGACATAGTAGGTGATACGTCTCCAACGTATCCATAATTTCTGCTGTTCCATGCTTATATTATACCATTTGCTACATGTTTTATATACACCTCGTATCACTTTTATGCATTTTCTGGGACTAACCTATTAACAAGATGCCACAGTGCCAGTTCCCTGTTTTCTGCTGTTTTTGGTTTCAGAAAGTTACTTCTGGAAATATTCTCGGAATTGCACGAAACAAAAGGCCAGGTCCCTATTTTTCCAGCACGTACACGGAGTCCGAAGGAGAGACGAAGGAGAGCCACGAGGTGGCCAAACCACCTGGCGGCGCGGCAGTGGGCCCAGCCGCGCCTGCCTGTGGTTTGGGCCCCTCGGGGGTCCGCCGACATCGCCCCTTCGCCTATTTATTCCCCGAGACGCGAAAACCCTAAAGCACCGAGCCTTTCATCCAGAACATATTCGCTGCCGCCGCCGTCGTCAACCCTAACTCGGGGGGTTTCTGAAGCTCTTCCCGGCACCCTGCCGGAGAGGGGAATCATCACCGGAGGGCTCTACATCGCCATGCCCGCCTCCGGAGTGATGCGTGAGTAGTTCATCCTTGGACTATGGGTCCATAGCAGTAGCTAGATGGTTGTCTTCTCCACTTGTGCCATCATGTTTAGATCTTGTGAGCTGCCTATCATGATCAAGATCATCTTATTGTAATGCTACATGTTGTGTTTGCTGGGATCTGACTTATATTGATACCTATGTGGAGCTGAATATTATATTATCATGTCTATGTCATTTGTGATCTTGCATGCTCTCCGTTACTTGTTGAAGCCTTGGCCAAGTGAATACTTGTGACTCCAAGAGGGGGTATTTATGCATGATAGTTGGGTTCAACCTCTATTTAACCTGGGATAGTGACAGCAAGTTCTAAGGTTGTAGATGTGTTGTTGCCACTAGGGGTAAAACAACAATGCTTTATTCAAGGATGAATGTATTGTTTACATTACGCACATTACTTAATGCAATTGTCTGTTGCTTGCAACTTAATACTGGAAGGGGTACGGATGTTAACCGGAAAGTGGACTATTTAGGCATAGATGCATGCTGGATAGCGGTCTATGTACTTTGTCGTAATGCCCAAATGAATCTCATAGTAGACACCACAACTCACACATGCATGTTATATGCACTTATCAATTGTCAATTGCCCAGCTGTAATTTGTTTATCCAGCATGTTAGTTATCTTATTGGAGAGACACCACTAGTGAACTGTGGACCCCGGTCCATTCTTTTACATCTGAAATACAATCTACTGCAATCATTGTTCTCTACTGTTTTATACAAACAAACATCATTTTCCATTCGATACGTTTAAACCCTTTGTTTTCAGCAAGCCGGTGAGATTGACAACCTCACTGTTAAGTTGGGACAAAGTAATTTGGTTGTGTTGTGCAGGTTCCACGTTGGCACCGGAATCCCTGGTGTTGCGCCGCACTACACTCCTTCACCAACACCTTCGAAGCAAACCTTGTTTTCCTACTGGTTCGATTAAACCTTGGTTTCATACTGAGGGAAAACTTACTGCTGCACTCATCATACCTTCCTCTTGGGGTTCCCAACTGACGTGTGACGTACAAGCATTGTTTCTGGCACTATTGCCGGGGAGATATTCCCTCGTCAACCTAGAGCCACCAACACGTTTTCTGGCGTCGTTGCCGGGGAAAACAGAATTGCTTCTGCAAGGGGAGTCTCTCACACCCAATCTCTTTACTTTGTTATTTGTCTTGCTTAGTTTATTTTTATTTTATTTTGTTTGCTTTCTTTATATCAAAAACACAAAAAAATTAGTTACTTGTTTAATTCAGTTTAATTTTGTTTTTCAAAATGAGTACTCCTGAGAACACTAAGTTGTGTGACTTCACTAGCACAAACAACAATGATTTCATATGCACTCCTATTGCTCCACCTGCTTCTACAGCAGAATTTTATGAAATTAAACCTGCTCTATTAAATCTTGTTATGAAAGAGCAATTTTCTGGTGTTAGTACTGATGATGCTGCTGCCCATCTTAATAACTTTGTTGAACTTTGTGAAATGCAAAAGTATAAGGATATGGATGGGGATATTATAAAACTGAAACTTTTTCCTTTCTCCTTGAGAGGAAGAGCTAAAGAATGGTTGCTTTCTTTGCCTAGAAATAGTATTAATTATTGGACAAAATGCAAAGATGCTTTCATAGGGAAATATTATCCTCCTGGTAAGATTATATCCTTGAGAAGTAGCATTATGAATTTTAAACAATTTGATAATGAACATGTTGCTCAAGCTTGGGAAAGAATGAAATCTTTGGTGAAGAATTGTCCCACTCATGGACTGACTACTTGGATGATCATCCAAACCTTTTATGCAGGATTAAATTTTTCCTCAAGGAACTTATTGGATTCAGCCTCTGGAGGAACCTTTATGTCCATCACTTTAGGTGCAGCAACAAAGCTACTTGATGATATGATGATCAACTATTCCGAATGGCACACCGAAAGAGCTCCTCAAGGTAAGAAGGTAAATTCTGTTGAAGAAACCTCCTCTTTGAGTGATAAGATTGATGCTATTATGTCTATGCTTGTGAATGGTAGATCTCATGTTGATCCTAATAATATTCCTTTAGCTTCATTGGTTGCTCAAGAAGAGCATGTTGATGTAAACTTCATTAAAAACAACAACTTCAACAACAATGCTTATAGGAATAATTTTGGTAGCAACAACTCTAGGCCTTTTCCTTCAAGTGGTAATGGTTATTTTAATGCTAGATCTTTTATGCCTAGTGAGGAAAGGATGATAGAAATTGAGAGATCAACTAAAAGCTTTATGCAATCACAATTTGAGCAAAATCAATTGTTTACAAAAGCTATGAATGAACAAACTGCCATGTTGAAGAATATAGGACAGCAACTCGAAAATATAAATAGTGAGATTTCAGGTTTGCAAACTAAGATTTCCATTGCTGAAAACCGTATTTCAACTATGTCTGAAGCTCAGTCCTCTTTGATTAATAACATGGCAGCGAAACCTGAAGGTCTTGATGAGTCATTTGCTACAGCAAATGCCATCCAAGTTCGAATTGATAATAATATTAGGATGTTGGCTGAATTGCATGCTAGGTGGGAAAAAGAGGAAGAACTTGAAAAGGAGAATAGTATAGTTAGAGTTTGTACTATCACCACCACTAGTAATGCTAATGTTTCACATACTAGTAAACCTCCTACTATTGATGGTAATGTTATTGGTGTTGATAATGTCTCTACTACTTCTGCTAAGCGTTTGAAATTGCCTAAAACTGCTGAAACTTTTTCTGATAAAAGTGCTGAAATTTTTCAAACTATTGGAGACAATGGTTCCACCACCATTGACAATAATGATTTTGATTTTGATGATTGTAACATCTCTGAAGTTATTATGTTCTTGCAAAAATTAGCTAGAAGTCCCAATGCTAGCACTATTAATTTGGCTTTTACAAAGCATATTACAAATGCTCTTTTGCAAGCTAGGGAGGAGAAGTTGAAACTTAAATCTTCTATTCCTAGGAAATTAGAAGATGGTTGGGAACTTTGATCAATCGCAACAAATTTTTGATATGCTCCCATGGGAGTACCTTTGCTAGTCGAATCCTTGCGTCGATTGTAGTCTCGAACCCACCACTCGAATGTGGACGTTATCACTGCCCCTGACGTCATTCATGACGTCTTTGGCGTGCGCCCGCCAATTTGACAAGACGTGTCTGTGTGGGCCCAATTTTCAAACTTTTGACCGCAGAAGACGCTATTTTTATTTTTGACCTGACTTATCATGGTATAATCAAGATATTTCTTGGGTAACACATCTGTGTTTTTGATTTGTACCAGGTCCCGAGTTTTTCTAGTGGGTTTGTGTTTCCTATTTGACTCAGCCCCCAAGCATGATTTTGGGTTTCCTGTTTGACCCAGCCCCCGAGCATGTCGAGTGGGATTTGGGTTGTCTGTTTGACCCAGCCCCCGAGCATGTCGATGGGATTTGGGTTTCTGTTTGACCCAGCCCCCGAGCATGTCGAGTGGGATTTGGGTTGTCTGTTTGACCCAGCCCCCGAGTATGTCGAGTGGCTGTAAGTCTTTGTGCTCACTGATTTTTGAGCTAGAATTTTGATGCTTATGTTTTTACGATCGAGTTCCCGATTGGTTGAGTAGCGTAAAAGCATATATGAGAAATATGGAGGAACATGTATCTTTATTCAAAATATGTGTTCTATCAGCAAGCCGCCTCATTAAAACCTTCCAGTCCCCTTAGGTACCCTGGTAAGGGAAAAGAGTGCGTCTGAAACTTGCTGATTCTTTGGCCTTATGTGCTATTACATACGAGGTTAAAAGATCTATGCATAGAATCGACGCAGGTGCGCCACGTTCCATGGGTTTGATGCTACTTCGCCCGTCTTTGCGTTCTTCAATCGATAGGCTCCTCCTTCGATGACTTCTGTGACAATGTAAGGTCCTTCCCAAGGTGATGCAAGTTTATGGACTTTCTTCTGTTTCTCCCGCAACACCAAGTCTCCCACCATGAAGGACCGTGTGCGTAATCGACGACTATGGTAGTTGCGGAGGTCTTGTTGATAAACGGCTGTTCGTGCCAAAGCCGTATTGCGTGCTTCTTCCAGCAAATCGGCTGCATCTTCGAGTGCCTTGTTCGCGTCGTTTTCTTCATATGCTTCCACTCGTGGTGCATTAAACTTGACGTCAGATGGTAATACTGCCTCCGCACCATAGACCATGAAGAACGGTGTATACTGTGTGGAGGCGTTTGGAGTGGTCCGTAAGCTCCATAATACTGATGGAAGTTCATCTACCCATGCACCCGCGGCCCTTTTGAGTGGTACTAAGAGTCTCTTTTTGATGCCACTGCATACGAGTCCATTGGCCTTTTCAACCTGCCCATTGGATTGTGGATGTGCCACAGAGGCGTAGTTTATTTGATGTTTTGTTCCTTGCAAAAGGATTTGAACTCTTCCGCCGTGAAGTTTGTACCATTATCAGTGATGATGCTATCCATTACTCCAAATCGATACATGATCGATTGTATGAAACGAACTGCCGTAGAAGCTGTTGAGCTTGCGATAGGGATTGCTTCGATCCATTTGGTGAATTTGTCGACTGCCACTAGCAAGTGAGTATGACCTCCTTTTGATGATTTCTTCAGTGGTCCCACCATGTCAAGCCCCATTGGGCAAAAGGCCATGCTAATGGTATGGTTTTTAGTGCTGACGCGGGTGCATGTGGCTTGGAAGCGAACTTCTGGCAACCAATGCATCTTTTGACTATGTCCTCTGCATCCCTTAGCGCTGTAGGCCAGTAAAACCCTGCTCGGAAGGCTTTGGCTACGAGTGATCGACTGCCCGCGTGGTGCCCGCAAGTACCGGCATGAATGTCCCGAAGGAGATCCTTGCCATCTTCGAGTGCAATGCATCTTTGGAACATACCTGAGGTGCTGCGTTTGTACAACTCACCGTTTATGATGGTGTATGCTTTTGCCGTCGAGTGACACGTCTGGCCTCGTTTGTATCTTCTGGTAGTTCATTGCGAAGTATGTATGCGAGAAAAGGTTGAGTCCATATTGGCTCAATGAGAAGTACCTCAATCGGAGGATCCTCTGTGCTTGGCGCTTTGCTTTTGTCTGTAGCTGTGTCGTAGCCGATGGTCGTTTGTCGATTGACCTACGTTCTATTCGTTCAAAGAAAACACCCGGCGGGACTGGTGCTTTTGTGGAAGCAATGTTGGCTAATTTGTCGGCCTCTTCATTGCTTTCTCTCCCTATGTGTCGTAGTTCACAGCCATCGAAGCTGCCCTCCATTATGTTGTACAAATCCCGATAAGCGATCATGTTGTCTGCGATTGCATCACAGCCTTCATTGTTTGCTGCACAACCAAGTTAGAGTCGCCATAAATCATTAGTCGAGTGCATCCCATGGCTTTTGCCATGCGCATGCCATGGATTAGACCTTCGTATTCGGCCTCGTTATTTGATGGGAACTCGAAACCCATTTGCAAGATATAGCGCAGTTTGTCGCCTTTTGGTGATATGAGTATGACGCCCGCTCCTGCTCCTTCATTCTTTTTGGACCCATCGAAATACATTGTCCAGGAATTTGATACGTCAGGTACCCCTGGCAATTGGCTTCTACCCACTCGGTGTGAAAATCGGGTAGGACTTGTGATTTGATGGCTTTCGGGTGTTCGTACTTGATTCCTAGTGGCCCAGCTCGATGAGCCATTTTGCTACGCGCCCCGTTGCGTTGGGGTTTGTGAGGACGTCTCCAATCGCTGATTTATTGACCACCGTTATCGGGTGTTCTGTGAAGTAGTGCGCCAGCTTTCTTGAGTCATAAATACGGCGTACGCCAATTTCTGATATTGTGGGTACCGCTGTTTGGACGGGGAAAGAACTTCACTTACGTAATATACTGGCCTCTGTATGCTTTGACTATGTCCTTCTTCCATGCGGTCGACCACCAGCACGGTGCTGACCACTCGTTGGTGGCTGAGATATATAGGTAGAGTGGCTCATTTTCCTTAGGTGCTACGAGGATTGGCGGGCTTGTGAGCATCTTTTTGAGTTCGAGAAAAGCGGCTTCAGCTTCATCCGTCCACTCGAACTTGTCTGCTTTCTTCATCAATTTGTAAAATGGAAGTGCTTTTTCGCCTAGTTTACTGATGAATCGACTGAGTGCTGCTACTCGACCAGCTAGCTGCTGTACCTCATGGAGTTTGGTAGGTCTATTCATTGTGAGTATAGCTTGTATCTTTTCTGGGTCTGCTTCGATTCCACGTGCAGATATCAAATAACCCAAGAGTTGTCCAGCTGGGACACCGAAGGTGCATTTCTTTGGGTTAAGCTTGATGTTGTATCGATTGAGATTCTTGAATGTCTCCTGTAGATCACTGATTAATGTGTCCTCCTTTTCAGTCTTGATGACGATGTCGTCGACGTAGACCTGAACATTGCGTCCTATCTGTTCTTGTAGACAGTTTTGCATCATGCGCTGGTAGGTTGCGCCTGCGTTTTTGAGCCCGAAAGGCATGGTTGTGTAGCAGTAGACCCCGAGTGGGGTTATGAATGCTGTTTTGTCTTCGTCTTCTTCTTTCATCCGAATTTGATGGTATCCTGAATATGCATCCAAAAATGATAACCGAGCGCATCCTGCTGTTGAGTCGATGATCTGATCGATTCGTGGTAATGGAAAGTGATCTTTTGGACAGCATTTGTTTAGGGCTGTAAAATCTACACACATCCGCAGGGTGTCTGAGTGCTTCTTTTCGACCAGTACAGGGTTAGCAACCCAGTCTGCCTTTTTGATTTCTCGAATGAACTTTGCAGCAAGTAACCTATCAACTTCTGCCTCGATTGCACCTCTTTTGGGATCGGAAACACGGCGCATAGTTTGCTTGACTGGTCTAGACCCTGGCTTGAGTTGTAGAGAATGCTCGGCGAACTCTCTGGGGACACCTGGCATATCAGCTGGGCACCATGCGAATATTTCCCAGTTTTTACGGAGAAATTCGACGAGCGCATTTTCCTGTTCGCTGGTAAGACTCGATGATATGTTGACTGTTTTTGAGGGATCAGTTGGGTGCACTTGATGCTTTTTGTGTCGTTGGTTGCATTGAATTGTCTGTCGGATGCTAACCTCTTGTGTTCCGGCAGAAGTGTGCGGTCGTTAGAAACCTCGAGTTTGGCGAATGATTGCTCCATCCCATACATCTCTGAGATTTTGCTGAAGTCACGGTCACATGAATCTGACCTTTGAAAGTTCCCGTTGATCGTGATGACTCCTTTTGGTCCTGGCATTTTGAGCTTGAGGTAGGCGTAGTGTGGGACGGCCATGAATCGAGCGAAAGTGGGGCGCCCAAGTATTGCATGGTATTGTGACTTCCAATCGACCACTTCGAACTCAATCGACTCGGTTCTGAAGTGAGTAGGATCTCCAAACGTAACATCGAGTTGTATGCCTTCTGGGAGCACTGCTTTGCCTGGAACGATACCGTGGAAGGTATTTGCGGATTTTGGCAGATTTTCGACTGTTTGTTCATTCTGCGTAGCGTATCTGCAAAGATTATGTTGAGGCCACTACCTCCGTCCATGAAGACCTTGGTCATGGCGTAGCCTCCGATTTGGGCGTCGAGTACCAAGGCTGCATGCCCTGGTCGATATACTGCGGGTGGGTGGTCCTCTCGATTGAAGACAATCGGAGTTTCTGATCCTTTCAAAAAATTGTGATGCTGGGGTGCCATGACCGCCATATTGACGTGTCGAGTGTGTAATTTTTGCTCTCTTTGGAGGGACGTCCTCGCTGGATCATGTTCATCTGCCGCGAGTTACGGGATATTTTTGTTCATCTCCTTGCTGCATCTGGTGCACGGCTGCTGCCATTTGTGTTCCCGTAACGGGTTGTGCTGGCACCATGTATACTGGTGTCGGTTGCGCTGGTGTTGGTGCAGTATACACCTGAGTAGGCTGTGTTTGCGGTGGTATGGAATATACTGTGCTTGTTGTACTTGTTGCGGTGCTGGATATGCCTGAACAGGCTGTGCTTGTGATGTAGTCGATGGAGCTGCGTCAGTTGAGGAGGTGCACGTCCTTCTCTTTGCATTCGTGATATATGTTCAATCGCGAGTTGATCGAATTCCCTGCAATTTCTCAGCGAGTGGCTAGAGCGAAGCTTACCATCATCCCCTCTGTAAAGATGGAATCTGCAATAATCGTTCATCCTCTCTTCGACTGAGCGCTCAGGCTCTTTGTCTGCTCGCCTGCGCCACTCTGGCCTTCTGTAGCTATCGCGGTCGTCGCGTCTGTGTTCTCGACTGTCACGTCGATCGTCTGTACGGTGGTCTCGATTACCTCGGCGGTCGTCGTATGATGATCTCGATTATCACGATGATCGTCGGGTCGTCTGTCAGTTTGGTCGCGACTGTCCCTTGACTGGACAAAGCCTGCTGCAATGAAGTTTGGATGGTCATCGTCGTGATAACGATTCTTGCGTTTGCGCCTTCGATCATCTCTGTAGCTATCTCTGCGGTCTCGACTGCCCCCTCGTGATTTTCATGTGATGCTACGGGTCGAGTGCCTCGTACGGAGTCTTCTCCGTCTGCCCACTTTGTTGCGAGTACCATGAGTGCGGCCATTGTTTTGGGTCTTCTCGACCAAGTGTTTCTTTGAAGTCTTCCCTCCAGAGTCCGTTTTTGAAGGCGTCGATTGCCCTATCTTCTGATACGTTGCCTACTGAGTTACGGATGGTGGTCCACCGCCGTATGTACGATCTCAGAGATTCATCTGACTTTTGCTTGCAGGTCCGGAGCTCCTCGAAGGTTTTGGGGCGCTCACATAGAGGCTCGAAGTATTTGATGAAATCACCCTTGAAGTGTTCCCACGAATCGTAGTATGATTCGGGTAGCGATTTGAGCCAATCGCGAGCCGTTCCTTCCATCATAAGTTGTATGTACTGCATAGCTGTAGTTGTGGTGCCGCGCTGACATCCGACTGCCAGCCTGTAATCTTCTAGCCAGCCTGATGGCTCTTGTTTGCAGTTGAACTTAGGCGTGGTAGCTAGCGAAAATTTCTTGGGCATACGAGCCTCCCGGATCCGTCGAGTGAAGCATAGCGCTCCACATGGCCCGATTTCTGCTTCCGAGTCTGAGCTGTTGCTGTATGACCTCCTCGAGTGGCTCCTACTGGAACGATGACGGCGTGAGCTTTTTCGACTGCTCCTTCCCCGAGGGCTTCGACTGCGACGGTCCCGATCTGTATCTCTCCTTGGAGTTGCTTGTGGATGCTGTATGGCTTGTGCTGCTATTGCCAGTTGTTTGTACAGTTGGAGGTGCTGATCCCTCTTTGGGTCTCCTGCAGGAGGTTCGATTGTTCTGAGGTAGGTGCCTAGCGTCATCAGCGCCCCGGCTGGCTCAGTAGGTATGGGAACTCCTTCCGCGTCGACTGCCATAAAGGCTGGGTTTAGGTTTCGAGTGACCGCTGCACGATCTGCGTCTCCGAGGTTTATGAATCGTGACCTACGCGGGGTCGTTTCTGCCTGTTGAATTTAGACAAGCTCTTCGTCGAGCACTCGATATGCTGGCTTGCTTTTTGCGTTCTTCGAGTACTGCTCGGTAATTTTTAACCGTATCGATTCTTGCCATTGGAAATATTGTAAGGTCAATACCTCTTCTGGAGTTGCGTTTGCTGGTAGCATTGTGCAGCTCTCGATTACTTTGCTCACTTTTTCCGCCATCTCTGCGGTGATGGTCAGCGTGGTTGTTCCGTCTGGCATGGTGACTGTGCAAGGGTATTCTGTAGGTCGACGGCATGTTGCGGCTGCTGATGTTTCTGCTGTACTCGCGGTATATACCTGATACGGTACCACCCGATCCTCCATCCATGTGTTGCTGATGCGTTTTATGGATTCGGCGTCGTCGTCCAGGCTCATGTTGGAGTTGCTTTGCTTGTTGGGGTTTCTGCCACAATCGAGTATATCTTCGAGTGCTTTGTCCAGGCTGTCTGCGTCGCAGGTGAATATCTCGTGGCTAGCACGGATTTCTGGGCCGTTGAGATCGGCGAGATATATGTTGTCGTCTATGTTCTCTTCGTTCCCCGCGACGTCGTTGCAGTCGACGATGTCGTCGAGTGACTCGATTGAGTTGTTTGGGCGGTACGCAGATTCGATCTCGCTTCTTCCAAATCTTTTTGCCACCTCGTCACGGAACTCTTGCGAGGTCATGGACGTTGCAGAGTCGCTTGGCGATTGGATCGGGACGATCTGTGACGATGTCGCGCCCAAGATGGATGGTGTTGCAGTCGAAGCGTTGTCGATTGTCTCCGTGTCGAGTGTCTCCACGTCGAGTGGATCTAACAGGTCCTGCACACCATCTTTATCGACAAAGAAGTTAAATTTTCCAACCGTAATATCCAAACCTGATTCGAGTCCGGCGAAGGCTTGTTGAGCTTCCATCGAGTGCGGCGTGAGCCTCCTTGGAGATTTTGGCGAGTGATCGCTTTTTGAATTGATGCTGGTGGATCTTGCCGGCGAGTTGCTGTTTGCAACGGTGGTTGGTGATTTGCTTTTTGATGATGCAGTAGGCGAGTTACCTTGTGCAGATGCGATCGTCGGGTGGCCGCTTGATGATGAAACCGGCGAAACCGTGAGCCCAATACTACCTTTCCCACAGACGGCGCCAATTGTCGAGGTGTGCCCTCGGCAAGTCCCATGGTTGCTATACCTAGGGTTGATTGTGTGGTAGAGAACGCGTAGTATTGGTGGAATCGACGGCTGACAAGCTGGATTTACCCAGGTTCAGGGCCCTCGAGTGAGGTAAAACCCCTACTTCCTGCTTGTCTGTGTTTATGATTTGAATATGAGGTTACAAGGGTTCGACGAGCAGCAGATCTCGTCGAGGTTTTGGTGGCTATGGATTGCTTGCCTTGATCGATCACCCTCCCAGCCTTTATATAGGAGGCTGGGTCTCGGGAAACATAACCGACCAAGGTTACATGTATGAAAGCCTTAACCGACTATAACTTGATCTAACTTGGAAAACACTCTTCGTTTTAGGCCTTCCTTCATGGGCTTCGATTAATCTTTGGGCTTCTTTGATCATCACGTGCACCAGGTACCCTTAAACTGGGGTACCCACAGAGCATAACCTCGTCATACGATCACTGACGTGGACCTGCACACAACACAATCAAAGTACTTTGCCCCAACGAAACAGGAAGGTTGTCAATCTCCCCGGCTTGCTGAATACAAAGGATTAAACGTATGGTGTAGAAAGTAATGATGAATGAAAAAAAGGAACAACGAGGAAATAAATGCAGAGCGTGGTGGAAACTGTGTTTTTATCAGTGTGGAATAAAGGACCGGGGTCCACAGTTCACTAGTGGTGTCTCTCCATAAAACAGATAAATATGTTGGGTAAACAAATTACAGCTGGTCAATTGACAAAGTGCAAATGCATGACAATGCAAGATATGATAAGAACATGTTCATTGTTAGATCTATTGGGCATTACATCAATATACATAGACCGCTTACTAGCTGCATCTATGACTAATAATCCACCCCGGGATAGCTTTCGTGTCTCCCGTGAGTATTAAGTTGTAAGCAACAGATAAAAGCATTAAGCAAAGTATGTAATGTAAACAATGCATATGACATATAGACACATCAAAGTTGTTTTCTCCCTAGTGGCAACAACACATCTACAGCCTTAGTCGTTTCTGTCATCTCGAGCCCAGGCTTATAGAGGCATGAACCCACTATCTAGCATAAATACCCCCTCTTGCAGTTATTAGCATCTACTTGGCCAAAGTATCTACTAACAACGGAGAGCATGCAGGAACATAGATAAAACATGGATATAAATAGATGAACAAACTTGATCATAACTTCACAATTCATCGGATCTCAGCAAACATAACATATAGCATTACAAAAAGATGATCTTGATCATGTTAGGCAGCTCACAAGATCTAAACATGATAGCACAAGGTGGAGAGACTACCAACTAGTTACTGCTATGGACCCGTAGTCCCGTGAAGAACTACTCACGCATCATTCCGGAGGCAAGCATGGTGATGAAGAGCCCTCCGGTGATGGTTTCTCCTCCGGCGGGGTGCCAGGAAGAACTCCAGAACCCTCCCGAACTAGGGTTGAAGACGACGGCGGCGACGGTACTTTTCGTGGATTTCTGATCGGGTATTTAGGGTTTTCCGAATAGATGTAATTTATAGGCGAAAGAGGGGCGCCAGGGGCACCAGGTGGGCCAGGCGGGGTGGCGGCGCGGGTCACCCATGGCCGCGTCGTGGGCCCGCCTCCTCTCCTGGGCTGCCTCCTGGGCTTTTCCTTCGGACTGGTGCTTCGTTCCCGTGTAGAAATAAATCAGGTAAATTGGCGTGCGTTTTGGAGAATATTTCCAGAAGAGAATTTCTGAAACAAAAAGACAGCATAAAACAGGAACTGGCACTGTGACATCTGATTAATAGGTTAGTCCCAGAAAATGCATAAAAATGATGTAAAGTGTAAATAAAACATGTGGTATTTAATATATAACAGACATGGATCAGAACATCAAAAATTATAGATACGTTTTGGACGTATCAGTGGGCGAGAGTAGAAGCTGAAACTTCAGCGCGTTGGTTGGGTTGTACGCGGTCGTGTTTTGGTTCACATCACCACACAAGGCAGCCGCATCAGGATGTGGACTCATGGCACATGGGGATAAGCGCATCTGATATACGGATTTTAAAAAAATGTTCGGAAAATTCCGAATTGTTTTACGCTCGAAGATCACCAAGTATTCTACTTGTGTAACTAATTTGGCCACAAAATATTTTTCGTTGACTTCTGCGCAAAAAAGACAAATTTCTGACGAATATAGCGTGTATAAAGCGTCTTTTTTGACAAATCTTTGACCCAGGTTGAAATTAATGTTATTTTTTGACACAATTTTTTGTACTGTTGCAGCAATTGACAATATTTGCCCGACTAAAAGTTTCGAATTTTTTTGAACTTTTTTAATTATCTTTTTTTAATATCGGGTGCAAGCGTACCCGAGAGCCACTGCATATTTTCAAGCCGCGTCGCAAATATTTACGTCGCTATATATGGATGCATCATCTTTTTTTGAGCACGTTTTTAGCCTTTGATAGCCTATAAATCAGTTTTTGGGCTCGTCCTCTACAATTAATCATCTACTGGAGATGCTCTTAGCAACATTGCTAGTACTAGTAGTTGAAGATATGATGAAGGACATATTCGGTTGCTCCACACGTTTTGCCATTCTGTGCCATGATTTACGAGAAGGGTAAGAAATTAAGAATGCACGTCGCAGTTGCGGATACTGCCCATCGAGATTATCCAACGAAGATTCGGCTGAGTTTAGCAAAACATGGCCAAAAGAAACCAAGCATGATCTAGCAGATAGCTTGTGGAGGTTCCAGGTATACCTGGTGGCGTAATTAGCCTGTCAGCACTCAGCAGGGTAGGTGGACTGGAAGAGTCGACGTGTTCTGGGTGTAATTAATACGATTTGGTGCGCACGACAGGATTTTAAGTGCTTTTGTTAGTTCGGTTTGGTAGCCTGACCATTTGTGAGGAATCAAAGTGGTTTAAGATTTTATTTAAATTTCATGACATCGAGATGCCCGAAAATGGTTTCTCAAGAACGATTGTTTCCTCTTCTGATCATTGCTTCCGCTTTGATTGAGTGTTGACCAATCTATATTAATTTTGTTGACCAGCGCTTTTTGGTGGAGGAATTGTGTATCTTTCTTACGTCAAATAATACATGAACATACTCCATACATGTATGCCTAATAATGAATGAGGTAAGAGCATCTTTCGCAGATCCTTAAGACTAGTCACAATTGGGAGTATCATAAATTGGTATCATGCATATGATACTAGTATATGATACTACCCCTACAATGCATAGTATCATATAGTAGTATCATAACAATATCGCATTTATTTGTTTGTAGTATCCCAATACAAATATGTGTACAAGATTAACTTGATATTAAAATATCTTATTTTACGTGCTATGATACTGTAACATAGGTAGATACTACTATTCTCTCTTTCTTCATTAATTACTCTGCCACATCAGATTTTTGCCAACATGGCATGCATGATACTAGCTATGATACCCCCATTGTGGCTAGTCTAGGACTACCCATAGTGGGAGTAACTTCACTAGTAACATAGATGACACCTAAGCAAAAAATCCTATGTGGCATGTAATTAATGAGGAGAGATGCAAATAGAGTAACTTAGCTAGTTACTTGTAACACTAGTAACATCACACTTTTCAAGAAAAAATGAGTCTATAGAGTAATAAATGAGACCATATATGACACCACCTCTTTGTTATTTTGCACTATGAGGGTAGTAACATAGTCTAGTAATATGTGTATGTTACTAGTTGAAGTTACTCCCCACTATGGCTAGTCTAAAATGACAAACCTTAAAACTATTATAAGGTACCCTCAAACCCATTTTAATGTGGTACCATTACTCAATTGGCACCACCGCGGTTGCGCATGTGGGCACCAACAATCACCCCGCAAGCAGTCACTATGCTTCTCAATATCTAGTTCTTATAATTTCTGAGCGCTGACGGGTCTGCAAATACAAAGAATTTGCATTGTATAACATGATATTGTTCTCCAATTTGACGAGATCTATTCTCATCCTTAAAAGTTACAATAGCTAGCATCCAGTGTTTCCTCCAGATTAATATCATATAATTTTTTGGCCCATAAAATTCTTGACATATACTTATATGTCTCCATTGGTTCTTTTGAAGACAGGCTATCAATCGGATTCTCTACATCTTCATCATGACTACGAAAACTACACAACGATAAAACAAAACAAAAACACTGATAAAAATACAAAAGAATATTCGCACACAATCGAAGACTAGACGAGAAATTTGACCTCTCAAGTTCTTTTGGGAGCTCATAGGTGGGAGGCGAGGGACGATACCCAGCGGGACGCGCGGCGCCGCACCAGATGGAGACACAATGTTTTACAAGGAGGGACATACAGGAGAGGCCAACCCAGCGGCGGGAGGCGGGGGAAGGACCCAACCAGGCGGAACCTTCAGTCGATGGGAGTACGAACTCCATGACGACGACCAGACGACGCGGGGCGGATGGACGCCGCGGAAAAGAGGAGACCGGCTACGGCGCACGATGGATAGAGGGCGCACTGAAATGTCTCTCCCGTCAACCGTTGCGTTGATTATATGGAAAACTAAAAATCGGAGAATGTGATGTTTTCGTCGGCCTTTTAAGATTAACCTTAAAAAAGTCTATTGCCATCGATACTGAACCTAACGGTTCTATTCTCCCGTCTCGCCTCGCTCGACTCCGTCACGCGGTCGGCGGCGCTGCCCACAATCCCCTGCATGCATCATGAGCGAGCGGCGGCGCTTCCGCGCAGTGATAGGGACGGACGAGTAGGAGACGGCGAGCTGGTGGATGGCACGGTGCACCGCCCCACCTGACACTCGGCGCCCTGTCAGGTTTCTGACCTCTGTCAGCCTTTATGCGGGACCTAAACAGAAGAGAACCGTCTCTGACTCGCTGTTGTGCGCAGCATAGACAATTAGACAGACATGCAGGCGAATAGGATGAAACGGCCACTCTCCACCACGGATCGATATTTAAATGGCCTTCCTCCGCCGTATCCTATTTGCAGGGTGATACTACTTTTTACTGCAGTACTCCATCCGTTCCCAAATATAAGATGTTTTATTTTTTGTCCACATTCACATGTTCACTATAGACAACATGTGTAATACTTAAAACATCTTATATTTAGGAACGGAGGGAGTACTTACTAGTAACATTTTTTGAAAGGTAATACGTTTCTTATTGATAAATAAAAGACGAGATACAAAGTACGTACACACCGATCTTACATATCTGTAAGATAGGATAAACCTATGTGACAAACCAACGCCTATCCCTCTTATTCGGCACCACCGTAGCAGCCACCAAAGAAAAAAGAGACAAATCACCTCTTCACCCGAGCTCGACGCGGATCCATCGCTGATCATCAGCTTTTCAGACCTCCAAAATAGTTTGCCATAGGACAAACCATTGCCGTTGAAAGAATCAGACCGGGGCATCACGACCCCGGACACGCCATCGAACTTCAGCACTGGCACCCCCGCACGACGACGCCGGAGTAGGAAACCAGAACCGTCAGTCTCCAACCACGAACCCAGCACAAGGTACACCATCTTCCAGCTGTCACAAGTGCAGACCACCGTCTGCGCGTACTCCTGGACAAATCCTCTCTAGTCCACCATGGCGCCAGAGACAACGCCGTAGCAACGGGGACAGAGCAGGGGGAAAGACTTATCTGATGAAGTAGCCGCCGCCGCCTCGCCGACACCATCCAAGAACCCTAAAGCCACCGACCTGAAAGATCGGCAAGCACACGATGCCACCAACTCCGAAACGTCGCCATGAAAGATAGCGCCGGTGTGGGAGTAGAGTTGAGACAGATTTATTCGTCCGGACGTCGCTCCCACCACCCAACGACGCACCACGACATGCAAAAACAAACTCTAACTACAGAGCGGAGGAACAGGATCCCCCCTCCCTCTCGCCGCCGAAGCAATAGACGGAGGGAGAGGGGACCAGCAGAAACGCCGGTGGAGATTGGGTGGGAAAAGAAATCGCCTCCCTGGCGGCTAGGTCAGGGAGCGAACACGACACAATTACTTACTTACTAGTACTCGTACCATTTAGAGAACATTTTACTAGTATTTGTAGAAGGGACAAGGACATCTTCCGATTCGTGGCTTCACACCATTTTTATCACTCCGTGTCATCCTGAGTGTGACCACCAAATCAGATTTCGTAGCCATGAAAAGAAACTAGTACGAAACTACTCCAAGTAGGGTAAGACGGCACACTACAATTGTGGCTACTGGCCATCGAGCTTGTCCGACCAAGATTCGGCTGAGTTTAGCAAAATATGGCCAAAAGAAACCAAACATGCTAGTTGCTAGACCGTTTGCGGGTACCATACAGTACACGGTGGCGTGATGAGGGAGCCTGTCAGCAGAGTTGGTACACAGGTGGAGTGGAAGAATCAACATGTTCTGCGGGTAATAATAACACGATTTGGTGCGCACGGGAGAGAGAGGGAGAGAGAGGGGATGGCATGTGCTTTTTGTTAGTTCCATCGGTTCAGTAGCACGACTATTTGTGAGGAATCAAAGTGGTTTAAGTTTTTTATATATTTTTTCATAGCATCAAGATGCCCGCAAATGGAACGATAGCTTCCTCTTCTGACCATTGCTTCCGAATTGATCGAGTGTTGGCCTATCTATATTCATTTCTTGACATGATTTTTTCTACAAAGGAATTGTATATATTTCTCACGCTAAATAGTAGGTACATGAAATACTCCTACCCGCAAAACAAAGTACTCCATGTGGTTCAATAATGTGCATAACTGTATAGATTTTTGTCCAGGACGTCCAGCAATTATAGGTTGACACGTATTCGAGGACATTTTCCTCATCTTTGTCCCGATTTACATGATTCAAGAGCTCAAAGTGAATTAACTCCATCGATAGTATGGACAATTCTCGAGTGCAGATTCCTTTCTCCTGAGATCCAACGATACTGTTATTTTAAAAAAAGTGAAAATCATAGTTACGAGATTCAAAAGAAATTGCAAAATAATCCGATCACTGGTGTATCACACAAAGTACAAAAAATAAATTTCAAATATTTTGTATGAGCTACATAAAAGTGGCGAAAGTGCGGATTTGAGTATGCACATTTTTAAATCTCCAGATTTCATTATATTTTGTCATTTTTTTGGTTAGGCCATAATATCATTTCTAGAAGGGACAAGGACATCTTGCTTCACACCATTTTTATCACTCCGTGTCATACTGAGTCTGAGTGTGACCACCAAATCAGATTTCCTAGCCATGAAAAGAAACTAGGAAAATACTCCGAGTAGGGTAAGACAGCACACTGCAGTTGTTGCTACGGCCTGATATATCTCAAACGTATCTATAATTTTTGATGTTCCATGCATGTTTTATACCAATTGCTACATATTTTATATATACTTCATATCATTTTTATGTATTTTCTCAGACTAACCAATTAACAAGATGCCACAGTGCTAGTTCGTGTTTTCTGCTGTCTTTTTGTTTCAGAAAAGCTAGTTAGGAAATATTCTCGGAATTGGATGAAAAAATCAATGGGGATGAGTTTTACACCGACACGATGACGAAGTCCGAAGGGCGAACGAAGAAGCGACCCAGGGGGCCCAGACGCCACCTCGGCGTGGCAGAAGGTGGGGCCGCGCCGGGGGGGTCGTCTGGCCGCCTTGGGTGGCCTCTCGCGTCGCCCTTTCGCCTATATATTCACCTCCTCCCGAAAACCCTAAACACTCGAGCATTATTCCACGAAACGTTCCGTCGCCGCCGCCGTCGTCAACCCTAGTTCGGGAGGGTTCTGAAGCTCTTCCCGGCACCCTGCCGGAGGAGAAGATCATCGCAGGAGGGCTCTACATCACCATGCCTGCCTCCGGACAGATGCATGAGTAGTTCATCCTTGGACTACGCGTCCATAGCAGTAGCTAGATGGTTGTCTCTCCACTTTGTGATATCATGTTTAGATCTTGTGAGCTGCCTAGCATGATCAAGATCATCTTATTGTAATGCTACATGTTGTGTTTGCTGGGATCCGATGAATTGTGAAGTTATGATCAAGTTGTTTATCTATTTATCTACTGTTTTATTTATATTCTTGCATGCTCTCTGATGCTAGTACATGCTTTGGCCAAGTAGATGCTAGTATCTTCAAGAGGGAGTATTTATGCTAGATAGTGGGTTCATGTCTCCAGTAATCTGGGCTCGAGCGAGAGAAACGACTAAGGTTGTGGATGTGCTGTTGCCATTAGGGATAAAATAACTTTGCTTTTTCTTATATGCGTTGCTTATATGTCTCATGCATTGTTTACATTACACCTCATGCTTAATGCAATTATCCGTTGGTTGCAACTTAATACTCGCGAGAGACACAGATGTTATCTCGGGAGTGGATTATTAGTCATAGATGCAGCTGGTAAGCAGTCTATGTAAAATGTTGTAATGCCCAATAAATACTACATTAAACATCTTGTCATAATATGCATTATCGTGCGTTTGTCATTTGTCAATTGCCCAGCTGTAATTTGTTTACCCAACATGCATGCTATCTTTTATGGAGAGACACCACTAGTGAACTGTGGACCCCGGTCCATTCTTTTACACCGATAAAACCACCGTTTCCACCACGCTCTACAATCACTTGTTCGCTGTTCCTTTTTGCATTTATATTTATTCTCCACACCATATGTTTAATCCTTTGTATTCAGCAAGCCAGGAAGATTGACAACCTTCCTGTTTCGTTGGGGCAAAGTAATTTGATTGTGTTGTGTGTAGGTCCACGTCAACAGCATTTCAATGGCGCTGTTGTTGAAATAAATGAGGTTTTACCGTGTCAAGGTGGCGTCTAAGTATATGCTGAAAATGACACTGCTAGACCAGCTCGAGTTCTCTCCTCGTGGTTACTTCCTTGTTTGGAGCTTCCAAGTTTTGATCGTTTCCCCTCTCGATATTGTCTCGTTTTTCCATGTCTTTTGATTACCAGCATCGTGTGCAGTGTGGTTGATTACGGATTCAAACAAGCAAAAAAAGAGAGTAGGGATGCACTCTAGCCTACGAAATACGAATAATATGCGAACAGTACCGACTTGTGTGCTGTTGTTTTGGACCGCTGCTGTGCAGAAACGGATAACGGATATCACGGATATTCGTAAAAAAAGATATCACAGATAAAGTATGGAAAACTAAATCTTGCAACTAGTTGCGACCGCACCCCATTCCACATGTCACACTTAAGTTTTCAAAAAATATGAAAAAAAAAATGGTGAACATTGCTTATGTTGTTTATCATGTATACACAAATTTTCACCCAAAATTTTGGCAATATGTGTCCTGCACGAAAAAGACAAATGACGTGTGAATAGTACACAAAACTATTCACTCATTTTTTTCTTTTTTTTTTGCATAGGACACATATGGCCATGTTTTGGGGGGAAAATTTGTGGATGATTGAGAAACAACATAACCAATGTTCATGATTTGTTTTCTATTTTTTTTGGAAACTCGAAAGTCATCATATCACACGCGTCACCGTCGTTTTTTCATCAAAAGATACGTACTCCGTATTTGATTTCACTGTCCCGTGGCGATGATTTAACTTGAGGGCTGGCATGTGATAAGGATGCGATCATTCCGCGTCTTATATGGTTGGTGCTACGCTGGCGGTAGCATGCTGTGGCCAGTTGTCATGGCATGACATCATCTATTTGGCGTTAGCGAGAGCACACATGCATCCCCTCCTTCCAAAATCACAAAGGAGATGGTGTACATGCAGAACTGCAGAAGAGCAAAACCAACCACACACACATTACATTCTTTTTTTTTGCTAAACACAGTACAAGGCAAGCGCTAGCGAGAGCACACATGCATCCCCTCCTTCCAAAATCACAAAGGAGATGGTGTACATGCAGAACTGCAGAAGAGCAAAACCAACCACACACACATTACATTCTTTTTTTTTGCTAAACACAGTACAAGGCAAGCGCTCATATACACGCGCGCACACTCACCCCTATGAACACACGCACGCACACCCTATCCCTATGAGCACCTCCGAGAGACCGAGTCGGCGGGTCGAGTCTTGAGATTGACGAAGTCACCACGGGCGCCTCGCTGTCGACGGGAACGTCGTCTCCCACTGAAGAATATTCCGCCTTAAATGAGAAACACCAGCGTCAAAACTGGGGTTTGAACTCTGGTGGGCTGGGATACAACCACCTTCCTAACCATCTTGCCACAGGCAAGTTCTCACACACACACACACATTACATTCTGAAGCTCTTTCAATACAAATTTTTAAAGAAGTTCGTAATATATAAACCTAACATCCTATTTAAGATCCGTTTGAATTTTTGTGGTATACTACACGTCAAAAGCTTCAAAACAAGACCAATATTCAACACATTTGGTTCTGGTAGGCTGGTTCTAAGTTTTTCTTACATGTAGCAATACACGTCATATAGAAAATTACGCTTATATTAGGCACATCTGAGTACCAAGACCAAACATTGAGGCTTACCATGACTCTATGTGTAATCGTCGTTGTAGAGGATATTGAACACATAGGCATGGTAGTAGTGTTTTTTTCCATTATCACGTCTCGCCTCAACACTTAGTTCCTGATTGGTGGCACGGCCTGCGTCACTACAAGCAAATCAGTGAGGTGTACGTGACGGGGGTGAATCCTGTGTGTGTGGGGGGGGGGGGGGGGGGGCATACTTTGTAATTTAGTACTCCCTCCGTCCAAAAATAAGTGTCTTAGATTTGTCAAAAAGTGGATGTATCTAGACATGAAACATGTATAGATACATCATCCACTTTTGTTCAAACTTGAGACACTTATTTTAGAATGGAGGGAGTACTACAATTAGACAGATTCTAGGTGTATTATGAGTGTTAAAAAATACATGTACGCTATATTTAAACTTGAACATTGAGCTTGGCACCCCGTGTGTCAAGTTCTAAATCACCCACTGTCGTGACGTCCGGTGCGCCCTATGCACATCTGTGCCTGGGAGGTTTGGAGACCGCCACATCGAGCGGCCCAGAACTTCCTACTCCCTCCGTTCCAATTTAATTGACTTGGATTTGTACAAATATGAATGTATCTACACTTGTTTAGTGTCTATATACATCCATATCTAGACAAATGTGTGTCAACTAATTTGGAACGGAGGGAGTATGTCCTAGTATGGTCACGGCCTCACGGCGATGCCCCTATATGACGTGATTGGTACTCCTACCCCTTTTTTTAGGGGAGTCAAAAAAACTCTGTATAATACATTGGCCAAAATAAGACAAGTAGTACATACTTCGTCCTATGTTTAAATCGTTGAGGACGGAGGTAATTAAAGGTTTATTTTGAGCTCATGCCAACTTATGAAAATTGACTAGTGAAACTTTTGCCAAGGCCGTACATAACTGCGTACCATTCATCCGAAGAAAAAAACATGGCATTCATCCAAAAGAGGGCTAAATTCTAGTTAAGCCCAAATAAATACATTTTGGCTACAGATTAAACTTATTTTCCATCAGATTCAACTTGGAAATAAATCAGGTTTTAGTGTGTGTCAATGCTCCATCTATACGTTGTGCCTCGCCCTCTTACACAGGAGGCGTCGACCCTTCTATGGCCATCTGTACTCCGTATTAACGTGCGAGGTCGAGCGAAAGACTTGGAGTACATGGCTGGCAGAAAATGGCACTGCTCGACCAGCTCGTGTTCTCTCTTCCTCGTGTAATCTGCCGCGTTACCCCTCCCTTTTCCATGTCTTTGATTAACAGAATCGTACAGTGTGGTTGGCCAGGGGAGCTCGCTAACCGCTTCAATCAAACAAGAAAAGTGTGTCTTGGCTAGCTATCCCGTATGCTGTATCATATTACCGCTCCAAAAAAAAAAGTAGTGCACTAGCTAGCCTACGAATAATACGTGAACAGTACTGACTTGTCAGCCGTTGTTTTGGACCGCCGCTACTATGCATGAAGTATAGTCATCCTTAATTCGCCATCATTTCTCTTCAAAAGATATTGCAATCACAATGAGGATTTCAGCATCCCGTGCCATGATTTAACTTGAAGAGCCAGCCACGGATCCGATCAAGAACCAAAACGAATCATCATCCACCTGTCGCGTGTGAAGCGGAGCACACAACTTTCTACACATGCCACGTTTATCCAGCAAACAACATCGATCTTCTACATGCGTAACGATCAGGCAGCGAGCCAACCCTAGCCGCCAGAAGGAGGCTCCCGGGAGATCCAATCTGCCCCCAACTACACCGGCCAAGCGGCTGGTCCCTGCCCTCACCGTCATCTCTCCGACGACGGGATCGAGGGGTGGGGATCACGGCGCTTCGGCTCCGGTTGTAGTTGGGGTTGGCATAGTTTTCCTTGAGGCGCTGCTTCCATGGATGAGACGGCGTCGCGTCGGAATAATTGGCCTCTGCTTTTTCTCCATCTCGGTGTTGCTCTTTCCGGCGGCGTCGAGGGGCAGATGGCCCGGTCATCTCGCCGATCTCTGGATCTGGTGAGTTTAGGGTCTGGCGGTCTGCATTCGGCACTCTCGTGGGTGGCGGTTGCGTTGGCTGTTACAGTTGTGTTTGGTGTCAAGCAGTTGGGTGCGTGGATGACGGCAGGCGGCGGCGTTCTTCTTCTTTGACTGCGTCAGATGAAGATGACGGCGTCGGGATTTGGTGACCACGGGGAAGATCCCCGGCCGACGTGCCACAAAGTCTCGGTCTCGTCGCTTGCGACGATCCGATTCATCGGCTCAGAAAGCATCTTTGTATGCGATGGTGCTCTCCCTAATCTTGGGTTGGCGGCTGCTCGCCTCTTTTTCCGGCGCTGCCATGGTGACGGTGGAGGATGTTGGTGGACGACGGTTCGGCAAGGCACAATATTCTTCAAGGATGGAATTGTATTTCTATTTCTTGTAGGGTTTTTTGTGCAATTTTGCTTGACAAGCGTGTTTATGTCATTTCGTGATCATTTGTGTACTCTCTGTAATAGGTTTGTCTAATGGAATAAATGGTTACATTCAAAAAAAAAAACGATCAGGCAGCGAGTAGCAACGCGCGCGTTGCATCCGGCTCAGCGCGCGATGGAATCCTCCAGTTACCTAACCCCGGAATCGCGTTGCGCGTCCTCCTCCTGTAATCAGCTGTTGGATAGTACCATCTCACTTCAGCGAGGGTGGAACGGAGGGGCTAGCGAGCACGCTCCATACACGAGGGGACGGTACAGCACAGTTTGAATCGCTTCTCAATCCGATTTTTTTACAAGTCTGAATTAAAATCCATTTGAATTTTTGTGGCAATACTTGTATACTGCACGTCAAAGGCTTCAGAATAACACCAATATTCAACACATTTGGATGTGGCAGGCCGATTCTAAATATTTTTACATGTAATCAACACACGTCTTGTACAAAACAATACACCTCGATTATGTCATCCGTAACTTTACATTTTCTCTTAGATGGAAGACTCATATATATTCCATTAAGTCCCGACTAAATCGTCGGTCACCAGACCGATACAAAATTAGGGTAGCCCGGAGTCCACATAGCATTACCTTCATGAGCTAACCCTACACACCCAAAGCAACAAAGTTCATGAGCAGGCTCATTACAACCCAAAGCAATATCCATATCGTCAAAATGCTAATCCAATCCCACTCTACCCTATGGAACAACGCCCACAAGAACCCCCTTCCACATGTCTACGTCATTGTGCCAACTTGCGTTCTAACCCAAACACTCTGTACTATCCTCCGGTTTTAGCTTTTCACCATGGTAAATTCTCATTTGCCCAAGTCTGATCTTAGGGCAACTCGAAGACGGCGACCCATTTGGTGCATCCGCGTTCGTTTCGATCTGCGTGGCCAGCCTAACGCGGTGACGCAAACAGACCGGTGTTTGTTTTGACCCATTGCCCGCCCAAATTTGGGTTGGATCTGTGTCGGCACCAGACACACACGAAGAGCTGTTGTGTCCGCCCTGGCTCAACTGTCATCCTCTCCCAACGGTCAACCACCACTTTAAATGCTAGAGTACTTTTTTTACTAAATGTCCTTTAATCGAACATTAAGCTAATTGTGACCCTTCAAAAAACTTTCAGCCATCTATGTCCCTTTTAGAAAACGTCATAGGCTAAGGTGTTCTGAAAAACTGGCGGCATGCAGCTTGGCATATCATGAGCCTGAAAAAACACAAATTTAAGACTTTTCTAGTGGTAATCACATATTTTACATGTTTAGAGTGGATCAAATACTCACAATCTAGACATGTACATCATGGTTATGACGAAAAACATGTAAAATTACCTGGTAACTATGTATTATTTAGATGGTAACCGTCAATCAGTAATATGGTAACTACAGTATTATAGTCTGGCAACTGACGACGAATTTTTTTTTTGTCAAAACATATTAAGATGGGATCTTGTTTTAAAGTACTCTCCGAGACGATCGAACCCAACAGTGAAAACGGATCATCATTTGGATTAACGGTTTAAGAGATAATTTATTTTGAATTTTCGGATTAAGTAAAGATTCTCTGCATGCATGCATGATTTGGCCTCTCTGCAAGGTCGGGAAGCGCCGGGCGGAATCGCTTTGTGGGGGCACGTCCCCTTGTTAGATTAACCGAATAATAATTGCATTAAGAGCATCTTTAATAGATCTTTATAATGGCAAACCTTAAAACTATTAATGGGTAGAAACATGTCTGACAAAAAAGATACTCCCTCCATCTAGGTTTTATAAGTCACTTTTCCAAAGCTAGGTTTTCTCAAGCCATAGGGCACAATTTGCAATAAATGCACGTGTTAATAGCCATACTACTAGTAACCTTCTTCTCCCTGGAAATCCGCGTGTGTGAAAATGTTTCAGCATGCAAATCGATTTGCACGTGGATGCATGCAAATGAATAAGGACGCTGCAAAGTGGGCCTAAGCTCTGTTGTTGCCCTCCCGTAATAAAGTGCCACAATTAACGAGAGAATTAATGAGTGTTTTCTCCACTTTCTCCTCCCAATTAGCTTCTACCTTGGGCGCAGAAAATTTGAAAATGTGACTTATAAGCCTAGATGGAGGGAGTAGGTTGAAACTCATATCATAAAACATAATATTTTATTGATCTACTCTGGCGGAAACCGTGACGTATGATACGTCCAAAACGTATCTACTTTCCCGAACACTTTTGCTATTGTTTTACCTCTAACTTGTGTGTTTTGAATACAACTAATGCGGACTAACGCTGTTTTCAGCAGAATTGCCCTGGTGTCTTGTTTTTGTGCAGAAAGTCAACTTTCGGGAAAAACACCAGAAAAGATCGCAAACCTCCTATTTTACCAGAAGACTCACGGAGCCAGAAGGGGAGGCGGAGATGGGCCACGGGTGGCCCAAACCACATGGTGGCGCGGCCAAGGGGCCCGCCGCGCCAGCCACTGAGGAGGGCGCCTCGGCCACCTCCCCGAGTCCCCCTTTCGACTACTTAACCCTCTCTGACCTAAAACGCGGGGGGGTCGTCCACTTCATCCAAAAACATCATCGTACGCCGCCACCATCGCGAAACCTATTTCGGGGGCCAGAAACTCCGTTCTGGCACTCCGCCGGGACGGGGAATTGGAGGAGATCATCGCCATCATCATCATCGACGCTTCTCCATCGACCATCCATGTTTCCCCCATCCATGTGTGAGTAATTCCCTGCTGTAGGCTGAGGGGGATGGTAGGGATTGGATGAGATTGTTCATGTAATAAGCTATAAGATCATTAGGGCATGGTGCCCAGTATCCGTTGTTAGTACTTATTGATGTTGTTGCAACTTGTTGAGCTTAATGCTTGTCACTAGGGCCCGAGTGCCATGATTTCAGATCTGAACATGTTAATGTTTCATAATGATATGCACTGTTTATTGATCATACCTGCAAGTTGTATACACATATTGTTGTCCGGAACCCGCGGTCCCAAAGTGACAATAATTGGGACAGCCGAGGGGAATGGCTGCGATGTGAGGATCACATGTGTTCACGGCGTGTTAATGCTTTGCTCCGGTACTTTATTAAAAGGAGTACCTTAATTACCAGTAGATTCCCTTGAGGCCCGGCTGCCACCGGCTGGTAGGACAGAAGATGTTGTACAAGTTTCTCATTGCGAGCACGTACGACTATATACGGAACACATGCCTACGTTTACTTAGTACTTGGATGCTTTATCATTATTATCTGCAATGCCTATGTCTTGATTATTATATGAGCTATCTTATCCATGCAGCGCCCGTTCATCCATCCCTATGCCTACAGTGTTTTAATCCTACTGTTTACTGCAATCACTACCGCTGTCGCTATTTACTGCTGCTATTATTTCACCGCTACTACTGCTATAAAACTGTTGCTACTGATAATCTGTGTCGAGCAAGACTATTCACAGGTGCAGCTGAATTGACAACTCCGCTGTTAAGCCTCTCAAGTATTCTTTGGCTCCCCTTGTGTCGAATCAATAAATTGGGTTTTACTTCCCTCGAAGACTGTTGCGATCCCCTATACTTGTGGGTCATCAACGTACCTTAAAATCAAATAATTTTCGATATGGTTCATAATCAACAATAGTTCACTGTTTGACAAGAATCTAGCAACGGTCACAATAGTTTTTAAAACTTGACAACAATCTAGCCCTTCTATCATACTATACAGTTCATACACTTGTTAATAATCTTGTACCACTATTCAATTGGCACCTCACATGCCACCCCACAAGCAGTCACTATGCATCACGATATCTGGGTTCTTATTATTTCCAAGCGCTAACACGTTTGCTCATACAAAGAATTTGCATTGTATAACATGATATTGTTCTGCAATTTGGAGGGATGTATTCTGATCCTTAGGAGTTAGAATCTCTATCTTCCAATGTTTGCTCCAAATCAATATCATACTACAATTTTTGGTCCATAAAATTCTTAACATCACTTATTATATATCTCCATCGGTTCTTCCGAAGACAAGCTAGCAATCAGATCTTCTGCATCCTCATCATGACTATGCAAACTACACAGCGATAAAACCAAAAAAACACAGTAATAAAAATGCAAAAAATAATATTCCCACACAATCGAAGAGTAGAGAAGAAATTTGATCTCTCCAAATTCTTCTGGGAGCTCATAGGTGGGAGGCGCGGGAGGATAGGTGACGTACCATCAGAAATATACTAGTGAAATTTGGTGCGGCGACACGCCGCACCCGTTGTAATTCGAAATGTTGAAATTTGTCGGAATTTTTTGTTTAAAGTATGTCGAAATACTTAGTGAAGTAAAATGTTTAAATATGCTTATATTTTGACATAAATTTTTAATTTAACTCCATAGTTAGAGAATGCATGATATGAGCATTTGTTAATTCTAACTTCATAGTCAGATAAAATTCATCTAGATTGTATCTGAATATTAACTAAATTGGAATGTTAAATATGTTTGAATTCTGCCGTGAGTAGTTAGCATATATTTTTGTGAGTATGTTGATATATTTTAGAGTATCTCCATTTTTTTTAGCAAATTGAAATGTTCAAATATGTTTCTATTTTTTCAGTAATATTAAATTCAAGTCCATAATGAATGAAAACGCACATTTATTGAATTGAATTACATATTTAGAGAAAGTTCATCTAGATTATATCCAAATATTTATCAAATTGAAATATTCAATTTAAGTCCATAGTTAGAGAAAGTGCATTTGTTTTTTGTCTGAATATTCACCAACTCAAAATGTTTAAACATTTAATAAGTTAGATTCCACATAATTAGAGGAAACTTGAAACCGATCAAGGGAATGAAATCTACTCGTCGATGCGTATATATTTCGTGTATGTAATTTTTGGGAAACGCGGGGACTTTTCTGCAGAAAATTGGACAAAATTCGTCAAATATTTGTGCGAGTTTGGATAAAAAATGGAGGAGTTAGAGTAGACAAAACACGAAACCGTTCACGGGGATGGAACCTACTCGACGACGTGCATATATTCCATGTATATATTTTTTGGAAAACACGGGGACTTTTCTGCAAAAAAGAAGAAAGGAAAAGGAAAACACGGGGACTATATATAGGGGGAATTGCCACCGATACTGAACCAAACGGTTCGATTCTCCCGTGTCGCGACCAACGCTAGACTCGATCCGTCACGTACGCGGCCGGCGGCGCTGCACACATCCCCTGCATCATGCGGTGTGCGATGGGAACCCGGAGGCGATAGGGACGGACGAGCTGGTGCGTGGTGGATAGCCCACCTGACACTCTGCGCGCTGCCAGGTTTCTGACCTCTGTCAGTCTCTAGTACCGACCGCTGCAGCAGAGAATCGTCCTGACTGACTCAGCTGTCGCGCGCAGCATAGACAGACATGCAGGCGAGTACGTACGACGAACGGCCACTCTCCAGCACGCACGGATCGAATCGATATTTAAAATGGCTTTCCTCCGGCGTATGGAGGATTCCACCGGGCGCTGAGGCCGGATGCAACGTGTTGCTACTCGCTGCCTGTTCGTTACGCATGTAAAGACGAATAGACGATCGATGTTGTTTGCTGGATAAATGTGGCATGTGTAGACAGTTGTGTGCTCCGCTTCACACGCGACAGGTGGATGATGATTCGTTTTGGTTCTTGATCGGATCCGTGGCTGGTTCTTCAAGTTAAACCATCGCACGGGACGGTGAAATCCTCATTGCGATTGTAATACCTAACCCCGCGAATCGCGTTGCGCCTCCTCCTCCTCCTGTAAACAGCTGTTGGATAGTACTGTACCATCTCACGTCAGCGAGGGTTGAACCGAGACTCTTTGGCGTTACTAGCGACTAGCGAGCACGCTCCATACACGAGGGAACGGTACAGTACTTTGCACTTTTGGTCACTTCTCTGCCCCCCCCTGGAGTTTAGAAATTCCGTACAGTTTGAATCGCTTCTCAATCCAAATTTTCTACAAGTCTGATTTAAAATCTCGAATTTTTGTGGCAATACTAGTATACTGCACGTCAAAGGCTTCAAAATAAGACCAATATTCAACACATTTGGATGTGGCAGGCCGATTCTAAATATTTTTACATGTATCAACACACGTCTTGTACAAAAAAAATACACCTAGATTATGTCATCCGTAACTTTACATTTTCTCTTAGATGGAAGACTCATATATTACCTAACTATATAACGGGAGAGCAAATCGCTGCCCCAGCAGCGTCCCACGTCGATTTCACTGTTCAAAGCACTTCCCCCTTCCCCTTTCTCTCTCCCACGCGACGCGGAGGTCGCCGCCGCCACCGCCGCACGCCGCCGCCGCAGCGCGTCTCCCCGGTCAGATCGAAGGACACAGTCGCCTCCGCCGTCGCGTCCCCTCCATCGTCGCCGAGTTTGGCGTACTGGGCTGCACGACGCGCCGGAATCTTCGCCGCCGTGCGCGCTGTCCGCCGCCGCGTCTGCTGCCCGCCGGCGACGCTACGGCGACGAAAATGGAGCGGCGCCGCCGCTTGCGTGCACTCCGCGTCCACGCGCGTCTCGCACGCCCACGCGCGCGTCTCACCTTGCGCGGATGCGGCGCCGCCGTGATCGTCGCCGTGGGCGGAGCTCGGCCATTGCTAGCGTCACCAAGACGCCAACGTGGGCCCCGGCTGTCAGCGCTTTTTCTTTTCCCCTAAAAAAAACACACACATAAAATATTAAAACCCTTACAAGTGGGACCGTCCCATTTAAGCAATTTCCAGAAAAATAAAAAAAAGTCCAAAAAAACAAAAACTTCGAATCCATCCATCCAAAAAATATGCATAATATATCAAAATGGTCAACAAAATAAATGGTAACTACCTGTGCTACAAAATAAACAAATTTGTATGTTTAAATTCGGTGAATATTTGACGAAAATCCAAATTCATTTGCTCAAATTATTAAAATTTGCCCACACCAAAAATCACAGTGGTGGATTACTATGTTTGCAAACATGTCCAACTTGCATATCTGAAAAAATGTTAATTTGTGTGACCTTCATAATTACTGAACCGCCACTGCTCCAAAACAATATTTGATTTTCAGTTTGAATTGTGCTAATCTAAAAAAATATGAGTCCAATTGTTTTGGAAAACCGATAGCAGTAGCTTTCAGTACAAATTTACCTCATGTGCTTGTGATGCTTACATTTAAAATGACATATGTTTGTAGTTTAGGACAGTAGGAACTTCCAGCATTTATCTAAACTTTTGTGTATAATATTTTGGACTAAATCCAATTGCAGTAGAACTCTCTCTAATTATGCTGCTAAATTCAATAAAAGTTTATTTTGGTCAATTTTTGGGGAAAATCATAATATATTCCCTCTGATTATGGAGTTAAACAAAATATTTATGCCAGCATACACCCATACTTGATCATTTCAATTTAGTTAACATATTCGGAGATAATATAGCTTACCTCTCTCTAATTGCGCATTTAAATTTTCAAAATGCATGATCTACTAAATATTTGAAGAAAATACAAATCCATTTCCTCTAAGTTTAACAAATTCTCATACAATGCATTTCCTCAAATTATGGAGTTAAGATAAATATTTGTGACAAATTACAACCATATTTAGCCACTCCAGCTTATGGAACCAAATTAAATATTTATTCCAAAACACAAGCATATTTGAACATTCCAAATCACTAAGTACTTAAAAATACCCTAAACGACAAATTCCGACTGATTTCAATATTTCGCAGTACCATTTAACCTTAACGAATACATAATTTCCCTCTGATTTGTCCTACTTAAATTTTGAACAAAAAGGTTTTACTGAGGCGCTCAGTTTAGTTACGCTTCACTTATTATAAGAAATGGTTTTTTGTATCAGGAAATAGTACATTTTTTAGATTACAAAGAAAAGAGCTATATTCCAGATCTCATCATACCGTAAGGTCATTTCTTTCCACAATCGTCGTCATTCCTGTTTAACTAAAAGAACTAGAATATCAAATATAAATTTGTATAAATGATATCTCACCTCCATTCAACCCCATCTTTGTATTTGTTTACTTTTGTTTTTTGCTTTTCTTTTGCTTTGCAGTAAAACAACATTGGAATAATGATCACCATCAAGAGAAATAATTGCAGGACATTTTAGCTTACAAAACAACTATAATTCCCCTTTTTGAATTTCAGTTTGTTTAATAGAGTTGTAAAAAAACATTGAAATTAAATCTTTGTATTTACTTTCTTTTGTTTTTTGCTTTTCTTTTGCTTCACAGTAAAACAACATTCGAATAATGTGGGAACCCCGGACTAGCTGTCTGAAATACCCTTGTGCCTACAACACCAGCGATCCCATGTTCAGTCTGTCGCTGAGCACAATCAAACTGGTATCAAAAGAACATCCATAAATACCGAATAAATAAACTTACTTAATTGAAGCCGTAACTTCAACAGGTACTTGCAGCGGAAAATCATCAAACAACGTGGAGCCCAAGTCATGCCATAACCTCACAGGCAGCTGACTGGGAAGCGCCCTAGTTCGCATTGACGCCAGTGACTGTCTTTCTCTTCGAACTGCTCTTCTTCAAAATCTGGCTACGACAATAGCCAGGGACGAAACCAATATGAGTACAATTTGAATTGTACTCGCAAACTACCCCAACATGAGTATGCACTAGTTTTATTTTAATTTCAAACCTTTATTTTCTTAAACATCTCTATATCTTTATTGAAAAAGGAAAGAAGGCTTTTAGAACTTTTCCCATAAATCTGTCTTTGTAAGAAATCTCTTTAAAACCTTTTTCCGGAACATATCTTTGTCGAGAAATGATAAGAAGTCTGTTTTAAAACATTTTCCCGGAAAATCACCATTTTATCTGTTACTCCAAAACTCCTCCTTTTTCTGACCATGGCTCGCCATAGGTCCAATTAACTCCAACAACATCATACCAACTCATTGGTATAGTTGTGGAACACTTTCTCCACTTCATTTCCCTTTTTAACTCAATTCTTTTCAAAACTTGCACATGGTCTTAGGAACAGTCTCCCAATTGTCCATATCCGAGGACTCGGCTATTCGAATAGTTTTAACCCTCTGCAGAGGTAGCACGCTTTTTGCCCACACCCATCCGGTAACTCATCGTGTCAGCCACGTCCCGCCATACAAGGTGTATGCGAAGTTGAGCCACCGACCATAGCCTCTCCTTTGCTCATGCTAGTATAGGACCCTTCCCATATGACACTTTCCATCAACACCCAGTCCAGTTTCCCGTCGGAAACCCTAAGTGTGAGGACTCATATGTTTTGTCTGGCGGTGTATAGGGGACATCCTTCTATCCTCCTCCTTATCTTTCCATAGAGTTTGAGCGAGGACCCAGGTCAGGGTAGGTCCTCAGACCATCCTCTCATGCATAACGGAGTCATCTCCGTCGATGAGGCATCCCATACTAATAAGAGCAAATTATATGACTAAGCCCTTTCCCATATGTGGGTAAATGTGGTCGCACAGGGTAAGATTGGTCGTCATGGTTCTAGGACTCTGTGCATTTTTCATAAACATCACCGTTCTCCATTTCTCCCCTTCAACACCGACACCTCGGCATTCCATAACCACACAAGTATTTTCAAAGGAGTTTTGAGTAAACAATATTTTTCCCATCCTATAGTTTGAAAAAGAATTTTCATCTAATATCTCCATATAGGGTGTCAAAATAATATACTTATATTTTGGAAAAAGGGTGTTCAAAATCATAGCTTTAGTGGCAAACACCACATAAATCACTGATTCTCTTTATAAGTAAAACATGTGAATCAAAATAGAGGTATATAGATGCAAGCTCAGAGAATAGCTTGCCTGATTTCAGCATGATGTTCCTGGACTTCTCCTCGTTGATCAAAGAAATAAACTCTCATCCTTCCTCGATAAATCCTTTTCAAATACCACTCCGGTAGCGTTTATCTCTAGCGTCGCAACATGAAAATAAAACAACACTCAATAAGCAAACCAAACCCCAAGTGGTATACAAACAAGGAACAAACCACAAGTATTAAACTAATCACTCAAGCCACAAGCATAGCACTAGTTTAATCAAGCAACGAACTAAATCTATATTTACCAGGGCATTATACTCACAGGAGTATAACACCAAACACATGCTAAAAACATAGAGCACCAAGACATCCTCAATTAGAGGTAACTAACAACCACTTTCCTCTGATCAGGAAATACTTCAGACAAAAGTTGAACTACCAATTAATCTTGGTAATTCAAAATATCTCACCAAGCTAAGGTGGATACACTAACAAGATATTTAAGCTAGTACTCAACTCAAGTCCATCAAGTTCATCAAGCTCATCAAGCCATGCAAACATATTACCCATACCAATATGTCTAACAAATACCACTAACAGTACTAACATATTATAACCTTCTAAACAGTAATAACATGCAAACAACAGTACCACAACAATCATTAACCAGCAAGGCACACATATTAATCACACACAATATTCTCACATAAAAAATGAACAAGCTTAACCACTTCCTAATTACTAGGGGAAAGTTATATAGGGACTAAATCCCTAACAAATACATGACTCACAAGTAGTTCTCCTAACATGCTAGTAAAATAAGGAAACATGTCACAACAGTGGGTTACCACTTTACACATGCTAGGAAACACATTTATAACCATAAGGTTATAACACAACAATTAATTAAAGGCCTAATAAAAATAGGCAGAAAAGGTCTAAACCCTATAATTAGCACCACAGTCAATCAGTGACTCCTAAATTTAAACCAATTTAGGGATATGTTCTCCTATACATATAGAAGACAGAACAATTGGATTCATTCCAAAATTCATCTCCTAAAAATCTACAAAAATCATCAAAGAGCTACTGATGTGTTTTTAAGAATGAATAGAACTTTTGTTTTAGGTTTATTTGCATACCAGACCAACAGATCTGGAAAGGTATCACTTCAAGCTTTCCATAGAACTTTAGTTTGGAATATTTGGATTTGTAAAGCTCTAGATATTAAATATTTAGTGCAAAACATACTTTTTATGAGATTAAATCTAGCACACACATAACTACACATTTTGGAAAATGGCCAGTGCCACATGGTTAAGAAAACACAGAGGAATGCTACAAAATTTGAATCACTCCAATAGCTATCACAGATTTACCACAAAAGATTTAAAGCTACACTGCAAATTTTAACAGGAATTAAAATAGATATAGATCTACTGGAAAAAAAAAGAAAACAGGCCAGATCTGGCCTAGATCTGGCCGAGCAACACCGGGAACGGCCCAGCCCGCGGCCCACCTATGCCGGCGAAGCGGTACGGGGCCTGCTCCTTCTTCCTCGTCGACGCGCACGGAGGTGAGGCGAGCTGGAGCTTCGGGTGAGGACGGCGCCGGCGACTCCGGCGTCCCTACAAGAAATGGTGATGTCTACGAGTTAGATCGTGAGGAGGGGAGTTCAGGGAAGCGGAAATGGCGGCGAATGGTGGACGAGGTTGCTCGCAAGCTTCCCGGAAATGCGGCGGCCGGAGCGGAAGAGGATGCGGATGCCCAGCTCGATTTGCAGCGTCCGAGCTCGATTCCTTGGACGATGACGCAGAGGGCGACGCGATGAAGCTTCTGGTCCTCTTCGATTTGCTCGGGGAGCTCTCCATCGACGGCGAGGCGCGATGGCGAGCTCGGCCACCTGCGGCTAGGGTTTCGGGTTGAGGAAGAAAAGAGAGAGAGGGAGAGAGCAGGAGGCGAGTGAGGAGAGCAGAGGAGAGCCGGGGGGCCTCCTTATCCTCCTTCGATGGGCAGAGGAGCGAGAGGGGGGGGGGGCCTGGGCGGCGTGCGACTCGCGGGAGGAAGACACGGCGGCGTCGACCACGGGCTGCTACAGAGAAGACGGCGTTTGCAGAACGCCCCCTGGCAGAACTTTTCCCTCTCACAACTAGGTCCTTTCCTGATTTTCTTTTATTTCTTTTAAAACTAGTAGCTTTTAGGGAATTTATTTAGGGTACTTAAACATTTTATAAAAATTTGAGAAAATTCAGGTAGCCTCCCATATACATGTAGAAGCTCCACAAAAATTGGGGAGTCAATATAAAATGTTTTGAATAACATTTGTTCCTAGGGTTTAAATAAGATATTTTTCTTAAATACCATTTTATAATCCTTTAGAATTTTTAAAGCAAGTTTAAAATATTAATTTTGAACTCTTGGAACTTCCTTGACAAATATATTAACTTCAAATAGTTTTTTATCTTCATAGAGGAAATATTTATTTGAAGGAAATAGATAGTTAAGTAGGGAAAGTAATTTATTAAGATCATTTCTTTAATTCATGATCTTAATTTCCATTTGTTGAATAATTTGAGGAGTTTGCTTTAAATCTAAGTCACATTCAAAATTTGTGACCAGTGGGTTTCCAACTTAACACTCAAATATTTTGGTGTAATTATTCACCCAAGCAAACAATAAAACAAGAATTAACAATCATTTCAACCACAAGTCAACAAGCAAACAATCACAACAATAGCAACATCACATCCAAGATCACACAAATCAAACCACAAGAATTAATCACACCATCATTATCATACTTAACAATACTATCTTATAAAAATGATCACACTTAATTATGACAAGATGATATTTAAAACTATCTCAACTCCACCTTGGTATTTTTGAAAAGGGTTTTGAGCAAGGCAAAATATGTGGGGTAATATATTCCCCACTTGTGTTCTTTTTAAAAGGAAGTGATAATCAAGGTTTATAAAATGGGAGTTGCATACAAATGCAAAATATCAAGTTGAAAAGATAGATAGGAGATAGCATATAGATCTCCATATTTTTGGGAACACATAGTTTTGGAAATACTTTTTCTTTCTCAATTAATGGGTATTAGTTTTGGGTGTTGCTAAACCAAGTATCTTTGAAATGGAGTTGGCCAAAAGAAGAATGGAAAAGATATATGGAATATTTTCGTGTCATAACATGATCACCAAAGTTAAATATATTTTTATATTGGTTGGGTCTTATTTTTACTAGTCAAAACAATTTAAACAACAAGTCACACTAGGTTCCACATAGCAATGGGAAGGAAAACACAATCATCAGTGAAACATTTCAAAAAGTTTTTGTTGGTTCTGAATTTTAGGTCTTGTAAACAAAGTTTTTCTTGGTTCCTAAATTTGGGATGTGACAAATAATGATCAAAAAGAAGAAAGATAAATGCAAGACATTTTAGTTTACAAAACAATAATAAATTCCCTTTTAAAATTTCAGTTCGCTGTGCTACATTTGTAAAAAAAACATTGGAATTTGTGTTCAACCAGTAAAACGATTGGTTTGTCTTCACAATAACTCAATAAGTTGTAATATTTATTCTATAGCTTGAATTATTCCAAAATGTAATAAAACATTTGCCTAACTGCTATTTTTTGCTACTTTAATGTTTTTATTACGTTTTATCAGTCATACTATAATCACATATAAAGAGCCTTTAGGTTAATAGACTACAATGTCTGCAATGGTAAATGTGAGCATCCGCAAATTAGCTAATGGCAATATTAAATTATTTTATTTTTTGCTTTTTCCCTACAAGTCACATTGCCTGCAAAAATAAACGCATTATACAAATAGCGTCGCCATTTCTATCCACAAAATATATTACATAACCAAAAACAAAAAAATGTAATAAAACATTTGTCTAACTGCTATTTTTTGCTACTTTAATGCTTTTATTACGTTTTATCAGTCATACTATAATCACATATAAAGAGCCTTTAGGTTAATAGACTACAATGTCTGCAATGGTAAATGTGAGCATCCCGCAAATTAGTTAATGGCAATATTAATTTATTTATTTTGCTTTTTCCCTACAAGTCACATTGCCTGCAAAAATAAACGCATTATACAAACAGCGTCGCCATTTCTATCCACAAAATATATTACATAACCAAAAACAAAAAAAAAGTTATATTTACAGAAATATCCACCAATAATGCACAAAAATCTAACCAAGGGCGTGGCGTCACGCCACGCCAAATTCAACTAGTATTCCATTAAGTCCCGACTAAATCGTCGGTCACCAGACCGATACAAAATTAGGATAGCCCGGAGTCCACATAGCATTGTCTTCATGAGCTAACCCTACACACCCAAAGCAACAAAGTTCATGAGCAGGTTCATTACAACCCAAAGCAATATCCATATCGTCAAATTGCTAATCCAATCCCACTCTACCCTATGGAACAACACCCACAAGAACCCCCTTCCCACGTGTCTACGTCATTGTGCCAACTTGCGTTCTAACCCAAACACTCTGTACTATCCTCCGGTTTTAGCTTTTCACCATGGTAAATTCTCATTTGCCCAAGTCTGATCTTAGGGCAACTCAAAGACGGCGACCCATTTGGTGCATCCGCGTTCGTTTCGATCTGCGTGGCCAGCCTAACGCGGTGACGCAAATAGACCGGTGTTTGTTTTGACCCATTGCCCACCCAAATTTGGCTACTGTGTCCACCCCTGGCTCACACGACACACACGAAGAGCTACTGTGTCCACCCCTGGCTCAACTGTCATCCTCTCCCAACGGCCAACCACCGCTTTAAATGCGGTGAGCGAGTTTTTAAAGGGTGTCGGTGAGGCAAACCGTAGATCAGCAAGCCTTGGCTCTTTGGCCTCCTGCCACCTCCTCTTGCAGCTAAAGCCGCCACCTCCTCGAAGCTCCGGAATGGATCCACCACACCACCACCACCATCCAAACACCTCCTGGACCAACAGATCGGGCACGTCGGAGCGTGCTCGGACATTATTGTGGCCGCTTGTCTCGCAGCATGTCCTCGAGCCCGTCGTGGGCCAAGCCATAGTACGTCCTCCTCACTGCTCTGGCAGCTCCCATGAAGCTAGAGTATTTTTTTTACTAAATGGCCTTTAATCGAACATTAAGCTAATTGTGACCCTTCAAAAAACTTGCAGCCGTCTATGTCCCTTTTAGAAAACGTCATAGGCTAAGGCGTTCTGAAAAACTGGCGGCATGCAGTTTGGCGTATCATGAGCCTGAAAAAACACAAAAAATTCTAAATCATTTGAGAAAAGCCATATGGTATGGCGTTTCCCACACATAGAGGCTCTGATAATCTTAGAATACGCTCTCTGAGATTCTCAGATCATCTGTACAGAGAAACGTCATATCAAATGACTTATCCTAAATTACTTTTTTTGTGTGTTTCTCAGCCTCCGGTTACGCCAAACTATACGGTGTTTTCTGTTTTTTTTCAGGGCTTCTGAGTTTTTCAGAACACCAAATAGGATGACGTTTTTGAAAAGGGCTATAGTTGGCTGAAAGTTTTTCGAAAAGTCACAATTAACTTAATATTTGATTAAGTGTCATTTAGTAAAAAAGATACGAAGCCACCTGGTGATCTGGCCACGCTGCCTAGTGCCCACATGTAATAATTCGTGCATGGTGTATGTAGGTATGCAAATACTACATGTAATTCAACCTGCAAGCAAAGATCTATACGTACGGAGCAACCCTACGTACATAGCATTCCAAGTCCTTTTTCTTTCTCTGTCCACGCTTTTTTGACCGACCGCTGTGACATGATAGACCTAGCCGTTCGAAATCGTATTATACCTTGCATGTACTGGGCGTTTATAGGTTACCAGACCGTACATGCGGTATTGGAGTAGCACTGTCTATCTACGTACGTATATATACACTGCTACACCCCAGGGAAGTTCTGACCGCTTTTGACCAGTCTTGTATGACGAAAAAGCTGCAGGGAGGCAAAGAGGTTTCGAAAAACAAACTTTGTTTGTATGGTAGCGCCCTGCAGAGCTACAGGTGCTGGCAGGAGGAGCATGTGCCTATGTCTGCAAGCCGTTGTTTTGGTGCCTTTGCGTGCAAGTAAAATGAGTAGGTAGCCGTTGTGTTTCTATTTTGTTTTTCTTTCTTTCTTCGTTTCCTTTTCTTTTTGTTTCTATGTTTTTTTTTTTTTTTTTAGGGTACCACATTATTTTTTAGAAACTAAAAATTCTGAAATACATTAAAAAAATATAAACTAATTTTAAATGTGAGCATTTTTAGATCTGAATACTATCTCAAATTTGCATCTTTTTAAATCCGGTCATTTTTTCAAAATATGTTTTCCTTTTCAAATTCCGAACATTCTTTTCAAACATACTCTCTCCGTTTTTAAATATAAGATGTTTTACCCTTTGTCCACATTCATATCTATACAAGTGTATGTAGACACATTTTAGTGTATATATTTCAGTCATTTTAGTATGCATCTAGACAATATGTGAAATACCTAAAATATCTTATATTTAAAAACGGAGGGAGTATTTCAGTGGTGTAGTGCGGGCGGTCCAGGCCCATGTAACGTGAAGGTGAGGTCGGTCTTGAAGCGATGCATAGGCCAGGAGCTCCTTTTCTGCGTGTTTTGCGTGGCTTAGCCAGCCAGCGCGTACGTAGCTGGGCCGGCCCAATTCCGCACACGACGCTTGCTTCGTTTCAAAATTTCTTTCGTTCGCAGTTGCTTTTGGTTTCGTTTTTCTGTTAATTTTGAATTTTTTTAGTGAAATGGAAATTTCCCGTATTTTAAAAAATTGTCACGGCTGTTAAATTGGTTCATAAATTTTAAAATGGTTCATGGATTTGAAAATGGTTCCTGAATTTCAAAATGTCCTGAATTTCAAAGAAATCACTAAGAAGTTTATGAATTTGAAAATGGTTCATGAAAATTTTGAAATATGAATATATTTTGAAAAAATTACATTGTTCATTAATTCTAAAAATGGTTCATGAATTTGAGAAATTGCTCACGAATAAGATGTCCCCAAATTCAAAAAAGTTCGCGAATTTTAAAATTTTGTTCATGAATTTAAAATAGTTCACGATTTTTTCGTGAATTTGAAAATGGTTCACGATTTTGTTTGTGAATTTGAAAATGGTTAAAAAATGTTCATGAATTTTAAATGGTTCACCAAAAAGTTCTTGAATTTGGAAATGGTTTATTTAAAATGTTCATGAATTTGAAATTGGTTCATGAAAAAATGTTCACTAATTTGTAAATGGTTCACGAGAAAGTTCATGGATTTAAAAACGGTTAATTTAAAAAATCGTTAATTTAAATATCCCGAATGAAAAAATCACGAATTTGAATAGGAAATATGTTCATGATGTTTTTTTAAATGGGAAAATAGAAAAGGCACAGAAAAACGGAAGCTAAAACGTGATTTTTTTTTAGTAAAACAGGAAAACACACGGCCCAAAATTCACAAAACCTAGTGGAATTACTAGATGGGCCAGCCCATTTACGAAAAGAAACATTGGGAGGGTACGTGTTTTCGTGCTAACTAGTGCAGTGAGCGTAGAATAGGTTTTGCCGCATAGGCCCAGTTCTGGAGAGTTCTTCCTCTCGTCCGTCTCTCTCCTACTCTGCTTCTCCGGCGGCAAAAGTACACGGAGTTTTGCCGTTTTGGGGAGCCGGCGGCAGCAAGGACGGACCTAGGGCAGGGTCCACAAGCCACCTGTGGAGTAGAACCATCAATCGCGGAATGCATCAGCTGTATAAAATCCCCTCTCACCTCGCTCTCTTCAGAAACACCTCAGCGAGAGCGAGTCCTCCTTTTCCAATCCCCACAGCGAGAGAGCTAGGTTCAGGCCGAAGAAGAGGAAAGGTAGCACCTTCTCCCTTCCCCTCTCATCCTCATCCTCCTATTCTTGCGGATTTGTTCCTTGTTTGGTCTTTCCGCTTACATGCCGAGATGTTATGTCTGTTTTGGGTTTTAGGCGTGTTCTGTCGCCAGTTCTTCAGAAATAGAAGAGGAAAATTAGCACCTTTCTCCGCTCCCCTCTCATCTTCATGCTGTTCTTCTTGGTGGTTGCTCTCTGCTTGCCCTTCTATCTTCCATATCGATAAGTTCTGTCCGTTTTTGGTTTTGTCCATGTTCTATCCCGTCTCTTGTTCGTGTTGTCTATAATTTGCTAAGGCGAGATGATTTTGTGGGGGCGAGATGATTTTTTTGTGCTTCCACTGAGGGTTTTCTGGTTCATCCTGCATGCTGGCAGCAATCGATAGATCTATTCGTTTGTGGGCGAGATGATTTTTTTGCGTGAAAAAATTCTGTCCCCTGTGCTTTTGCTTGATATCTTTTGGCTGTCCATTGTTCAGGATGACAAAGAGGAAGGCTGGAGAGGCGAGCCCGCCCACCCCAGAAGGCAGGATGAGGGACGTGCCTCGCTGCGTCCGCGAGGCAAGTGGGAGTAAGAAGAACCCGTTCCGCAAGTCCTTCGACAAGACGACGGAGCAGTTCACCCTCAAGAACATCCCCGAGGACGTCGTTGAGGAGACGTACCAGCGAGAGGAGCAGAAGCAGCCCAAGGAGCCCAAGGAGCGCAAGGAGGCAGAGGAGAAGCAGGCTCCGGTGGTGCAGCCAAAGCCCAGGGAGCCCAAGGAGCCCAAGGAGCCCAAGAAGAAGAAGGCCAAACACCCCAAGAAGAAGGTCGCCGACGGCGTCGTCCCACCGGAGGCCGGGTCGGCGGGCCGCGATGATGACGACGATGACGTGCCGCGTGTCCCCTCACCTCATGCATCATTCTGTGAGGCGGCGTCAGTTCATTAGTTTCTTGAATCAGTAATTTATCTGTCCGCGGTCTTGTTTATGTGAAACATCTCTGGGTTATCCGTACTTTGATGTTATCTAAGCATTTCTGGGTTATCTGTATCATTTCTATGCTCGGTGTTGTGTTATCTAAGCATCAGTGATCTGTTTGGAATTGGAAGTGTATCTCTTTCATTCTGCCTACTTTTGTTCCCAAAATCTGATCCTGCCTTGTGGCCCGCCTCCCACTTCTCCGCGGCCAACGGCGTCGCCTCCAAGGACCTCCACTTCGACCGGGAAATGTCGCCGACCCTTCCCGGGTTGATAGCTCCAGTGCGACATGTTTCCAACTCAATGGAAGGAGTACGACGTCTTTCCAGACAATAGCCTCCATGCGACGCCTATACGAGGAGAAATAGCCCAGAGGCAACATGGCACTTAAACGCTCGTTAGGTGTTAGGTTTGGGTGACCGTTTGTGAACAGGCGACCGTTAGGAACATTGGGCCCACCACTTGTCCACGTACGCACTGCGTGGGTCCCACCTCAGGTCAGTTAGAAGAGAACCTCGCCCGTCCCCGACCTCCCGACACCGCCATTGCTTCCCCTCCCCTTTCCCGCATCCTTCTCTCCCTCTTCTCCGGCGACTTAGCGCAGATGTCTGTCTCCTCCGCCGCGCGGTCACAATGGCCGCGGTATGGTGTAGTGCCGCTGACACGGTGCCCAGACTGCAAACGCCCAGAGGCTCTCAAGCGTTGGGTCAGCAAGACCGACGAGAATGGCAATCTTGGGCGCGAGTATGTCAGCTGCTTGAGCAAGAGGCACACCGGAAGGGATGGGCAGGTATAGATCTCAGTTCTTTCGCATCCTTTTGCTTTGATTTCACCGCAATTCGTTTTTGCTCGTCGAATTTGGGAAATTTTGAATTTAGGATTCATGTTGCTGTTTTCAGATCCTGAAGAAATGTGGCTATTTCGAGTGGATGGATGATTATTTAGAGAGGCTTGTGTTTGAGGGCTACATTGATTCGATGGGGGCCGCAAATTTGCAGCTCAGATTGGGGGGGCTGCCGCCGGTGGGCGTGGAGATGGGGGAAAGCTCGGAGATGGGTGCGCCCGGTGCTGACAGAGAGGTGAAGAGGAATGCGCGCAATGGTGAACTGCCCGGGCTGCCCTCGGAGTCCGAACTGAACCAGGAACTGAAGAAGATCAAGAAACATCTAAAGCAGATGGTTGATTTGCAGAAGCAAGCAAATATGATGGCTGGTGGATTTTATTGTTGCATCGTTGCTCTGTTTTTCGTTTACTTGTTGATCCGTCGTTAGGGCAGAGGACGCGATCTGTGCGCCATGCCAAGTTCGTGTCACTTAATCGAATGCACGCAGCAATTTGTTAAGTTTCTGAATTTGTTGACTCATGTTCTTCAGTTAACTTCAGTCGACAGTTGTGTTTTCCTTACGAAAAAAACATACTGGGCTGCCAGAGTAGATGTTGGGCCGTGACGAGTAGATGTTGGGCCGTGACGTTTCTGAATTTTGCTTATTTCCGGCAAAATAAAAAAACGTACTGGGTTGCCAAAATTTGCATGGAATGCGAAGTTTTGGCACTCGGGCACCAGTGCACCCGCTTGATTCAAAAAAAATTGAAAAATATTTGACGATTCCAAAAAATTCCAAAAAAAATATAGCTGATGTATATGCATGTCCTCTACACACGGTACAAATCATTTGAGGAAAACAAATCGTATTACGAGGTACATAAAAATAACAAATTTCTGACACAGCAACAAGTAACAGTAGTAATCATTTTCTGTCAGAAATTTCTTTTTTTTTCTGTAGCTCGTAATACGATTTATTTTTCACAAATAATTTGTACCGTGCGTAGAGGACATGCATATACATCAGCTAGTATTTTTTTGGAATTTTTTGGAATCGTCAAATATTTTTCAATTTTTTTTGAATCAAGCGGGGGGTTTGCACTGGTTTAGGTTTAGGTTTAGTTATTTCCATAGCTTGTTGTAACTAACTTTGAATTTGTTTAGGTTTAGGTTTAGTTTTAGCTTGTGAAGCTAATTTAGAAGTTAGTGTTACGTTTGTACAAAAATAGTTTAAACACACTTTTATATTATAGATAGAGGGGCATATATACCCAAGAACCAACATTGGCCCCAATTTACATATATAGATAGAGGGGCCCGACGCACATTACACATATTAAACAAAAAAAAAAGTTACATTTATATTTATAGGGGGCCCTAAACCCTAACCGCCGGCGCCCCTTCGTCTGCTGGCGCCCTTCCGTCCTCCGGCCCTCCGGCCAACCACCGGGGGTTGGCCTACTTCCAGTTCGCCATCTCGCGGATGGCCAAGGCCCGGAGATTCTCCTGCCGCCTCTCGTCGTTCTCCTTCTCCTGGCGGTTCTTGATGCGGCGCCGGAGAGCCTTGTTCTCCCTCCTTGCCTCCCTCGTCGCCTCCCTCTCCAGCCACCTCTCCTCCGCCTTCTCCTCCTTCCTACGGAGGCGGTTCTTCTCCGCCTCCGTGAGGTTGGCCTCGCGGTTGGCGATCCTGTCGACGAGGACGGGGTCGGGGTGGTGGACCCACACCGTGCGCTTCTTCTTGGGTTCGATGGGAACGAGTCCCACCTCCTCCGACGTCCACTCCGGCTCGTACCAGGCCCGAGCCTTCGGGTGGTTGTCCTCGTCGGTGACGGACTCGGGGCTGGAAGGGATCGAGTACGTCGACATGGTAGAGGGAGGAGGAGGCAAAGGGGCTGGAGAGGGATGAGAAGAGGGAGGAGGAGGCAAAGGCACTATATAAAGAGGGCGACGAGGTGAATTAATTGGGGTAGATGAAGAAGCGGTGAAAACTGTGTGAAAACGTTGGTCTCCTCTGCGTAGGACAGGCTTAGATGCATTGGGCGGTCAAAGCGGTGGCTGCGAAGAGCTAGGATGCGACGTAGCCTGCATGCGTTAATGCGTCTGCTGTGTGAAAGAGGTGAAATACAAAGTCTCACGCCAAAGTCTGCGTCGCTGCGTGCATTTCTGAAACGAGACGTGCAGGTCAAAGCGGTGGCTTCAAGAATAGCTAGGATGCGACGTGATCCTAGCTGTATGCGTGCATTAATGCAAAGAGGTGAAAAATTGCCAAAGTCTGCCTCTCTTTGCATTAATTCTACGCTCGGGGCAGGTGGCTTCAAGAATAGCTAGGATGCGACGTGATCTGTATGCGTGCATTAGTGCGACGCGACTCCTCACCCCTTTCTGAAACGAGGCGTGCAGGGCTGCGTCGCTGCAAAATAGCGCTGGTGCGACGTGATAGGCGTGCAGGGCTGCGTAGAGGGCTGGGCTGCATGTCTGCATGCGTCGGCCTTGGGAACGGGGCCCACTAGTCAGTGTCCGTTGTTGCATGCAGTTACATTGAGACAAAACACGGAGTCAACCACCGCGTCATTTTCAATCGTTTGATCGTAAGGAACGGTGCAGATCGAGCGCAGCCACCGATCCAAACCCGAGCAATTGCAGCCAATCAGAGCGCAGATCGAGCGCAGCCGCGGATCGGCAGTCACATGCGCACGGATCTAACCCTAGCGCCAGATCTGAACCATCCACGCACGGATCAACGGCACAGAAGGGGTCGGGGTTTCAGACGGGGTTTAGAGGGGTTTTGAGCTGCGAGCTAGGGTATGGCATAACTAATTCAAAAAAAATCAAAACATGCTCAAACCAACGCACATAGTTTTATAATGTTGTATAGCAACTAGAAAAAAATATAAACATAGTTTGCGTCAATTTTTTCGAAAAAGTGTCAAATGAAGCGAAAATTTCAAATGAGCATAATTAATTCAAAAAAAATCAAAATGACATGAGACCAGCGCCCAATGTTGTTATATGTGATATAGTTGCTAGAAAAAAATATAAACATGATTTTTGGATAATTGATCGAAAATGGTTTCCACAAAAGAGCTATCTTGTATAGGCTTGTTTAGAGTTCACTAATAGAGCGATGGTCTCAAATGAGCATAATTAATTCAAAAAAAATCAAAATGACATGAGACCAGCGCCCAATGTTGTTATATGTGATATAGTTGCTAGAAAAAAATATAAACATGATTTTTGGATAATTGATCGAAAATGGTTTCCACAAAAGAGCTATCTTGTATAGGCTTGTTTAGAGTTCACTAATAGAGCGATGGTCTCAAATGAGCATAATTAATTCAAAAAAAATCAAAATGACATGAGACCAGCGCCCAATGTTGTTATATGTGATATAGTTGCTAGAAAAAAATATAAACATGATTTTTGGATGTTTTATATATGATTTTCTATTAAACCATGTTATTTAAATAAAAAAATAAAAAAATAGAAGAATTATTTAAAACATAATGAAACTTCAGATTTACACTATATAGGTAGAATAGATGTCTAGGAAATTAATTTGGCTGATTTAGACAAGATGCCAACAAAAGTTGCTTAGAAACGAGGGCATTTACCCTACCTTTGGAGGTCGTTTCAAACACACTTTTGATGACTATGAGCTTAACATAGCAAAAGGGCTCGGATTGATCAGCTAACATAGCAAAAGAGCTTAACATAGCATGGAAACATCAATATCACAGTACTAATTTGAAATTTGAGGCCAAATTTGAATTACAAATTTCGGTTTTCAGTTCAAATTTGAATTCCAGCCGAAATTCAAATACAAAGACCACAGTACAAATATTATTACATGCCACAAATGTTCAAACACGCCGTGTGCCCTTCCTACCACGCCGTGTGCCCTTCTTCGCACATCTTGTTTTTGGTTCTCCCTCCTCAACACATACAAGTTCACTGAGCATCTTGGTCTTGTTCACGGGCTTCTTGACTGAACTAGGTTGGTCGTTCACCTCCTCAAAAATCTCAGTTTCAACCTCGAAAGCAGTTTCATCTGTCTGAAATTGCCAGTTATCTGTCTGAATGTTATCTGTCTGAAACTGCCAGTTATCTGTCTGAATGTTATCTGTCTGAAACTGAGCTGCAAAATCATCGTCTTCAGTGTGCACCTCGACATTCCAAGGTTCAGTCTCAAACTCAGCTGCACCATCATTGTCTTCAGTGTGCACCTGGGCATGCCCAGGGACATGCCCAGGTTCAGTTGAACCAAACACAGAATGCACACTTCTCCTCTTGCCACTGACTCGTGCCCTTTTTGCTTGCCAGTTATCTTCAGCAACAAATGGAACAAGTGGAACAGGTGGAACAGTTGCAGCACGCTTCCTCCTGAAAATAAAGCATGAAATAGATTTAGTAATTAAAATAAACCAAATAAAAAAGATAACCAAATCAAAAACAAGAACATACTTTGGCTTTTCTACTGGATAGGCGCAATTGGCAGATCCTGCTCTGTGCCCAAGTTCCTGACAGTAAATGCATCTGTTCTTGCTACCTTTTTGAGCCCTTTTGGGCTTGTCATCTTTCTTCTTTTTCTTACTACTCCCACCTTTCTCAAACCAGGACTTAAATCTACTCTGCTTAGGCCTGCCAGCCTTTCTTTTCGTTACAGGAGGACACAATGTAAATTCCAATGGCATCTCAGGCCACTGTTTCTGATCTGTAAGTGGTGGAATTGGAGTTGCATATGCAGCTTTGAATTTTTCTACCGAATAATATTCATGCAAATAGGGGTGCATGTTTACCTTCGGTTGGGAGGCTAAGAAAAGAATGGCATGCTCACATGGTTTGCCGGTGTGTTGCCACTCAAGGCAAGTGCAATCATGCAATTCAGTGTTAACAACATGCCTCCTACCAGTTTTGCTATCTCTAACTTCAGCACCCCACAATGAAGATTTTTCAACAAACAAATGTGTAAGACTTCTGCTCCTGTTGACCACCTGTTGTACCACTGCTGGAAGCTTATCACCTTGAAGACAATCAGCTATCTTTCTTCTCAATTCCCACAACCGCATAAGCATGATCCTGAGTTGGTCAACCATGTCATGCACAGGTAAATCTTTTAACATCTTTATCTTGTTGTTGAAACTTTCTGCCAAATTGTTGTTGATATGATCGCACTTAATTGCAGTATTGAAACCTGACCTATACCATAACAGAGAATGGTAGGTGCTCAACCATGAAGCAAAATCATTCTGAGTACATGCAGCCTTTATCTTACCAAGGTGATAGGAATGTGTCTGTGCGGTGTACGATCTTGCTGCTGGCCACATGCGCCCAAATTCATCGCCTCTGAATTTTTTGATCAAATTCATCCACAAATGGCCGAAGCACTCCCTTTTCTCAGCATGGGGGAAAACATTGTTAACTGCATTTTCTAGCCCCTTACATGCATCTGTGTGGATTGCCAAAGGTGACACTGGACCTATAGATCTTTTCAACTGCATCATGAACCATGTCCATGAAGCCTCCGTCTCTGACTGAAACAAACCAATAGCAACAGGGAACATCCAATTGTGCCCATCTAGAGCATTGCATGCTGCCAACTGACCACTCCACTTGCCTGTCAAAAAAGATGAGTCTATGCTCAAATATGGACGACACCCTGCCTTGAAGCCATCGACGCAAGGCTTCAAAGCCATAAAAAACTTGGAGAAATAAACTTTGCCAGCCGCATCCACCTCAGTATCTATCTCCACAATACTGCCAGGAGATCTCAACTCAACCTCTGCTTTAAAGTTGTAAAGCATCCTAAATGTGTTTGCCCAATCACCATATAAATGTTTCATTGCCCTTTGTTTGGCCTTCCACACTGTGGTATAATTCAGTTTAATTGGGTACGTATTTTCCAAGTCCAGTTGCAGTCTCTTGGCAGTAAGGTTAGGTGTTTTGGCTAGCAATGGTTGGATCTTTTCTGCAACCCAAAGCTGTGATGTCATGGTTGATACTGTTTCTGAACTTGTAAGACAAGTATGTTTTTTGGGGATTTGGTTAACCCTGACAGTACTTCCATCAGCCTGCAGTCTAGCAGATATGTACCACTTGCAAGCCCTCTTGCCAGAACCATCAAAACCTCTGCACTTCGCATAAAACTTCTTTCTATCAGTCCAAACAGTCTTTGCATCAAACTGATGTCTCACTGCATAAGTCTTGAAAGCCATCCTGAACTCTTTCATGTTCGGCCACATCTTCCCCACTCGAATGACAGGGTTTTCCTTGTCATACACATGCACCAGCTCATCATCGTGTTCATCATCTACATAGTCTGCAGCATCTTCCATCAGCTGTTCATCTACATCTTCAGATAAATCACTGTCAGTCCCATCTTGTTCACCCTGCTCCTCATCCCTCTCATCCACTTCAATGCCAAAAAGTTTGGCCATCTCAGTGTCAGCCATCGGTGCAATGACCAAATCAGTAGGTTCAGGTAGGTCAAGTGCATTCCAATCAACAGAAACTGCAGGTGCTATTACTGTCAGTTCAGTAGTAATGGGAGTTATACGCCTATCGGAAGCCCAATCATCATCTGCCTGCTGCATAGCTAACTTTGAGGGCACATAACCCACCTTTGAATCAACATTCAGATCAACAAGCAGAGCATAAAAAAGTAAAACTTTGCTCCTCCAGCCATCTTGCCGATCGATTTCCTCAGCAAGCTGTTCACCATCCTCAATTCTGACATATTCACCTTTCCAATTATCGAACCACAACAGTGATACTTCTTGCTCTGGACCCCAAATAACATGCTCTGCAATTTTCTCCACCATTGCCTTCACCGCCTTCTCCCCCATGTTCGGTAGGTCTGTTGGATCAAGCTCTTCAAGATCAACCTCCCACTTCACAATCGTGTCTCTATCAATGTCCACCATGCTCCCATCAACTAATTTTGCCGTGGATCGTAAGAAATTGACTGTAATTTCGAAGGTGCTCCGAGCAGCATCCTCTCTGTCAGTAGCGGGCAGCGTGAGGTCGAGCAAACGAGACCCAAATCGAAGCAAAATTGTGCGGTAGAGAAGCGCGTTACCTATTCGAAGTTGAATCTCCCGGCTCGACCCTCCCCCGTCCGCCCCCCCGCCCAGTAGCGCCGCCCCGCGTCCTCTAGCCATTTGAATCAGCAGACAATGAGCAAATTAGCTCAGATCTCAAATACAGTCGGAGGGGAACGGGGAGGAACACGAATTCGCTCACCATTGCTTCCGCCGCCAAGAACGAAAGCTCTTCCGCCGCCGAGAACGAGAGCGCCGCCGCCGCCGGAGAAGAACGAGAGCGGAGTTGGGGGCGGGCACAGGCAGTTGGGCGCGGGCACAGGCAGTTGGGCGCGGGGTTGACGAATTCAGTCAGCTGTTTGACTCAATCTTGTGGGACCCACATGCTTAATCTAAGCTAACAAGCCCGCTAACAACAGTTTTGGCACCCGTGTGCCTCTGGGCTATTTCTGCTCATATTTGCGTCGCATGGGCTATTGTCTGGAAAGACGTCGTACTCCAGCCAATACTCTGAAAACAAGTCGCACAGGAGCTATTTGCCCACCCTTCCCCGAACCCCAAACCGGACCTCAGCTGCGGGAGAAGGGGACGATTCGGGGAGGCCCCGGCTGCCGGGGAAAGCGGGAGAGTGCGGCGCGTCTTCTAGATCTCAAGATCGCATGGGGGCGAGTCTCCCCGGCGAACTCGCCATCTCCCTGCCGGCGACCTCGCCCTCTCCCTGCCGGCGACCTCGCCGTCTGAAACCTGTACTCTGGTAGTCTGGTATAGAAGCACCCTCCGCCTGTTCTTTCATTTTTTGTCTGTTGACAGTCCAGATGCCGTATTTTTCGATAAACAATGTTCAGTCTTAGCACATCTGTTGCATATGTTACAGTATTAACTTGCAAGAATCAGGTAGCTATCTATGACATATTCTGTTTTATTTCTGTTGGTCATCCTTAGTTTATTGTTGTATGGGGAGGGGAATTAGGGAGCACGGGGCTTCAGAAGAAAGGGATAACTTAAATGTTTGATGGGCGGATTTATCAACCAGATCATATATATAATTAAATTGAGAAATATATAGTAGCCATGTCCATACAGTTACCATGTTACAAAATGCCAAATGAGTTATTCTTCGTTTTGTAGAAAAGATAGCAGATGCACATGTTAATACTTTTGTTATTGTACATGCAGGTTTGAGTCCATTGATGGCTTGATAAATAATTTGGAGACCTACCGTCCGTCTTGGCTACCTGTGTTAAGGAAGTTTCTATATTTTGACCTTTGCTGTTAGTGCACTCCATAAAAAAGTGTCATTACGGCTTGGGAGGTCAGCAATATCCTATTTATGTTTATGCAGTTAGTTGAGTGCCATTTGTGGTGTCCTCTCCAGCCTTTCAGTGGCCAGGCTGACTTGGTTGAGAGCAGGAAGAGTAGTATTTATCGGCCCAATTTTTGGTAGTGATGTGATTGCAGCGGCAGTAGCAGTATGTGCATCAGTACTAGCAAACCTCACCAGTTAATGATTTAAGGTGGGAGGCAATGTAGGTGAGTCGAGATTAGAACGGCTCGGGCTATTGAAGAGGCTTGGCTGTCGTGACATCTAAAGTTCTTATTTGTCATAGATTTGTGGGAAAACATGCTACTTTGCTATGGGCGGGTATGTTTGTGCCAATCATATTAGTAAGTTCGATTAATTTTCCTATCCAGTCGTGTCCATATGCCTACGTTTGTATACTGATATCTTCGTTCCCAGGCTTATAACTGGTCTCTGTAGATCGATCCTGAACCTACCGTACAGCATGAAATATATACTGAACCCTTTAGTATGGCATATGATCTTTGAATATTTGAGTCCAAATAACTTCTCATGAAGGTTTGCTGCAACTGATGCATATAAAATTCTTCACTTCGTATGTATGGTAAGATACGCGCTTTATGGCTGCTGTTAGGATTAGGATAACCTTTTAGTGGTTTGTTTTATGGTAAAATGTTAGTTTTATGAATATTTGAATCTAAATCACTTTTTAGTTTGTTTTTATTTGTTTATGGTTAAAAATAGGTTTTATTTGGTCTTAAGTTTGTCTTAGGTTTTATAAAGAAACATTTTGGTTCAATATCTATTTCATTCTTTTGAAACTGAAAGGGGTTAATACAGACCGATGCAATAAAGTTCAGCCTATTCTATCTATATAACTAGGTTACGGATCAGTAAAGTAGCGTTATATTTAGTATTTGATTACATGAAAGCAGGTAAGAGTTGGATAGAAGGATTGTAGCATTGAGACGAAAACAGACTACTTGCTCGGCATAGTGCATTGATGTTTTTGAAAAACTTTTAGTATTACTTTGAGAAAACTGAAAATTGTTTGGGTCCACATATTATTTGGAGTTTACAGATGTTGCCAGGAAAGCTTTGTTGTATTATTTTGCGTGATGACAAAAAATGATGAAAATGATAACTGAAGAATGTGTGTTTCATGGGTTTCTCCAAGTAATTCATCTTCTCTTTCATGTGAAATGAATTTTGGAGTTTTCATTTTTATCTTACGAAGACTTTGAGGTTTGCATAGATGATAGTTCAGAGGTAATTTGCAATTGATGACATATTTCATCTTATGATTGCAGCATTGAACCTTTAAAAAATAGCAATATAAATGGAAATATGCTAATACACAGTATAACAAGAACATGTTGTCTATGAATTGCCAGAACTGACATATCATAGAGGATCATCCTATGGGAGCATGTCGTTGATGAATTGTCAGTCATTCTCGATCTGGCATGCCACAGAGGATCATCACAAGGGAGCATGAGAACCCTTTTTTGGTTCTGTTGTTTCGGCGGCGTGCTCTCCGATTGTGGTGGTGGGTTGCCTTTCTGGTGTGGGGTGTCTCGCCATATGGATGTAGGACTGACGACCAGTGCTTGGTATTTGCAGGCTGTTCAACCGTTCATGCCGCCTAGGGCCTTTCATAGGCATGACGATGCGCGGCTGCCAGCGTTGACTTGGCCTCGGAACAGTGACGGTGTGGCGGTTCTTGTTGACAGGCTGGTGAGTTTGCCATGTGTTCTAATGCATTTTTATCTGTCTTTCCCGCAATTTTTTGTGTGCCCTGCGAAGCAATTATTTTTTAGCTGATCTATGTTTTCATGATGCATGTTTGTGCTGTTTTTTACAGAGTAGGGCCTCTATAGTTATTTCCTTCTGAATCTATATGCCCTGGATTTGCTGTCTCTGATCTTTTTAATACCTCTCATCTATAGTCGTTATTCCTCATTTTAGTTTAATACCACCATGATAATTATTGGTTAATTGCTGTGTTTAGGTCCCAGTTAGTTGGGTCTGCTGGATGCATAATTATAGGGCAATTTCGGGGCACGTTCTCTATGAGTCTTGGTCTGGTCTGATTATCCTTACCCACTTCGTGTAAGAGGATTGCAATCATTGGCTCATGTGTCCTATGATCTATCGTTTGTTCCTTGTGTTTTGTTCCCAGCAAGTGAATTATTGTGTGCTGGTAAACCGTACTCATGAATGTCTACTCCCTCCGTCCCCAAATAGGTCTACTTTTAATTATGCCCTATGACCAACTTTACAGAAAAATATAGCAATATTTATGGTTCGAATGTGCTTCTAAGTTCTAACTAGTCGCTTTTGTTAGTAGATGATCGTTCTTAAGACTGGATTGCGTTGTTTGTAGGTTGTATACGGCTCTCCTAAGACTTCCATGTCTAGGAATGCATACTTGCATTTCTGCATTCTAGGCACCTTACATTCTGACTTGGGGGTGGAGCTCCTTTAATCTCAAAACTCTTCGAGATTCTTGACTGGGGACTGGGGACGCTATCTGGGGTATGTTTTGATATTTATTTTTGTGATCCTGCGGTCTATTTTTGTGTAGATATGGATTTTTATCCAACAGTCATGATATGTCATGCAACTGCAGGATCATAGTCTTTCTCTTAGTTATTCATATGCGCAGTAAATGTCCGTGAGTGTGTTCATCTATTACATAGAGGTTAAAGATAAATAAAGCGAGACATGCTTATCTTTTTGCAGAGAGTGATCGATGGAGGTGTACAAGGAAAACTTGTTGATTGCCTGAATGTGTTGTATCTGTTCATAGTGTCTCTTCCCCTTTTTGTTCATATTATTGCATAAATAAATTTTAGTAGTTTGCCTTTTCTTTTTTACCTTGATGCATAAAGATAGATTAGTAAGTTCTTCAATTAGCATGGTTCAGTTTCTGACTCCACAAGAAAAGGATAAATTGATAATGGTTGTTGGTGTATTGTTTTGTATTTGCCAAAGCAAAAAAGAAAAAAGGAACAGGTCTGTCTTTAGCCTGATTATTAGTTTTTCTTTGTTGCAGAGAGGAACCCCAGGCTGGACGCTGCAAGATTGATCAATGGTGGAGGTGAGCTTCCAATCGATTGGCTTCTCGGTTTCGTTGGTCCATTTGGTCATGTTTTCTATTACATCAAGACTACATCGTATGCCTTGCATCTGTTTGATATTTGAGCATTTGACCGTGTTATTGCTGCAGGTGACGCTCTGCCCAGGTCACCGGGAACGCCATCTTCCAGGACGTCGCCTTGCCTAAAAGTGACCAGGGGAGGTCAGACACCGTTGCCTGTGCTTTGGATCTGACAAGGAGGTGCCAACACTCTCACCGTGTCTCCCTAACACTCATATCTTCTGTCTCCATTTACAGGTTTGGAAATATGGGTTCTCCTTACTTGGATTAGCTCTCCTATATTGTGCATTTCGTTCAGAAATTGGTTTATGTTCTGCTTGTGCGATGCACATGCTTCATAAATAAAGGTTTTCCGATCAATTTGCTTGCAGGTCTATCCTCTCTTCATTCTCTTGGCAATGCCAGTTTTTATGTGTAATCTGGTGCTCCTTTAGTTCTAATTTGGATGTGAGCAGGAACTTCTAGGCATGTAGCCCCTGCTAATTTGGATGTCTGATCAAAGGATGGATTGATGAATATTGGAAGTGTGCCTGCTTGTTTTGACTGATTCCTTGCTAGAGGCACCCTGAAATTGATTTGTTATTTTCCATTGTCAAGGACCTCTGGATGGTCAATATGATGGTTCAGACATGGATCTCCATTCGTGGCTTGGGTTCAACCCGCTCTTTGTTATTAGGCTGCTTCTTTTAGGGCTAATGTGTGAGTTTTCTTCTCAATTTTCTCTCTGAGTCATTCTACTAATTACTTTGATAGTACATGCACTACACAGCTAATGTGTGTAATCAGTAATATAGTGAGTTTATTTCCATACCTATTTCATCTGGTGATCAAGAAGACCAGCATCGTTGATGGTGCCGATGACCGGTGACCTGCTTTGAGGCCTTAGAGAGGTCGACCTTGATTGCCACTGATTCTTGTGGCCTTGTAGTATTTTTTTCTTAAATTATGAGCTTATCTAAGAAGGTCAAATGCATTTTAGGTGTTTTTAGAAGGTCAGGGTTTACGAGCATATATGTTTTTGAGAAAGAATACAAAGTTTCAGATTTATGAAAACATTAGGCCATTCCGATTGTATCCGGTGGATGTGGGGATATTGGAGGAATTTGAGATGTTCAATGCATATTTAAGGATCCAAAACCATACACAAGGAATCAGGGATGAATAATTGATTAGGATAATTAGGACACCACCGACTCCTTACAAACCATACAAAGTTCTTAACTTCTGTCATGCGGAGCAAGCAATAAGGCCATATCTGAACCTTCCTATATTAGGATTTGTTACCTTTCTTTATTTCCAAGTAATAGTCGTTTAGAATCAGGAGTCCTAGTTGAATAAGGTTTCTATCTCTAGTTGGCTGGCTCCTATATAAAGCCAGGTAGTACTCGTGTAATAGGTATCAAAGAAATAAAACAGAGAAAAGGGGAGGTTTTCCTCCAGATACGATCTAGCCCTAGGGCATCACGGCTCCCAAGGCTAAACCACCTCGCCCTCGCCCCCTTACCACCCACGACTATCCCTCCGCAATCTGGGTCGTGACAACTTCTTACTAATTATGTTAATCAGGTAGTGTTTTTTCTGCAGATCAAGTCACAAATTATAAACTGAAAAGTGCTTTTATAATGCATGGCTTTATTTCATTTCCATACTTTTTTTGCCCTAAACTGAACAGGGGTGCCACAGACAACAAGATAGACACCATTGATTAGCTGGTCTTCTATAGGCTGGCAAAATCTTCGCATGTGACTATGCCTAGATCTTCATGGACACCACCGACTCCTTGCCGCTGAGGCTCAGCTAGACCATGTGTCTTCAATGAGGTATATAAATCAATCACTGCATTAACTAAATTTGACATGCTCCCATCTTGGTCTGTGACAACTTAATTATCACGAGGGTGATGGCAGAGGATAATGGGAAGCTTAGGACACTATTTACTTGTTGCTCCTTTCCTTGTTGCTCTGTTTACTGAGAAGCTTAGGACATGGGATTATATTTGCAAAGTTAGTTAGAGCAGTTTTAACTTCTTTTTTCATGATTCTGCTGCAGGAAACTATGCATAGTCATGGGTTTGTTTCTCCGGGAGCCAAAGAAGGTGGAAGGGAACCACAAGACCTACTACCACATGAAGGATATAGCCTACCTGCTTCATGACCCTTTGATTGAGAAGTTCCACAAGACCTACTACCACATGAAGGATATAACCTTCCTGCTTCATGACCCTTTGATTAAGAAGTTCAGGTACTTCAGCTTCTGGCTGAAATTTCTATTGCATGCTTTTTATCTGTTTAACTGCACAATGCTCTATTGCATATGCATGGGGGTAATTTAGCATTTCAGGATTTTAGCTCCAATTGCATGTTAAGTTTTATAAAGAGATGTCATTTACCCTGTGTTTGTCGATTCCATGTTCCAAGGTCACAACAGTAGCTGATATGATAGGTGAGTTTTAGTTCTGTTTGTCGTTTTGGTTTCAGAGATTTATCTCTGCTTTTGTCAAATTTACAAGCTTAGAAGGAAATCAGGATTTTGCGGTACAATGATGACATCTTGGAATAAACTAAATCATGGTAGCATTGTGTATCCATCAGTTTAAAACATGAAATAAAAAGAACAGAGATCATAGTCAGAAAAAGAGTAGTACATGAATGATTCTTAATTGCACCTCCTTATCATGTCGATGGTATCAGATTCAGAACCTTGATCATGACAACCAGGTAATAACAAACCAAATCATATATGTTCAGTAAAGCCTCTATACAGGTGCAGATTAGTTGCACAGTAAGATTATAAATCGGTACCCATTCGTTATAGGAAAGGCCGACTTGATGTTTGTCTGTGAATGAATATCTTATAGGAAAAGGCTGACATGATGTTTGTCTGTGAATGAATATTTGTCCTATTCTTCTGAAAAATGTGTGGAGTTTAGAAATGAGCTGAACCATAATGCTTGAGATCAGAGAGCATGCAATTTTTTTTTTCGAATTTTCAGTTAGAGTAGTAGTATGTGTACTGTTAATGCAACAGAACAGTTTAGGTCATGGACTGAGGGTTTAGTTTAAGGCTGTTTTGTCATGTGAAGTGCTAATAGATGCCAACCCTTCACTTATGTGTTTAGCTCCAGGATTAGTAGGAATGCACCAACATATCCTGTATTGCATTATGTAACGCAGCCTGCCTATTAGTACATATATGTTAATGACTGAACAAGTTCATCTGCACATCTCTGAAAAAATGCAGTGAAAACCATCTTCGATAGCGTATAGTACAACTACTGCGATCATTGCTATGTATGTATTTCTTGCTTGCATATCTAAACTTCAGTAGCACAAGTTATATCTCCCGTTGTGTGATTGACTTGTTAGGTACATACAATGACTACATCAGATGGTGCCCTATCATAATTGTTCTTTCCATCTGTCAGGTTGCCGTATTGAGAGACAAGGCATGGTGCCGAGGGTCACTTTGTTTTGTTCAGGATACAGCATATTGGCATACTCAAGCTATAGTTTGACGAGTGGCTGAAAGACAGCATCATATTTCAGCTACAATGTAAATGCATCACTCAGTTCCTACATTTTCCGGATGCCAATTTTTGTAGTAGCAGAGATTGTTTATAGTGATTGAATTTTCCCAGTTTTTGTGATTGTTCCCTGTGACATCCCTGGCCGCAAAGTGTGTAATAAAATAGCATCTGATCCTTGTGAGGACTATGTTTCACCCTTTCACCTGCTTGTGACGCATGCCATAGACAATCGTTGGCCTGCGTTTTTCTTCTATGGTGCTTGCACAGCTGTTCGACACAGTTGTCTTCTGTGTTTACAAGGTTTTGTAGTATGATAATGTGGTTACTTTGTTCACTAGAAATTTTTGGTCGTCTGTGTCGGTCAAGCCAGAGCATGGTCAATGGAGCTTTGGGGCTCAACATTACAAGTGTAAAGAACATTGAATGAAATGTCCAAAAAAAATCAAAATGTTACACCGTACCTGGTGCTGACACTGGCATATGTCTGCATGCATTGACACTAAAACGAGATGAAACTTATGGCATATGTCTGCATGCATTCACACTAAAACGAGATGAAACTTATGACTCACATTGAAGACTGATTCTGCGCCAGTGGTGCAATGTGTAATCTGTTTTCAATCGAATGAAAATGACTGTCAATTACCTGCCCGCAACGGGTCATATGTTTTCAATCAAACTTATGGTGGTGTGACCGTAGCATAAGGAGAAGAAGAGACACCGAAAACCTAAGGGGCAGGCTACATAGTTTTGAGAGATATCGATAATAGCGGCACAAGAGTAAGAACTTAGAGACGAACAACAATATACATATAAAACATGTGGCTACAATCCTGTCTCCTTCGGGCATTTGCCCTAGGTATATATAAAACTTATGGCTTCAATGCAAAAGAGTTGAAACTATACTGAGCTTTTCAATCTTTGACAAGGTTTTAAACTATCTTCTCATATGCGTAAATTATCGATGGTAGCAATATATAAAATTATATAAATCTTAAGGCTACATTACAACATTGCTTTCGGAACCTGCGCCCCTGGCGCAACCGGTCATCTAGTAAGAAACATAAATCAAGGTAAAGTTGTGTTCTCTACATGTTATCTTGTGAGTTAGAAGATCCTTGTGAGTGGCTTCGGTGTGTTTCTTTATGCCGAATTGTTTTGGCTATTTTATGGCAGCTACTTAGTGTAGCAGCTGCAGTATTGTAGCAGTTTTTGTTTATTCATATTGATCACGACAAGCAAAAAACGGGGGAATTTGTTTTGACTCGTAGGTGTAGCCGTGTAGATGCACCAACTGTTTAAAAACCGCAATTCAAAATGTCAAAAACTTTCAAACAAAAATTTCGGGTATACATACATACATTTTATATGTACAAAAAGTTTCACAAATTTTTTTTTTTTGTGGCCTATATAAAAGACACAAATTTCGATGTTCCAAAATGACTTTTCACGAAATATATTTTTATCTTTTTATACAGGCCACAAAAAATGTCCTTTTTTGAGAAACTTTTAGTGCGGACATAAAATGTTCAGATCTACACCCTGAATATTTGTTTCGATTTTTTTACATTTAAAAATGTATTTAAGATTTTTTTTTGTAATGAGCCTAAACATCATGTCCGCAAAAACGGTGCTGTTATTGCGTTTTGAGTGTACGCAATGTGTCTGAGAAGATCTTTGATGTGGCATTAAGTCAAGTCATATATCGGAGTAGGTTAGGTTTAAATATTATCACCACTCTCTTTAGGCCCCGCTTGGGAGGATGGCATAATTTTCCAGCTGTCCTAACTTTGCTTTAGGAATCAACGTCCCAGAAATAACGACGGAAAAGAATGCGGACAATCGGAGGTCCAGTGAGAATGTGGCCCTATGAATCACCATATCGATTTTCCAAATGTAGTGGATATACAAATATTTAGCTCACACACTTCCAGTTTGGTATTGCTTCAGGCCAGACGTGTGTTCTTAGCCTCAGAAATTCCCACGCAGTGACAGGCCATGCAACTTACAGCAATCTGAACTAATTTATTCCTTTTTCCTTCAGGACATAGATGCTTCGGATGAAGAAAGCTAAATGCAGATCAGGCCACTTACTACATATCAGCCAACTAAGCTTGGTGTCTTAGGCTTCGGCAATAGTTAATTACATGCTTCTAAGGAACTGCTTACCTTTTCGTTTGGTTTCTATCCGCTTATGTAGCTGTTGCTTCTTTGGCCATTTTTGTCGTAAATTATCTGCACAACCGTTAATTCCTGCTGGTGTGATACAACTACCGAACTTTTAGAACATTTCCAACATCCTTTGCATATGGAATTGCAAAAGTTGTTATAGCAAGAGGAGAGATCAAATAATCGTAATGGTGCCCGAGCTACAGGTAACCTTTAAAAAAAAATTAAAACGTTTCAAAAAATTCGAAAATAAATACCTGGATGTAGCCTACCACATGCACTACGATCCTGGAAAATGTCAGTCCGAAATACATTGTATTTTTAGCTCAGCAAAAAGACAAATCGAACAAATATTAGAGAAAAAAGTGGATCTGATCATGCCCCATATCTGGTTTTTGTATTTTCTTCTGAGGCTAAAATACATTGCATTTCACATAAATACTTTTTCACAGTTTTGGTGCATAAGGTTTCCTAAATCATGCTATTTTTTTGAAACTTTAAATTTAATTGTTTTTAATTTTCAAATACCGGGCTCCCTGGAGCCCGGGGGCCGTATCACCACTCCCGAGGAGAGATAGTGTTTACAAAGCCAACAAGTTTTGTGCTTTTGCAGCCTTTGTATAACCGGATTGCAAAATCCTGTGCACATCACAATGACATGTGGGGTCGTTTTGTCAGCCATCAAATCTTTTTGCATCTTCTTCCTTCCACGGAGGTTTGACCGGCGATGGAGCGAGCACGTGTGGAGGCAGGGCGGCACAGGAGACGAGGAGGGGCGGCATCACTGTCGTCCTCCGGAGCGCGCGGAGCGGGGCGGCACGGGCGAGGTGACGATGGTCGGTGGTCGCCGCGGTCACGAGGGGGCGCGGGCGGGGCAGGAAACGACGGCGTCCAACTTCTCGCAGCGGCAACGGCGTCCAACGGGCCGGATGGGCCGGCGGCTACTCGGGCATGCCGTCTCGATTTGGCAGTGTCCGAGCTCGTGCGGCCGAGGAAAGATGGCGCTGGACGGCGCGGATGCTCGGGGAGCTCGTGGAAGGCGGCGACGGGGCCGAACGGCGGCGGGAGAGGCGGTGGGGCGGTCGCCGACGCTAGCGACCTCAGGCAGGAAGTTTCCGGGCGGAGCGGTTTGCTCTCCCTCGTAGCTTTTTGGGATATACAAAGTGACTCTCACACTTAGCAAATAGACCAAGGGAGGGGGGAAGGATAGCAAGCTTCGTAAAATTTTTAGGGGGGGGGGGGGGGGGGGGTGGGGGGCGACTTATACAAAGGCTGTTGGAGCACTGTTTTGGGAGCAAATTTGTATATTTTCAGTTTTTACAAATCCTAACCAAATATGCAAAGGCTGTTGGAGATGCTCTTATGTTCGGCCTATGTTATATTTTTTTTTTGATAGTGGCAGGAGAGTAGGGATGTAAAGGGATCAGATCTAATCGGATTTTGGCTCTACCATATCCTTTACCATATTTTTTTACTCGGAATCGGATCGGATCGGATAATGAACGGCTGTGGATTCGGTGACGGATATATATGATCATGGATTCGGAACGGACGGAGCAGATTCAGGGCGGAAATAACATTAATCGGATCGGTAAGCGCATCGTACATCAACCCACAAAACCAAAAATAACTGTTAAACAACTTAATAACCTAACAAAGTTGTATTCCACAGTGTGTGCAATGACCATTTAAGTGAGTTTTTGTTCAATGGATGAACTCCACGACTCACTAACTATGAATTGTACTCTATTAGTTTAGAAATTTTGGTAAAAAATTGGATTATTCGGATTATAATCATCACATAATTCTAATTAAGTTTCGGATAATCCATATTAAGATGCTATTTTACATACCATATCCTATACCATATCTGGGTGTTCAGTTCGGAATCGGATATCCTTATCCATCGGATGCTTTGAAACTTGATATGGATTCTTTAAAACGGATTCGGCGGCGGATTCGGTACGTAAATTATCCTATCCGTTTACACCCATACAGGAGAGCTGCCATCCTTCATTACTAGGGAGAGTAAAAAGGTACAAAAACAAGGGGAAGAGCTAAATAAAGGAAAAGGAGAACAGAACCAGGCAGGGAATTCAGCCTGAGTCAAAAGGTGCACCCGCATACTGATCTACTAGAGGTATTGGGGCACCATCTGATCTCCAGGCCGCCACGGCAAGCCTAGCTACATAATTTTCATGCTCTTTAAAAATTCTTCGGTTTCTCTCTTTCCAAGCCTCCCAGCAAATCAAGGTCGGCAGTGATCTTGCTGCTTTATGTTTTGTATTTGGATTTTGAGTAACACTAATATTTAATCCCGTCGAGTTCTTCCTTTCATCATTCGAGTTCAATGGTATGAACCATTTACAAATCAAATAAACACTATAAGTGGTACCACTCATACAGAATCCACAGAGGTGAACAGATAAACAGTCTTAATTATGAGACGTGCCATTGCGGGGATTTTGTGCAAGCGTTTGGGAAGATCAAATTTATGGATTGTCCATCGGAGTCAAACAATGCAGCTCATGTTATAGTTAGGTTTGGTCCTTCAGTAAGAACTCTTATAGTTTGGTTGACGAACCTCCTAGCATCATCCAAAAATATGCAGTCATGTTGTATGGAGATTGGAGAACGTAGCAGGGTAAAAGTTGACTCAAATTAAGAAGTGTTTTACAGATATACAATCGCCCAAGCTAAGAAAATCACAAGCAACAAGCAAAATACATATGTTATGCCAGTGAGTTTCAGCGTCCTCTTGGCAATGGAGCAAAAGTTTGCGCTGGATAAATTGGATCCATGAGCACTACTTGTAGAAACATTGCATACTCTCCGGTTAGTTTCTCCCATCTTATGCTCAAGTTTCTTCTTTCTCCATAGATCGCTTAAGAACTGGCTATCCCTTTCACCGTAAAGGCGACTGCGAACTGTGTATGTAAAATCATCAAAATCTTTTGCCAAATAATACAATCCGGCTCGCTTGCGGCGGTCTTTGTACTTTTCAATTGCATTGTCTAGCACACGATGTAGAGCACGAAAAATCTTGATATTTTCCTTGTAGTCCGTCCATGTACGGACCTTGTGGACGCGATAGATCCATGTGATATTCCGCCTGGTTGTACGAAGCTTTATTTCGCGCCGTAGTGTCGTAGATTTAAGTGTAACCGCAGGCTTAGCCAATGCCCTCATGCCAAACTCGTCACGGATGCATAGCCTAAACATCTTCTTTGGTCTAGCACCGGAAAATAGACATCCAGCCTTCTTTTTGAAAAGAAATAAAAGGAACCTTTTAGGGTTCTTTCGGTACCGTCTGATCCTGTGTATGAGACATGAACATCCTAGAATTAAGCAACTCCCTAGTATAGATTATGTCAGGAAAATAAAGAGGAAATCATCAACTTTGAAGTTGCGTTCGTACCTGCCGCCGGAGAAAACATTCAGAGTAGTCATGTCCATGATCGCGCTTGCAGAGCTTATTTTTCCTTGTCTTCGCGCTTGCAGAGATACTAAACACCCGTTTCGTCCCTGCACGTACGTGATTGCCTTTCTGAAGTTTATAAGAAGGGACGGGCAGGTGTTGTGTTGGATTAGGACTCGTGTAACTAACAACTCATTTGTTCTCGAACCGGTAACGGCGTCTAGGGTTTCCTAGGCGACTCGGAAGTCGGAAGGCGACAGGGTTTCCTCGACGTCTAGGGTTCCCCGTCTTCGTTTCCTGCCCGGATTAGTTCTTGTTTGTCTCCGTTGGTGATCCAGATAGCGAGCGTATTCTTGTCACGGTGTCCAGATAGGTGTTTTGTGGTGCTGCTTTTGCTCTCTGGAGTGTTGGGGGAGTCGAGGTTAGGTCTGGGTGCGTTCGGTCCGGATCTGGTGTTTCTGATAGGAGGCGATAGAGCTGAATCTTTGGGTGTGTGTAGACCGGGAGGATGGACAACATTGAAGGCCTGATGAAGAACCTTCGTTTGTCGGCGGCGGAGAGAAAAGTTGTAAATCTGGATGAGCCGGATGAGGCACGTTCTTATTCACGTTCCTGCAGGTTCGTGGGACTTCAACCATGAGCTGATCGTGACGATCGACTATGATCCGCTGAAAACTGTGGAGGAAATGTAGTTCATGAATATCCCCATCTGGATCAGGCTGTTCCAGCTTCCTCTCGGCCGGATGAATCGTGCTACCGGGAAGGCAATTGGTAATCAAGTGGGTATCTTTCAACGCGGAAAATGTACAGGTGCCGTTATTACCTACCGACACAAGATTCATCGTTGATTCGTGCCTTAAGATTTGTGCCCCAAAACAAAACACGTACAAATCAAAAAATTAATAAATGTTTCATCTGAGGCACGGATCTTATAGCATGAACCAATGGTGGATCTTGTGCCGGTAGGTACCGGTTCCTGTAAAAATGCATTCGCCGGGTATCTTTATTGAAGCAGAAACGGAGGAGGGTGGTACTGCTGTGGGCAAGTTCTTGTGTGTAAAAGTCGGTATAGACATTCGTGAACCGTTGTTTCGATGTGTCATGTGTGCGTTTGTCCCTGTTGGCCCGGATGGCAAAGAGAAGTGGTGTCCCTTTCAATATGATTTTTTGCCTGAATTTTGCTACATTTGTGGTCTGCTAGGAAAATGAAGGGGTCCTGTCCTGTAAGAGAAAATGCACCGAAGGAGCTTCCATATGGCAGGAAAACTGAAACTCCACCCTCCATTGCCCATGATCAAACGGCCCACGCTCCTTCTTTCTCCCCTCTGCTTTTCACGCTGACCCTCACCGCCGATGCGCACAGCCATTCCCCCATCTCCCTCAAACCTCGCACACGTCCTGCACCTCCTCCCCTCTCTTTCCCCGATGGCACAACCGCGCTAGCGTTGCCCCGCCACCATCTATCACCCACACCTACATCGCCCAACAAATTTCCGTCTCGACACGCACTAATGATCGCCTCTGCCGCCAGCGTGGGGGCTCCGCATCGCCCTCTTTCGTCACGTTTCGCCCTCCGCAGCATCCCATCCCAACGGGAACGTCGCCACCTCACAACCTTCCTGATGCCGACACAGTGACACCGAAGCGGCGCCAGTTTCCGGCTCTCGTTGCCCACAACGGAAGCAACCTGCACTTGAGCACCCGCGCACTGGTGCTCGGCGGCTCCACGGCCACCACACTCTCCAAACATCTGCGCCGACGTAAACATCCTCATCGACGACATGAAGTGGTAACTGGTACATCGTCAGTGATGCAAATTATTAAATATTAAACTCCTAGGGTTTTAGGCGGAAAACGATACCTCCCTTAGGAGGTTCGGGTGCGTGTTATATAGAGCCAGGAACAGCCCCTGGGGTGGCTTACACGTTTGTAGGTATACCGGTGGAGTACTACTCCATACGGTATACACTACGTATTACATCTTTAACAGCCCCTCTTAATCTAAACTCTTACAAAGATTTAGATTACGCTTAAATTCCTCTAAACTCCTTACAGGAAGTGGCTTAGTGAAACCATCCGCAACTTGATCCTTACTAGAGATGAACTTAACTTCTAAGAGTTTATTTGCTACTCTCTCTCGTACAAAGTGAAAATCTATCTCAATATGTTTAGTGCGTGCATGAAACACTGGATTTGCTGACAGGTATGTGGCACCTAAGTTATCACACCAAAGACATGGTTTTTCCTTCAGTTGTACACCAAATTCTTTAAGAAGAGCTTCAACCCATATCAACTCTGCTGTAGCATTAGCTAATGACTTATACTCAGCTTCAGTACTAGAACGTGATACCGTTGCTTGCTTGCGAGCACTCCAGGAAATCAAGTTCGGTCCAAAGAAGATAGCAAACCCTCCAGTGGACCTTCTGTCATCAGGGCAACCAGCCCAGTCTGCATCTGAAAAGGCACTCAATAGTGTAGAAGATGAGCGAGCAAAAGTGATACCAATGTTCAGTGTATGTTGCACATATCTCAATATTCTTTTAGCAGCTATCCAATGAGTTGTTGTGGGAGCATGAAGATATTGACACACTTTGTTAACTGAAAAGGACAAATCAGGCCGTGTGAGAGTCAAGTGTTGGAGAGCACCAACGATGCTTCTATACTGTGTGCTGTCTTCAGGACCAAGAAGTGTTCCTTCATGCAAGGAGAGTGGCTCGGTGGGACATAGTGGTGTAGGTGCAGGCTTGCAATTTTTCATACCAACCCGAGCTAACAAATCTGTGGCATATTTCTCTTGTGTCAAGATCAAGCCGTCCTGCATTTTCTTAACCTCAATACCCAAGAAATAATGTAAGTCACCAAGATCCTTGATAGCAAAATGTTCATTGAGATCATGTAGAAGAGCAGGAATGGCTTTATCCGAGGAGCTTGTTACTATAATGTCATCAACATATATTAAGATAAACATGATGATACCTGACTTGTGGTATAGGAATAAGGAAGTGTCAGCCTTTGATGGAACAAAACCAAGATCATGCAATTTAGAGCTAAGCCGAGAATACCAAGCCCTCGGAGCTTGCTTCAACCCATAGAGAGCTTTATCAAGTTTGCAAATATGACGGGGAGCATCAGGGTTTTCAAAACCTGGGGGTTGTCTCATATACACCTCTTCTTCCAGAACACCATGTAAAAACGCGTTCTTGACATCTAGCTGCCGTAAACACCATCCTCGAGAGACTGCAACTGCTAAGACAAGTCTAATGGTTGCAGCTTTAACAACAGGACTAAAAGTATCCTCATAGTCTATGCCATACCTTTGTTTGAAACCTTTTGCAACAAGGCGTGCTTTGTACCTGTCAATTGTACCATCGACATTTCTCTTAATACGATAAACCCACTTACAATCTATCAGATTTTTGTTTGTGCTGGGGGGAACAAGATGCCAAGTCTTGTTCTGAAGCAAAGCAGCATACTCCTCCTCCATTGCTTTGCGCCACTTGGGATCATCAAGTGCTTGAGAGAGAGAGGAGGGTTCCCCTGTAGAAGCAATCATACCAAACTTAATTGTACCATCTACAGGTTTTCCATATTTATCATACCTCACGGTTCCATCTGTGAATTTTTTCGGTTGTCGAATTCCCTTTTGAAGGCGTGTCCGTGGTGCAGGAGCAACAGCTGAAGCTGCACCCGATGCGGGCACAGAGGATCCAGGCACTGCACCAGAATCAGCCTGGCATCCCGTGCCAGGGGACACGCCACCGTCAGTTGGCCCGACGTGGGACGTGGCAGTCGAAGACGGGCTGGAGTTGTCGTTGTCGCGAGCCCAGCCATCATGAGGCGAGGAGACAGGACGAGATGGCTCGGGGGTCCCGCCATGCATGCGAGGGTCCGTAGCGCCACTGTCGGGCGACGTGGCGGACGTGGAGTGGCCAGGCGAGGAATCGCCCGTGCCCGTGCCAGGGGAAGCAGGTGGAGAAGAATCCCCACCAGGAGCTGCATGCGTGCGATCCGAGGCAGCAGCACCTGGATCAACATCGGGATCGGTGCTGCTGTTGTCTTCTTCCGTATCCGTTGAAGCATCAATTTCAGCATGATTTTGACTCGTTTCTTCATCGTTTTGCATCAAATTTTCTTCCACGTGATCCTCAGCACCCTGGCTATGATCAGTAACAGGAATAACAGGCATACACATATGATCATCAACATTTGCATTACCCTCATTAGATGGATTTGGAACATGTGTGGGAAGGAGGAGTATTTGTTGGCGAAGGAGAGCACCAGCATTTTTGTGCATAGAGGCAAAAGGAAACACATTTTCATCAAATACAACATCCCGAGAAATATAGATACGGCCGGTGGAAGTCTCAAGACACTTGACTCCTTTGTGACGTGGGCTATATCCCAAAAATACACATCTCGTGGAACGAAAAGCAAGTTTGTGTTTGTTGTAAGGACGAAGGTTAGGCCAGCAAGCACAGCCAAAAATGCGAAGAGAGTCATAATTTGGTTTGGTGTGAAGAAGACGTTGAACAGGAGACTCAAAATTGATTACTTTGCTAGGAAGCAAGTTTATAAGAAATGTGGCTGTAAGAAAAGCTTCGTCCCAAAACTTAAGAGGCATGGATGCATGAGCAAGTAAAGCAAGACCAACTTCTACAATGTGACGATGTTTGCGTTCAGCAGAGCCATTTTGTTGATGTGCATGAGGGCATGAGACATGATGTGTGATGCCAACTTTCTGAAAGAAAGTGCTGAGCTTTTCATATTCGCCTCCCCAATCAGTTTGCATAGTTATGATTTTACGATCAAATTTGCGTTCAACAAGTTGTTGGAAATTAAGGAAAACTTGATAAACATCAGAACGCTTCTTAAGCAAATAAATCCAAGTGAACTTGCTGAAATCATCAATGAAGCTTACATAATAAGTGTGCTTGCCAACAGAGGCCGGGGCAGGACCCCATACATCAGAAAATATTTGTTCCAAAGGAACAGTGGAGACACTAGTAGAGACAGGATATGGCAATTGGTGGCTCTTAGCTAGTTGACAAGAATCACAAATGTAAGGGTTTGTTTCTGGGGAATAAGCTAACTCATTTTTCCTAAGAACTTGTTGCACGACGAACGATGAAGGATGTCCTAAACGACGATGCCACGTGGATGAAGATGGCTTTATTGTAAGAAAAGCATGCTTGGACGCCCCCGAAGAAAATGGCACTAGGGGGTAAAGGCCACCGTGACATGGCCCTTTAAACAGAATGCTCCTTGTTGCCTCGTCCTTGATAAAAAAGAAAGAGGCATGAAATTCAATAAATACATCGTTGTCAAGAGCAAGTTTATGTATGGATAAAAGATTCTTTGATGCACTAGGAACATGTAAGATGTTGTTTAGACATAAAGAAACATGAGGGGTTTGCAAAGTTGAATGACCAATGTGGCTTATGGGCATACCTTGACCGTCGGCGGTGTGCACACGGTCACGTCCTTTGTATTTGTCGGCGGTGGAGAGCTTGTTGAGGGCACCGGTTATGTGATCTGTGGCGCCTGTGTCGGAATACCAATTGGTATCGACACCGTACGAGGCCATGTGTGTGGCCTTGTCTTCACCATCACTTTCACTATCGGAGTCGTCGTTCTTGTAGCGCCACCAACAGTCCGAGGCAGGGTGGCCGTGAATCTTGCATATTTGGCAAGTCACGTCCACGAACGGAGTGGGGGCACGGTCACGGCGACGATCGCCATCATGACCATCGCGGCGTCCATCGTTGCGGCGTCGGCGATCTACATCGCGCCTGCAACATCATCACGGCGGGCACCATTGCGGCGGCATCATTGTCACGACGACTACCTCCATTGCCATCGTCACGGCGACCACCATCACGGCGGCCACCGTCGCCGCCATCGCGGCGTCCTCCATCGCGGCGATCTCCACGGTGACCATGGTCACCACGGTCCCCGCGGTTGTCTCGGCGTCCACGGTCGCTGTCCCACGGACGGCTGTCATGGGGATACTCCGGAGTGTAGTGACCACGCCGGGCCACGTTGGCGGAGGAGAAGAAGCCACCTCCTTGCCCTCCTTGTCCAGTCTCGGCCAGCATGACCTGGCATGCATCATGAGAGTAGATCTGCCCGAAGAGATCTTCAAGCATTGTGCCAGGATTGCCGTTGGCGGCGGCAACGATGGAGTCGTACGAGCCATCCAGCCTGTTGAGGATGTACCCCACCATCTCATCTTCTTCGACGATCTTCCAACCGCTGCAAGCTCGGACGCGAAACCTCGCATCTCAGCGAAGTAGGCGGCAACGGTGAGATCGTTCTTCTTGGTGCTGCTTAGGGAGCCTCGTAGGCTGTTGATCCTGGAACGAGACTGTGAAGAAAACATGCTTTTTATCACACTCCATAACTCGGCAGTCATTTCTAACCCGACCACATGGGCGAGCACCTCCGGTAAAAAGGAGTTGAGCAGGAACGTGAGAACCGCCGCATCCCGGATGACCCAGGCAGCATGTGCAGGGTTGGGAACGGTGGTCTTCCTCCCCTTGTCATCTTCAGATTCGATGGTTTTAGCAGGTGCAGCATCCGAGCCATCGAGTAGTCCCATGGCCTGGGCGCTGCGTAGGGCCGGGAAGACAAGAGTCTTCTAGAAGAGGAAGTTTCCTCGGGTGAGCTTTTGTGTCGGAGGAGATCCTAGAGCGGTAGCCATGCCGCTGGGTGTTGTTGACGTAGAACCCATGGAATCACGGCAGGTTTTTGGGTCGTGGTGTAGGTTTTGTAGATCGTGGGTCTTTGTTTTGTAGGTCGTGGGATTTGTTGTAGATCGTAGGTGTTTGGTTGTGGTTTTGGTCGTGGTTTGGGCTTGAGGCGGCGGCGGCAGAGAGAACTGCGGCGGCGGCGGCGATTGTGGTTTTGGATCTTGACGGCGGCTAGGTCATGGAGAAGAGGAGCTCTGATACCATATTAAACTCCTAGGGTTTTAGGCGGAAAACGATACCTCCCTTAGGAGGTTCGGGTGCGTGTTATATAGAGCCAGGAACAGCCCCTGGCGTGGCTTACACGTTTGTAGGTATACCGGTGGAGTACTACTCCATACGGTATACACTACGTATTACATCTTTAACATTAAAAACCATGTTTATTTATCATTTCTGATTTACTTGATTCCTATCTTCTAGGCTATCCTATTTACATCAAGGGTAAAGAAATGAGTATCGTCTTCGATATTTTCAGTTTTGTTGGGTTGCCAACCGTTATGCTTCAGACATCACTTATATCTATAAAAACCTGGCAAACGGTTAGAACACTAATGGTGTTGTCATTATTACAAAACCCATTTTGGAGAGACATGCACTTTCACCCGAGGCCGTCCACGATGCAAGTGGAAATAGCAGGAACTCTTTCCACGAGACGGTGCTGAAGACGCAAGAGAGGTTCAGCTCGAAGAAGGACGCCGCAGAGGAGAAGTATCCGGAGCCGGAGGAGGAGGATGCTCCGGTCGTCAAGCCAAAGCCAATCCAAAGAAGAAAGCCAAGGCTAAAAATCCCAAGAAAAAGGTTGTGGACGCCGATGTCCAACGAGAGGTTGGCGAGGACGATGGCAAGCCAGCTTTCCCGATCGCAAGTCATGCACCATTCTGTGAGAGGCGGCGATTCACTAATTTATCAGTTTAATAGTTTCATGTTAATCTGCTCTATCCTTGTCTTGTATTAGTGATCTGGTCTATTGGTACAGTAGATTGATGATTTATCTCTCTTTTCATCATTAAATGTTTGTGAATCCACTGAGGTGATTTTGGGGATTATTTGTTTTCATAACTTCAATTTTTGGCCGTGCTAGCGGTTCTTGTTTCTGGGTGGCATGTAGAATATTAAAAGTATAATTTTCTGCTTCTTCCAATGAAAACCTGGGTTTGGGCGAATCAAAATAAAATTATTGTACTAAACTTTTGTAATTCTCTGGATTTTACTTTAAGCATGTATAATATTATCAGAATAACTTTTTTGTTTGTTCGCATAGTTCAATCATATAATTAGAAATATTACTAAATATTGGGTGGTGTTTTTTTGTAATGATTATTATGCAACAAAAGTTTGTTATACAACTTTTTTTTTCCTACAATGCATAATATATGTGATTTATAGTAATTTATGGTAAATATATGTAAAAAGTACGATCTAACAAATATTCCAATAGCGGTTTTTAGCGTATGATTATGTATGCATATTTATAGAAACATGGTTATAAACTTACATAATGACACAAATTTTTCGTGGTCCAACTTTCCTAGGAAGTCAAAGTTAAGAAGTGTGCATGCTTGATATGTCTCAAACGTATCTATAATTTCTGATGTTCCATGTTGATATTATACCAATTGTTACATGTTTTATATACACTTCATAGCATTTTTATGCATTTCTAGGACTAACCTATTAACAAGATGCCACAGTGCCAGTTCCTGTTTTCTGCTGTTTTTGTATTCCAGAAAAGCTAGTCTGGAAATATTCTCGGAATTGGACGAAACTTGGACAGAACTTCCTATTTTTCCAACACGAAGACGGAGTCTAGAGGAGAGACGGAGGAGGGCCACGTGGCACCCACACCATGGGGCCGCGCGGGCCCCCCTGCCGCGCCGTGGGGTGGTGTGGGGCCCTCGTGGCTCCGCAGCCGCCGCCCTTTCGCCTATTTATTCCTCCCGACACGAAAACCCTAAAGACCCGAGCCATTATCCACGAAAAGTTCCAGAGACGCCGCCGCCGTCAACCCTAGCTCGGGAGGGTTCAGAAGCTCTTCCCGGCAACCTGCCGGAGAGGGGAATCATCACCGGAGGGCTCTACATCACCATGCCTGCCTCCGGAGTGATGCGTGAGTAGTTCATCCTTGAACTACGGGTCCATGGCAGTAGCTAGATAGTTGTCTCTCCCCTTTATGCTATCATGTTTAGATCTTGTGAGCTGCCTATCATGATCAGGATCATCTTATTGTAATGCTACATGTTGTGTTTACTGGGATCCGATGAATATTGAATACTATGTCAAGTTGATTATCAATCTATCTTATATGTTATTTATGATCTTGCATGCTTTCCGTTACTAGTAGATGCTTTAGCCAAGTAGATGCTTGTAACTCCAAGAGTGAGTATTTATGCTAGATAGTGGGTTCATGCCTCCGGTAATCTAGGAGAGTGACAATAACTTCTAAGATTGTGGATGTGTTGTTGCCACTAGGGATAAAATAACCGATGCTTAGCTTAAGGGTGCGCCGTTAGGTCTAATGCATTTGTTTACATTACGCACATTACTTAATGCAATTATCCGTTGCTTGCAACTTAATGCCAACGGGAACTCGGTATGACAACCTGGCGGTGGATTATTAGTCATAGACGCTATTGGATAACGGTCTATGTATTTTGTCGTAATGCCCACATGAATTTACTACTGTTTTCCACACCATACGTTTAATCCTTTGTTTTCAGCAAACCGGTGATCGAGTAAACGGCGCCACCAACAACCTTCAGAAGTGATTTCTTGCTCCTACTGGTTCGATTAAACCTTGGTTTCATACTGAGTCAAAACTACTGCTACACTGCATCATACCTTCCTCTTGGGTCTCCCAGCGAACGTGTGATCCACGCAATCAAGCATATTTTCTGGCGCCGTTGCCGGGGAGCAAGAGGATTTCTGCAAGGGGAGTTTCACGCTTCCAATCTCTTTACTTTGTTATTGTCTTGCTTAGTTTATTTTTATTTAGTCTAGTTTGCTTTATTTATCAAAAACACAAAAAAATTAGTTACTTTTATTTTCAAGTTGTTATTTTTCTGTTTTGTTTTAATTTAGCTAAAATGAGTACCCCTGATACGCCTCCAACGTATCCATAATTTCTGCTGTTCCATGCTTATATTATACCATTTGCTACATGTTTTATATACACTTCGTATCACTTTTATGCATTTTCTGGACTAACCTATTAACAAGATGCCACAGTGCCAGTTCCCTGTTTTCTGCTGTTTTTGGTTTCAGAAAGTTACTTCTGGAAATATTCTCGGAATTGCACGAAACAAAAGGCCAAGTCCCTATTTTTCCAACACGTACACGGAGTCCGAAGGAGAGACGAAGGAGAGCCACGAGGTGGCCAAACCACCTGGCGGCGCGGCAGTGGGCCCAGCCGCGCCTGCCTGTGGTTTGGGCCCCTCGGGGGTCCGCCGACATCGCCCCTTCGCCTATTTATTCCCCGAGGCGTGAAAACCCTAAAACACCGAGCCTTTCATCCAGAACATATTCGCTGCCGCCGCCGTCGTCAACCCTAACTCGGGGGGTTTCTGAAGCTCTTCCCGGCACCCTGCCGGAGAGGGGAATCATCACCGGAGGGCTCTACATCGCCATGCCCGCCTCCGGAGTGATGCGTGAGTAGTTCATCCTTGGACTATGGGTCCATAGCAGTAGCTAGATGGTTGTCTTCTCCACTTGTGCCATCATGTTTAGATCTTGTGAGCTGCCTATCATGATCAAGATCATCTTATTGTAATGCTACATGTTGTGTTTGCTGGGATCTGACTTATATTGATACCTATGTGGAGCTGAATATTATATTATCATGTCTATGTCATTTGTGATCTTGCATGCTCTCCGTTACTTGTTGAAGCCTTGGCCAAGTGAATACTTGTAACTCCAAGAGGGGTATTTATGCATGATAGTTGGGTTCAACCTCTATTTAACCTGGGATAGTGACAGCAAGTTCTAAGGTTGTAGATGTGTTGTTGCCACTAGGGGTAAAACAGCAATGCTTTATTCAAGGATGAATGTATTGTTTACATTACGCACATTACTTAATGCAATTGTCTGTTGCTTGCAACTTAATACTGGAAGGGGTACGGATGTTAACCGGAAAGTGGACTATTTAGGCATAGATGCATGCTGGATAGCGGTCTATGTACTTTGTCGTAATGCCCAAATGAATCTCATAGTAGATACCACAGCTCACACATGCATGTTATATGCACTTATCAATTGTCAATTGCCCAGCTGTAATTTGTTTACCCAGCATGTTAGTTATCTTATTGGAGAGACACCACTAGTGAACTGTGGACCCCGGTCCATTCTTTTACATCTGAAATACAATCTACTGCAATCATTGTTCTCTACTGTTTTATGCAAACAAACATCATTTTCCATTCGATACGTTTAACCCTTTGTTTTCAGCAAGCCGGTGAGATTGACAACCTCACTGTTAAGTTGGGGCAAAGTAATTTGATTGTGTTGTGCAGGTTCCACGTTGGCACCGGAATCCCTGGTGTTGCGCCGCACTACACTCCTTCACCAACACCTTCGAAGCAACCTCGTTTTCCTACTGGTTCGATTAAACCTTGGTTTCATACTGAGGGAAAACTTGCTGCTGCACTCATCATACCTTCCTCTTGGGGTTCCCAACTGACGTGTGACGTACAAGCATTGTTTCTGGCACTGTTGCCGGGGAGATATTCCCTCGTCAACTTAGAGCCACCAACACGTTTTCTGGCGCCGTTGCCGGGGAAAACCGAATTGCTTCTGCAAGGGGAGTCTCTCACACCCAATCTCTTTACTTTGTTATTTGTCTTGCTTAGTTTATTTTTATTTGTCTTGTTTGCTCTCTTTATCAAAAACACAAAAAAATTAGTTACTTGTTTAATTCAGTTTGATTTTGTTTTTCAAAATGAGTACTCCTGAGAACACTAAGTTGTGTGACTTCACTAGCACAAACAACAATGATTTCATATGCACTCCTATTGCTCCACCTGCTTCCAAAGCAGAATTTTATGAAATTAAACCTGCTCTATTAAATCTTGTTATGAAAGAGCAATTTTCTGGTGTTAGTACTGATGATGCTGCTGCCCATCTTAATAACTTTGTTGAACTTTGTGAAATGCAAAAGTATAAGGATATGGATGGGGATATTATAAAACTGAAACTTTTTCCTTTCTCCTTGAGAGGAAGAGCTAAAGAATGGTTGCTTTCTTTGCCTAGAAATAGTATTAATTCTTGGACAAAATGCAAAGATGCTTTCATAGGGAAATATTATCCTCCTGCTAAGATTATATCCTTGAGAAGTAGCATTATGAATTTTAAACAACTTGATAATGAACATGTTGCTCAAGCTTGGGAAAGAATGAAATCTTTGGTGAAGAATTGTCCCACTCATGGACTGACTACTTGGATGATCATCCAAACCTTTTATGCAGGATTAAATTTTTCCTCAAGGAACTTATTGGATTCAGCCTCTGGAGGAACCTTTATGTCCATCACTTTAGGTGCAGCAACAAAGCTACTTGATGATATGATGATCAACTATTCCGAATGGCACACCGAAAGAGCTCCTCAAGGTAAGAAGGTAAATTCTGTTGAAGAAACCTCCTCTTTGAGTGATAAGATTGATGCTATTATGTCTATGCTTGTGAATGGTAGATCTCATGTTGATCCTAATAATGTTCCTTTAGCTTCATTGGTTGCTCAAGAAGAGCATGTTGATGTAAACTTCATTAAAAACAACAACTTCAACAACAATGCTTATAGGAATAATTTTGGTAGCAACAACTATAAGCCTTATCCTTCAAATGGTTATGGCAATTCTTATGGTAATTCCTACAGCAACAATAGAAGTGTGTCCTCTGATCTTGAAGCTATGCTTAAAGAATTTATTAGCACACAAAAAGCTTTCAATAAAACTGTTGAGGAAAAGTTTGAAAAAATTGATGTTCTTGTTTCTAAAGTTGATAGTCTTGCTCATGATGTTGAAATTCTAAAACTGAAAGTTATGCCTAATGAAGTTAAAGATATTAAGTCATTTGCTACAGCAAATGCCATCCAAGTTCGAATTGATAATAATATTAGGATGTTGGCTGAATTGCATGCTAGGTGGGAAAAAGAGGAAGAACTTGAAAAAGAGAATAGTATAGTTAGAGTTTGTACTATCACCACCACTAGTAATGCTAATGTTTCACATGCTAGTAAGCCTCCTACTATTGATGGTAATGTTATTGGTGTTGGTAATGTCTCTACTACTTCTGCAAAGCGTTTGAAATTGCCTAAAACTGCTGAAACTTTTTCTGATAAAAGTGCTGAAATTTTTCAAACTATTGGAGACAATGGTTCCACCACCATTGACAATAATGATTTTGATTTTGATGATTGTAACATCTCTGAAGTTATTATGTTCTTGCAAAAATTAGCTAGAAGTCCCAATGCTAGCACTATTAATTTGGCTTTTACAAAGCATATTACAAATGCTCTTTTGCAAGCTAGGGAGGAGAAGTTGAAACTTAAAGCTTCTATTCCTAGGAAATTAGAAGATGGTTGGGAACCCATCATTAAGGTAAAGGTGAATGATTTTGATTGCAATGCCTTGTGTGATCTTGGTGCAAGTATTTCGGTTTTGCCCAAGAAGCTTTATGATATTCTTGATTTGCCACCTTTGGAACATTGTTATTTGGATGTTTTTCTCGCTGATAATGCTATGAAGAAACCTTTGGGGCGAGTTAATGATGTTTTTATTACAGTAAACAATAACCTTGTCCCCGTTGATTTTTTGTTATGGATATTGAATGCAATGCATCTTGTCCTATTGTTTTGGGAAGACCTTTTCTTCGAACTGTTGGTGCCATCATTGATATGAAAGAAGGTAATATAAGGTACCAATTTCCTCTCAAGAAAGGTATGGAACACTTCCCTAGGAAGAGAATGAAGTTACCTTTTGACTCTATTGTTAGAGCAAGTTATGATGTTGATGCTTCTTCTCTTGATAACACTTGATTTTCACTTTCTGCGCCTAGCTGAAAGGCGTTAAAGAAAAGCGCTTATAGGAGACAACCCATCGTTTTTATTTGCTGTTATTTTTGTTTTTTTGAGTCAAGGAGTTTTGTTACTTCTGTAGCAACTCCTTTGTATCTTTATTTTATCGCAATGTTGTGCCAAGTAAAGTTCTATATTGAAAGTTGATGCAAGATTTGGATTTCTGCGCAGTGACAGATTTTTAGCTGTCACGGATTTGAGCTTATCTCCCTGTAGAAAATTCAAAAACTTCTGAAAAATCACGCATATTCCTGAGATATGTACGCAACTTTCATTATTTTAGGCCAGATCCATCTGAGCAACTTAAGTGCCTCGAAAAAATTCGTCATTCCAGATGTTCTGTTTTTGACAGATTCTGCCTTTTGTTTTGCATTCGCTCTTTTACTGTGTTTGTGTGGATTTCTTTGCTCCACAAAGCATTGGTGGCTGTAGCTAATGTCCAGAAGCTTTGGGATTGATTGTATCATTACAGAATATGAGAATTTTTGATTATGCACTAACCCTCTAATGAGAACTGTCTTGAGTTTGGTGTGAAGGAAGTTTTCAAGGATCAAGCGAGAAGGGTGATATTATGTGATCAAGAAGAGTGAAAAGCCTAAGCGAGAAGGTTCGAGTTCTTCAGGCGCCGTCTTCTTCTTGTCGGCAATGTCCGCTCGTCTCGTGAGCGTCTGAAGAGCTTGAAGCATTCCAAAGTTGAAAGTAAGCGGCGGTCCGCCTAAAGTAGTCGGACAATTTGCCGCCATCATGGGAAAGACGGCCTGACCATTGTCAGGAATCTTCCTGGCACCAGTCTTGTCAATTGACTGGTCCTGTCAAATGTTGACGGATGACGCCATGCAGTCCACGACAGTTTGGACTTGGGCATGCGTCATGATGGTTTCCCCACTACGCACAGAAATCGGAACGAGGGCCGCAGACACCGTTGCCACGACGTGCAAATCGTGGGCACGTGGCGGAAATCTCGCGTCCCCCCAATCTCGGGCACGGATCTTGGCGCGTGGGGATAAATACCCAAAGGGCACATCGATGCTCTTCTTCTTCATTCGCACCCACCGTGGCCTCCTCACCTTCCCGAGCTCCTCCTCCCCGTACTCAACTCCGGCGAGCACGAGCAGAGCCTCTCCCAAATGGCGAGCACTCAGCAGGATGCGGCGGCGACGGCGGCACTGGCTGCGGCTTCTGCGACCCCCGCCGGATCTGGATCTGTCCCAGCGGCGGCGGCGGTGCCCGTAGGCGCATCGATGACCTCTCCCGTCGCCACCGTGGCCACGGGCGGGGTTTCTACTTCTTCCCCAGCTCCGGCGGCGCCTGCAACCGCCGCTCCAACCTTTCCCCTCCCATCCCTCGCGGCGACCAGCTCTGAGGCTGCGGCGGAATCTGCCGCCGACGATGATGACGACGCCGAGGAAGAGGAAGAGGCTGGAGACCTGGGTTCCAGGTACTGGCTGCCGTCAGTTATGACGTCAGCCTATCTGAAGGAGCTGGAGGAAGGCGGATACATTCCGCCAAAGACGGAATGCTCCTGGAGGGTTCCAGGCGACGAGGCGGTGCCTGACCCCCAAGACGGCGAGCGCGTCATGTTGGCGTCACAGCCTTCGCGGTATGTCTCTGCCGCTTTCCGCCTTCTTCTTGGCGGTGCTTAGTTTTTATGGGCTGCAGCCACACAACATAGCGCCCAATAGTATTCTAGTGCTAGCCGGCTTCCAGGCTTTGTGCGAAGGGTACTTAGGCATAGCTGCGTCCATAGAGCTATTCAAGTACTGCTTCCTGTGCCGCCGGCAAACCATACCAGGCGGCCACCTAGCAACCTGCGGTAGTGTCACGTTCAACTGCCGCCAACCCGACTGGTACCCAAAATATACCATACATCGAGTCGGTGAAGCACTGGACCAGCACTTTCTTCTACTGCAAGGACATCCCGACACCTGGCAGCACACAAGGGATGCCGGCCTTCGTCAACGGTCCGCCAACCCACAAGGCTGTTGGACGGCAAAGTGCCGCTCAGCAGCTTGTCGGCGGAACTTCGAATTGCCGTTAGGCGGATCGAGTTCTTGACGAAGACGATGTTGGCTCCACGACTTGACGGAGTTGACACCGTCATCTGCTGGGTGTCGAGGAAGATAATGCCACTCCGCCATCGCCCACTGAAGATGTGCGAGTACAAGGCGGATGACGCCGGCAACAGCACCCTTGATCAGGATGCCTTAGAATACCGGCTCAGAGAGCTTATCAAGCCTCTGTCGGTGAAGGCGGCTGAAGGCGTCGCCATGTTCACCCATGACAACCCAGCCCCAGCGGTAAGTCAAAGCTACTTTGTTATTTCACTAACATCCTTGCCCACTAGGTACTGGATTAATATTGTCTTGTTTCCTTTTCAGCTGCAAACCTTGGGGAGGAAGAGTTGGCTCCAAACTGGTACGACACCGGTGCCAGCAAATCGAAGAAGCGCAAGCTGAGCTCCTCCACCAAGGATTTGGAGAAGAGGAAGAAGGCGGCCACCTCTGTCGATGCAGAGGATGAGACCGTGGGGAATGTCCCTTCAAGGTAGCAAACTTTGGCTTTCCCTGACTTAGCTATTTTATATGTTTGTGCTGACAAACTTGCATTTTCTGCTTACAGGGCAAGCCTGCCATGCCCAACTCCGCTCCAACTTGAAGATTGCTGCCGGCAGGGGCAAGCCACCACGCTCTCCAGCTGCTGCGCCGACAACGCCCACAGTTGGCGTTCCCGTGGTTGTATGCCAGGGAACGTACACAGCTGCTGGTACCGCAGAGGCGGCTACGGAGAAGGCGGCGGGCAAGAAATCAGTTGCCGGCTACCACTTCCAAGACGGCTGAAGCTTCGGCTAGTGATGCCGCTCGATTTATTGCCATGAAGCAGGAGATGGATGACCAGATGGCGGCCGAACAAGGCGGATCATCCTCCCATCCTGGCTCCCAATCTGGCAAAGGGTTGCAAGACCCCCGGCAAACACTGAAGACCATGCGTGACGGTACCCGCAACTGGTACGCGCACATGGACGAACTCCACGACCCCTGCACGGACAACTTGAGGTAAAATAGCCTATGGTCCCAGCCCCCGAGCACTTTGGCGGCTGAAAAATTTAGCCGGCAAAGTGGTCTCGTTGACTAAATAGTGCTAACCATAATGTTGTTTTCGTGCATGCAGGCCGTTCTTGCTTCCAATCTTGAGCTATTTCGTGCTCAAGAGAAGAAGAAGGAATGCAGCAACTGCAGCAGGACGTGGAGTTGAAGAACGCCCAAATTGCGAGCTTGGAAGAAGCTCGCAAGAAGGATGAAGGTGACAAAGCTTTCTTTGCCTTCTTTTCGTCCGACTTCTTTTCCTTTTCCGACAAGTATTTTAGTCGTCTTTTCTTTTTATTTGTAGAATTACTAAACACTGCGCAAGATATTCTCAAGAACTCCACTGACATGCAAGCTTTGATGAACGAAGCTGCAGATCTTGCCGGGCTGGTGGCCAAGCTGAAGGCGGATCACGCCAAGGAGCTGGATGAGCGTGCGTTGGCCATGCTGCCGAAGTTAGCAAGTTGACTGGACAACTTGAGGCCATGAGCAACAACCTTGACCAGGTGAACAAGAACGCCAAGGAGCAGCAGGACCAACTGTCAAAGGCGGTCCAGCTAGCTCAAGAAACGCTTGAGAACCATCTGGATGAGGTCAACGCCATCCACGACCATGTCTTGGGTATGTCTCAATCCTTCATTTTGTCACCTTGCTCTTGAAACTTGAAGCTGCAGTGTGTAACTTTGTGTTTGTGCAGTGCCGGCTAGCTTGGGAGATGACCTGGCTACAACGCCGCGCCTTGCCCGAATCTTGAAAGTTGGCGAAATCGTCAACCAGATTGTCGGCGCAGGCAAAGCATTTGCCGCCAAGTTCTACCCTGGGGAGACGGCGATCCCGTCATCTTCGATGCTCTGCCGGACCTGCTGGAGAAGGCGGCAGCGAACACGACACACGCTACGCTCAGCAGCACGAGGCGGCGCCAAGTTGGCATTGGCAATGACGGCGGCGTGGTACCCGGAGGCTGATATTCATCAAGTCACCGAGTACTTCCCCACCGAAGACGAAAACAACCAAGCCATCGTGATGCAGGACGTGCTGCGGTCTGTTCGCGGCTATGCGACCCGGGTTGCCAACATGGTTGACATCCGCAAGTTCTACAAGGAACACCCGGACCCGCATGTTGCCGTAGCCGATCCCTCCTTGGCGGATCCTGAAGCTGCCGAGGCGAAGAAGGCGAAGCCGGAGCCGACAAGCGCAGCCCCAAGGATGGCGGAGCCAGCCCCAAGAATGCCGGCGTCAGCCCCCAGGATCTCTCCACCAGCTCTACCAAGGCGGCAATCCCTTAGACTCCTCCTGCAAAGGCAGCACAAAACACTGCGTTAATCTGTTAACGCATAAAACTTTATTTTGGGTTGTAAATATTTATGGGCCAACTTTTATGCTACACTTGGCGGTAGGCTTATTTAAGTGGCCCGCCTTAATATGTATCTCGCCTGCATGTTTAGCTTTTTCATATGTTGGCGGAACCTCATCTTAGTTACTTTAGCTGAGCCAACCAGGTGCAATACCAACTAATTTAGACTCAGAGACCAAAGCCAGCATGTTGGTGCCAACGACATACTACTAGGCGACCCACACAAACAGACAGATAAGCATATTAGGCGGTGCAAAGATTGTTTGCGTTTTTAGCCGGCAGACGGCAAATGTCAAAAAGTTTGGACCTTAGCACGGAGCAAAACTTATTTTGTTTGGTAACTTTTATGACAACAGATATATGATTGCGAGAAAAGACAAAAGATGGCATGATCCCAAAACTGAATGAGCAAACCACAGACTTTTATTTCATAATCATATAGTACTTATTACAATGTGGAAATTGCTAAGTGTAAAAAGGACGTAGCTGCTCAATGTTCCAGGTCGCTTGGTTTCTTCGTACTTGTCGTCAACCTTCCTTTTGCGCTTGCGACCTCGCTTCTTCTTGTATCCGTCTCGTGCGTCGACCAAGTAATAAGAACCATTGAGCAACACCTTACTGACCACAAAAGGTCCTTCCCAAGGCGGGGATAACTTATGCAAGCCCTTTCTATCTTGGATTAGGCGGAGAACCAGGTCACCACTCTAAAACTTCGTTGCCTCACCCTTCTGCTGTGATAACGCCTCAAACTTTGCTGATAGATGGCGGATCGCGCAAGGGCAACATCTCGTTCTTCATCAAGTAGGTCAAGGCCATCCTGTCTTGCATCTTCTGCGTCTCCTGGACGTAGGCTTGATTCTGGGAGAATCGTACATCATGTCGGTTGGCAACACTGCTTCTGCGCCATAGACTAAGAAGAAAGGAGTAAACTTGGTTGATCTGTTTGGAGTTGTGCGTAAACTCCAAAGGACAGACTGCAATTCATCCACCCAAGCCCCAGCCGCTCTGTGCAATGGTACTTCGAGACGTGGTTTGATTCCTTGTAGGACTAAACCATTTGTACGCTCTACTTGACCGTTTGCTGCGGATGCGCTACTGAGGCTAGATCTAGGCGGATACCATGCTTATAACAGTATTCCTCGACTTCGCCTTGCGACAAGTTAGTGCCATTGTCGGTGATAATGCTATGAGGCACCCCGAACCGAGAGATTATTCCCCACAGAAAGTTTGCGGCTGTGGCGCCGTCTAGCTTTTTGATAGGCTTAGCTTCAACCCATTTGGTAAACTTGTCTACAGCCACAAGTAAATGTGTGTAGCCACCAGGCGCCGTTTTAAACGGACCAACCATGTCCAAGCCCCAGACTGCGAAAGGCCATGTGATGGGTATTGTTTTAAGCTCTTGAGCCGGCATGTGTGATTGTCTGGCATAAAGTTGGCAGCCCCTGCATCTTTTAACAATGTCTTCTGCATCTTGCTTGGCTGTCAACCAATAGAAACCTTGTCGGAAGGCTTTTGAAACAAGGGCGCGTGAGGAAGCATGATGTCCACATACGCCGGCATGTATCTCATCCAACAGTTCTCTGCCTTCTTCGGGCGAAATGCAGCGTTGGTAAACACCAGTGGTGCTACGCTTGTACAATTCACCTTTGATTATTGTAAATGCCTTGGCTCTTCTTATTATTTGCCTTTTCAAAACCTCATCATCCGGTAACTCCTGATTGATCAGGAAGTCCAAATATGGCGTCGTCCAATCCGGCTTTACCAAGTAGACGGCATAGCTAGCACTATCAACTGGTTCTGCCGACTCTGGGTCAAGGAGGTCTGCTCCTTTAATTGACGGCTTGTGTAGGTGTTCCAGGAAAACATCTTTTGGTACCTTTTTGCGTTCAGACCCCATTCTGGCAAGTGTATCTGCCGCCTCATTTTGAGCTCTTGGGATGTGGCGGACCTCGTAGCCTAGAAAACACTTGGCGAATTCGTCAACGGTAGCTCGATATGCCGCCATTGTTCGCTCTTTGTGTCCCAAGTACCACGTATCTGTTGCGCCACCAAGTCTGAATCTCCGTAGCAGAGGACACGCTGGACGCCAAGTTCCTTGGCAATGTGTAAACCATGAAGGAGAGCTTCGTATTCAGCAACATTATTAGTTGCCTTGAAGTGAATTTGTAACACATAACTAAGCTTGTCTCCTTGAGGGTTTCTTAAAACAATGCCAGCCCCCGAGCCCTGAAGCATTTTTGATCCATCAAAGTGCATGATCCAGTATGCATCTTCAGGGAGAGGTACTTCGTCCATGGCCTCCGTCCAATCAGCTACAAAATCTGCTAAGGCTTGAGACTTAATGGCCGTTCTGGGCTTATACGATGTCGAAGGCGGCAAGTTCAATGCCCCATTTGGCAACGCGGCCTGTTGCATCTGTATTATTGATGATATCCCCCAGAGGTGCCTTGCTCACCACGTTATTGAATGTTCCTGGAATAGTGCCTTAACTTCCTGGCGGCGTAAAAAACACCGTAGACCATTCTGGTAATGCGGATAACGCTGTTTTGAGGCGGAAAATACTTCACTGATGAAGTAAACCGGACGTTGTTCCGGCAAGTCTGAAATTTCCGTCTTGCGTTCCACAACCAGTACCACGCTAACAACCAAGTTAGTTGCGGATATAGAGCAGCATTGGTTCCTGCGAACGAGGAGCTGCCAAAATTGGAGCAGACGTTAACGCGTCCTTGAGTTGCTGCAAGGCGGCGTCTGCTTCGTCTGTCCACTCGAAGTTGTCGGATTTCTTCAGAAGCCGGTAGAGAGGCAGTGCCTTCTCACCAAGACGGCTAATGAAACGACTGACGGCAGCCGCCGATCCGGCAAGTCGCTGCACGTCCTTCAGGTCCTTGGGCCTGGATATGTTGAGGATCGCTTTGATTTTTTCTGGATTCACTTCTATCCCTCGTTCGGAAACGATAAAGCCAAGCAATTTGCCGGCAGGAACCCCGAAGACGCATTTTTTCGGGTTGAGTTTCATCCTGTATACCCGGAGGCTATCAAAGGTTTCTCTCAATCATCAAGCAAATCTGCCTTCTTTCTTGACATGACGGCAATGTCGTCAACATAGACGTGAACATTGCGGCCAATTTGCTCGTGAAGGCATCTTTGCATACACCGCTGATACGTTGCGCCGGCATTTTTTAGACCGAAGGGCATCGTGATGTAGCAGAAGGTCCCATAGGGCGTAGTGAACGCTGTTTTGATTTGGTCGGATTCTCGCATTTTGATTTGGTGGTACCCGGAGTACGCATCCAAAAAGCACAGCAGCTCGGAGCCGGCTGTGGAGTCTATGACCTGATCTATACGAGGCAAAGCAAAGTGGTCCTTAGGACAGCACTTGTTCAAACCGGTATAATCAATGCACATTCTCATTTCCTTATTAGGTTTTGGAACCATTACAGGATTTGCCAACCAATCAGTGTGTACTACCTCCCTAATGAACTTGGCTTCTTGCAACTTGATGATCTCCTTCCCTATTGCTGTCCGCTTCTTCTCACCGTAGCGTCTTATTCCTTGCTTCACTGGTTTGGCTCCTTCGTAGACGTTAAGAGAGTGCTCGGCAAGTTCCCTCGGGACACCTGGCATGTCAGCTGATGACCATGCAAAGATGTCCTGATTCTCACGGAGGAACCTGACGAGCGCGCTTTCCTATTTGTCGTCCAAGCCAGCCCCTATGGTGACTTGCTTGGAGCTGTCACCTGGGACCAGATCCGCCTTCTTTGTGTCTTCGGACGCCTTGAAAGTGTTCTTTTGCTCAGCGGTCTTTACATGCTCCGGCAACTGTGATGTATCGAGCTCTTTCTTCAACATGGCTAACTCCTCTGCGTGGAGGACTGCCTCAGCGAAGGCGGCATTGCCACGCTCACACTCCTTTGCTTTCTTGAAGTTGCCACTGATGGTAATTGTACCATTGGGTCCCGGCATCTTCAGCTTGCTGTATATGTAACACGGGCGAGCCATGAATTTGGCGAAAGCTGGCCGTCCAAAAATGGCGTGGTAGGCACTTTTGAAGGGGACTACTTCGAACCTGAGATACTCCGAGCGGTAGTTTGTCTCAGGCCCAAAAGTAACCTCCAATCTGATGCTTCCCATTGACTTGGCTTGCTTTCCCGGAACATGCCATGAAACTTGACCTTGCTATAGTCAAGCTGGCTTTCCGACAAGTTCATGCGCTTCAGAGT